>KN839835.1:275861-439904 GCA_000827185.1 Hydnomerulius pinastri MD-312
GGAGGCGGAGGAGGTCCATCATTCCCAGCATCCAAGAGTGGTGGAGGCGGCGGCGGTGGAGGCGGTGGAGGAGGTGGTGGGGGTGGGGGTGTAAGTAAGTCCGTGGACGACGGCTGAGGAAGCGAAGGGCTTGGGTTCGATGAGGTGGAATCAGTGACCGAATTGGAGGAGAAGAGGTTGGAAATGCCTCGGGATCGTGCTGCGGGTGGTGGCGGAGGCGGTGGAGGCGGTGGAGGCGGTGGAGGTGGAGGAGAGAGGTCTGATGTAGTGACAGGTGCCGCGGTCTTGAAAGCTGATTCACCCTTGCTACCTTTTGAGACAGTAACTTTCCTACGGTCCACAGGGGGAGGAGGAGGAGGAGCGTTCTGGGCTTTGAACTCCAGCTCGGATAGCTGAGTAGACTTCTCGGCCAGAGATCGTTCGAGACCTGCAACTTCAGCCTTGAGCGCCAAAACTTCGTCATCTCTCTTGACGAGTCTTTCAATAGTGCGACTTGCAATCAGTTGAGCGTCCAGATCATTGGTCTTTCCATCCTCTTTCGTATGAAATCGAGAGTACACAGACTCAAGAGCGCGCTTCAGGTACAGGGTCTCTTTGTCTTTATCCGAAAGAGAGCTTTCCATCTCGCCGATCTGTTGTTGAATGTGTAATCTGAAACATTCGCTCAACCAATGATGAGAGTGAGCGACCTACCCTTTCCTTGAGCTTTACAATCTCTTCTCCGAGGGAGTGTATCTTCGCTTTATCACGTTCCTTCCGAGCTCGATCATCCTGATACACAAAGCCATCAGGGTTGGCGGAACGTTAGAGGGAAACGGATTCACTCACAGCATCAAACGAGTCACCTGGATTCTGAACCTTCAAACGATCAATTTCTGCCAAGAGTTGAGCGACTTCCTTCTCTTTCTGCGCGAGTCGCTGTACGATCCCTGCCATTTTCTGCGTAGATTAAGAAAAATGAAGGGTCAAGCCATTGCTAGCCCATTTACAATCGCGCCAACACACCTCATTCCCGGCTTTAGAGGGCGAGTTGTGTTTTGGCGTCGGCGCGCGTTGGGGTGGAGGTGGAGGCTGGTCTCCTACATAAATTGCAGAACCTTCCTGACGATGACGTTGACTGCGGTCACTCTTCAACGCAGTATTCTGTGAAAGACAATGAGAGGATGCCTCAGACAAAGCAGTCGGAAAATACCTGTCGAGTAAGATCATCGACTGTACCCTTCAGCTTCTGAATTTCCTCCTCAGCAATGCCCATATGACCGATGTGAAGATCTCGCCCCGCAAGTTGTTGCACAGAAGAGATCAGGCGCTGTATAAGGGCTGCCCAAGCCTCGTCACTTTGAGACCCTAAGTCAATATATGGGAACAACGACGGAACAAGGAAGGCGTACGAATTCTCGATCGTTACCAGACCTCCAACAAATTCGTCAATGATGGTGAGTAACCCATGCTTGAACACCCTGAAACCCTGTCAGAATCGGAGTGATGAGAGAGGCTTGGAAAATATTACGGGTCAGTTTCCTTGTGGACCATATCATCAAGTTTGTGGAGGATGCTTTCTACTGTGCTCCCAGCTTCAACATCTTTGGCAGCTTGGAGGATATCATCCAGTAGCATGCCTGGTTCCGATGTCTCGAATGAACGCCTCCGACTGTCTTGCACCGCCCTGCGTGCTCTCTCCCTCAAGTCTTCCTCATCCTCATACTTCTCTTCCATGTACATATCAAGCTGCGTCAACAGCGAATCTGGAGGCTTGGTGTACCGGAGAGTCTACAGGAAATTGAATAAGTTCAGGACCGTAAGCATACACGATGAATAATCGTCAGACATACCGCGATGACTTCGTTCAGTCCCCGACGACTGAACTCATCCCGAAGTACAATCCGTTCTTCCAATGAGTTGGGACAATTCGTGAGTGCGTTGATCAGCGCCATAAACGCTGTGCGAGCCTCCCATATCCCTTCCTCTTCAGCAGGCAAAGCCACATCTGGTGCAGGAGGCTCCGCCGCCCGAGGGTCGGGCAGTCTGAGAGCGCCTACTAATGACTGGAACCTGAAGAGTTCGTTGTACGCGATGCGATATTCTGAGAGAGCAGCCAGAACCGCTCGGTGGCCTTCATCAAATGAAACCATACATATGGCTGCTAGTAGTTCGGACGCCAGAGTCCGCAACTTCAGCGAGGTCCCGTGAATCGAATAGGCGATGTGCGTGATGATGGTGGGAGATAGCAGAACGGCGTCGAAGCCAGGCTATAGCAAGTGTGTTGGACACTGACTGTAATGAGCCTCGCTGGAACGTACCTGGGTATTCAGAAGGACCCTCAGAGATCTTATCACCTCTAATAACACGCTGCTCTCGCTGTCAGTCAAGGCTCTCCTCTTTCCGCCCTTTCCGACCAACGAAGAAAGTAAACCCCCAATACCAATGATACCTTCCTCGGCAATGAAGTTTTCGATCCACGAAAGCTTGGCAGTAGAAAGATGGACCCGCAGAGATATAAGGTGCTTGACGAGCTTTGAATCCGCATCACGCGCCTTCCGTATTCCATCAACGTATGCGCGAACAGAGGTCGCGTCTTCAGATTCATGGGCAGACTCTCCTCCTAAGACTGCCCACCAGCTGCTAAACAAACTTCCCGTAGTTTGAGGCTGGATGGACTGTGGATGGTCCTCTCCTTTCTCCGACGTAAGCGAGTGTCTGCGTCCGGTGTCAAACTCGCCACTAAAACGATTTGCGTCTTTCGAAGTCGGAGGTGGAGGTATGCTTGCTGAACCCCAAGTGGGAAAAGCGGAGATTCGCTTGAGAATTCCCGAGTCACCAGTAAGCTGAGGCACTATTCGAGGAAGGAGTGCACCGCCACTCGAGGGCCCGTAAGTCGCAGTAGTGGTCTGGGAAGCAAGAGGGCCTGCAGCACCAGACTTGTCGCCCAACTTGGCTTGAGTTTGTCGTAGTTGCTCAACCAGCTGCCGTTTCTTGTCAACTGACAAGTGGTACATCTTAGCCCTTGTTTCCCCTTTGAACTGGAGCTGGTCCTGAAAACTCGTTGTCAGGAAATGAGCAGAAATTGCGGATGTTTGCCTACCATGCATCGCTCAAACTCTGCCACATCAAGGTCACCGAAGTCCGCTGGTTCATCTTCCATGAGCGCCATGCTGCCACCCGTGTTTTGCTGAACCAGGAGGGGTTCACTGACACTCTTCCGATTACCTGTGGAGGTTGCAACAACAGTAGAAGTCGTAGCCGGTGCAGGCTGAGACCAGCTGGCTAATAGCCCTGTTAGCCGACTTTGAGATAGAGAGCTACGCCAGTCGGGAGACCCCGGTCTTGGAGTTGTCGGAAGCGGCGTTGCAGGTTCGATGCTCGACTTCTTCTGCTTCGCCGTTCCCTCTCCTTCCTCGCCCGTGGAACCCTCAGCATCTCTGGCGCTTGGGGTCGTGCCGGCTGAAGAGTTCGATGATGTAGACATTGAGCGTGGCTTGCGACGGAACCACTCATCCGGGATACAAAAGTGAAAGACAGAGGCACCAGCTGGCGAGTTTGATGACGCAAGTAGCTCTACCATCAATAGTGACCGCGAAAGTGCGGTGGCTTCGTGTGCAAGTCAACATCATTATTTGAATGCGGGCACAATTGAATGAGGCGTACTCAAATTATTTGATGACTGCTCGATTGCGTACTCAATAGCTTCACCTCCGTGGGGTATAGGGAAACTCTTCACAAGACCGAGTTCCCCGACCACTTGGTCGACAACATCGCCTACGGTGGACTGTTTCCCGAAGAAGACGGTCCATTGGAAACCGTCGTATGTTTCCGGCACGCGAAGGAATGGGAAAGTCCACATGAGTAGGGGATGCAGAGCTACCAAGCGCAGCACCGGAGTATGTAGGTGGGACGTCAATGGAAACACAGAGAAGTGTTTCGGGGATGCGTTGGTGGCATCTTCAGAATTTGACTTCTCCAGCAGCGGAGCGATGCTCGCTGTAGGGGATAGAATCCCTTCATATAATGCTAAGAACGCGTCTTAGTGAGCACGAGACGAGTTTCATCTTACCGTTCCCCAGAAGCATTAGTTCTGTCTCTTCCCACCGACGACCAGGCTTCTCCTTTCGTACACGTTGTAGTCGCCATGCGGATGGCGCTACTTGATCAAGCACGGTGGACTTGACTTCGTCCAGATGGATTAGGGTGTCGATAAGGTCTTGAGCTGTAGCCTCCGGGGGTATAGAAGGGTATTGCAGGGTCCTGTCCAACAGCAGCACAGGGACAATGAGTGAACCTTCTGCTGACATTGCACTAATACTGGTCTCTCCTGGATGCCAGTGTGTTTGCGATGCATACGCCCTACGACCCGTTCCCTGGCAATCTAGGCGACAGTCCGCCCTTGGGCTCAGTATAATAGGCGTGGGTTGTATCTGGTCGCTGTCCTAGTGCAGTCGTTATACAACTCGATGAAGCTGTCGCACCGCAAGCAGGTCTTTGCGTATGGCTGAGACAAGTCTGGAGGATCCACTATGCCGATCTGACTATTCTGACCTCGGGCGCTGATGATGGCCTAGCCAGGTCGCTCTACAACAATTACACCCGAAACCGCGGGAATTGGCTACACGAGCTGTCCTTGGGCTCCGAGTCGCAACTTCAAGTTAAGACTGCTTTCGTGAGGTTCATACGATCCAATTACAACAGCTTGGTATACAGGAAAGCGACAAATGACAACGGTGAATACAAACGGGACAGATAAAGCAATCCGACACAAGGTCCTCATGGGGATCATGGTCATTGATGCTGAGAGGACGAGCCCTCCGTGTCCACCGAGGGATGGACCATATAGTACACGCGAAGGTTTTCTCCATCTTGCGGTCCAGAGGACTGCGCGCTTGTGTCGCCTACCGAGTCTGGCAAAGAATCTTGCACGTCCCCGCGGATTTCCAACAGGTAGTTGTCCTGCGATATTCATTTCAGTCAAGCTCCGGACGGAAGAAATAAGAGAGATCCTACCTTCACGAGCTTCCTCAAGAGCTTGGAGATGAGCTCTTTCTCATATTCAAGCTCCTCGACGTCCTGTATCTCCGACTCCTTGAGCTCCAGGTACCAGTCAATGAGCTCATCTCTGTCAATCCCTCGTCCAGTCTCTCGTTCCGTGTTAGAGAGATGGAACACAACGAGACTCTGCAGAGTCATGTACTTGTCATGCGTAATGACCATCCTTCTCTTTGGCGGTGCAGGAGCAGGAGGCGCTTCCGGGAACGCACTGCCCGCCCGCGACGTCGACGAAGGTCCAATACCGCTGCTCGTCGCGACGCGGTTCAAGCCCAGCGAGCTCTCCTCCATCTGATCCATCGCCTCTATCTCAGCAGCCGACATTTCGACGTCCTGGCTGTCCTCATCCTCGTTCGCAGCCGGGGCCGCATTCCCATTGGCATTCCGCTCGCCCTCAAGCTCTTCTTCGTCAAAGTCGATGTCATCCTGCTCAACGTGGATAATAGACTGGCGGAGAAGTGTGTACGCCTCGCGCACGAACGCAGGGGTTATCTCGGATGTGCAGTTCGCGCGGGCGATGGCTTCGCTGAGACGGATCATACTCTCGAGCTGGCGAACCGTGATGCGGTACGAGTTTCGTCCTGCGCCTGAGGCATCATCTTGTCGCAGAATACGATACTTCTCGACGAGGACATCAGCGGCTTCAGGCGTGAGCTGTGCAGACCGTCGATTCTTGTTTTCTCATCCATTGAGTAGGTACTCACCTTGGGGTTGAAGGTCCGTGCATATCGGATATAACGTTGTAGCGCTTCTGTGCTGAATTCAGGATTGATAGCCTCGTCTTGGAAACGATGCACATTAACAATATGTTTGGCGATGCTCAGGTCCGTCTTCTCGTCGCATTCATCGAGGACAACAAAGAACAGATCGAACCGACTCATGATCGGAGCACTCATAGCAACGTTTGCTCTGAGGGTTTTCTTCCGGTCATATCGCCCGCCAATAGGGTTCGCAGCAGCGAGGATAGACGTCCGCGCATTGAGCGTGGCATGTATACCAGCTTTTGCGATAGATATCGTCTGTTGTTCCATGGCTTCGTGGATAGCGACTTGGTCGGAGATATCCATTTTGTCAAATTCATCGATTGCGCAGATACCGTTGTCCGCGAGCATAAGTGCACCAGCTTCAATAGTGAAGTCACCAGTCTCTTCGTCTTTCACTACCGCGGCCGTGAGACCAGCGGCCGAGGAAGCCTTGCCGGAGGTGTACACCGCTCGAGGCAGGAAGGAGCAAATGTATCTGCCAAAAGATCAGTTATTCTGGTCTGGCAGAGTGTCATGGAACGTACTTGAGGAATTGTGACTTTGAAGTCGATGGGTCTCCGACAATGCAAATGTTGATGTCTCCGCGCAGATGCATCCCTTCTGGTGTCTGCTTGTGCACGCCGCCCATTAGTTGCAGCAGGAGCCCCTTCTTCACGATCTCGTGGCCATAGACAGTTGGCGCTATACTTTCCACTAGGCGAGAGTAGATGTGATCCGAGTCGATCATGCTCTTGAGCTCGTCGAACTCAGGCTCTGTTAGTGACCTGAGGAAAGCCTGTCCGTCCTCCTCGCCGTCTTCTTCTTCCCCCCGGACGTTGGTGCCTCCCTGCAATCGCATTTAGCATCGTCACTGGCACCACATCTGAATCGCTTACTCTGCCATCAGCATCATGCACCATACACGCTAGAAACGCCGTTTTGTACTGCAGATCTCGCACTCCCAAACTCTTCAGTCCCGTAACGCCACTGCCACCAACACCTCCCGTCGCAGCGTTTGCCCCGCTCTTGCTCGCCTCACGCATAAGTTCCGCTTTGTTACCTCCAGGCAGCCCAAGCTGACTGACATCTGGAACGACGATGAACGTGCCCGTAAAAACGCATTTATCTCCAGCTTTGGCTCGTTCGACGAGCTCGGAACGTAGGATGACATCAAGTGACCGGGGCATGGAGCCTGTGGGGATCTCGGAGGGGTTTTCTTGGATGCGGACTTTCTGCCAATCGGTGAATTTGGAGGAATCGATTTGAAGCTGCCAGGCTATGCGGTTACCGCATGTTGGGTTTGGACATAGACTGGGCTACATGTTTCGTGTCAACAAAGATCACAGGGTCAGGATGAGTGAGATATAACTTACCTCGGTGTATTTGAATTGTTGTTCGATTTCATTGACAAGACCACCGCAAACTTCGCAGATGAAACTGCCGTATAGAAGTTCTGGTCTGACCTCGCTTGTTCGCGTCACGGTGCCGCTGATACTCATCAGCGTACCGATTTTATCTGTTCGGAGATCACGAATACCCGAGACCAACGGCAGGTGGTAGAAAGCGATGTTGAACTCGCGAGACTGCAGGTTAGCAGAGTCTGTTGTCGCAGCTGTTGGGTTTATCTTGAGATACTCGGGTTCGTACTCTGCGACGAGGTTGTGGAGTGCACGACGCAGATATGGTAGGAATCTGTAGTATTGTTTCTGCATTGCGTCTGCGAGGACGTCATCTTTCTGTAGGAGATGACTGTAGTCCACGTAGAGTGTTGTGATTTCGTATTCGCGCATGGTGTGGATTTGCTGTATGTAGATCAGCTCTCCATCCATAACTTCGGGTAGACCACCATCAGATGCAGGAGTCGATGCCAATGCAACTTCTTCGGTGAAGCTACAGGATGTTTATAAGTGAGAATACACTTGACACAATTGCCACTCACGTCTTTAGAAAAGTTTCAAAGCTTTCGCAAACACTCTCGCCAACCGCGTCTCTGACCATTGGAACATCGCCATTTGGTTGATTTCTTGGTCTTCTCCTGCGTCTTGCTCCCGTTTCGTCCTCCTCCTGTGCTCCTTGGGCTTCGCTGTCTCCAAACGCAAGGGCATCGGTTGCTGGCCGTCTCTGGGCTGATCTCGGCGTCCCATTCGATGACAATGTTGGATTGGGTGCGCTACTTGGTGGTAACGACGACCTCAAAGCTGGTGGTGATGATAGTCCGTCGATGTCCATGATGATCTACAGCTGAAAAAGATGTTAGTAGATACCAAAAATGCAGAAAGACCTATGATCGCGACGCGACGAACAATTTGGCGCGAGACTGCCAGCCCTAAATGACCCTCTTCCTCCTGCCTGCCGCAATCACGTGGTTTGGCGCGTGCTCGACAGGGACCTACAATAGTTTTATTACTACTCGGTCCAAGTATAACTTTTACCTTTACTTTTACCTTTCACTCCGATCTTCTTCGGCTACCATCATGACCGCAACAGACAACGGACTAGAACCCTTAGACCCTGCATATGTCGCAGATGTGCTCTCAAGACCACCATTCGTACAAATATCTGGTGTTTGCAACGTCCGTGATCTAGGATCCTACCCTACCGCCACTCCCAATGTCATAACAAAGCCGGGATATGCATACCGGGGCGCAGAGGTCTCTAACATTACCGAAGAAGGTTTGTCGACCCCGTTCTTTGGCCCAGAGCCCTCTTCAACGTTCCGAACCGTACTTTGGTGCTCCAGGTAGCCAGCAAATGAAGGCGCTAGGCATAACGACTATATTTGATCTTAGATCGGATCCAGAGATGCAGAAATACAGCACTCCAATACCCCACATTGAAGGCGTACTGATATTGCGCACGCCTGTCTTCGCGACCGAGGATTATAGTCCGGAAAGTATGGCCAAGTGCGTACGTGCTGCTGCTGTCACTCCCCACATTGCCGCTCACTCGTATACAGGAGATTTGAGCTATACGCAAGTGGTACTACTGAAGTGAGGAAGGTATTTTCTTTCAGGCTATCTCGCTCACGATTGAGCAACTACAGGCATTTATGAAACTATACTCTCAAATACTAGACCATGGAGGCAAAGCCTTCGGAACAATTCTCCGGCACGTTCGGGACAGGCCAAATTCTGTCTTTCTTTTCCATTGCACTGGTTTGTCTCCTTTACTCTACGTATGGCTCGGGCTAACCGGACTGCCTCGCAGCGGGGAAAGACCGGACCGGCATCATTGCTGCAATTCTGTTCAAGGTGTGCCACCAAGCAGAGATTTCATTCGGCTGCTGAAACCCATGTAGCTCGCCGGCGTAGACGACCATCTCATATGTCAAGATTACTCCCTCACACGAATAGGTCGCGAGCCTGATCGTGAAAAGGTCCTCCGGCGACTCTTGAATGAACCTCTATTTGCCGCCAACACGGAACTTGCACTACGAATGCTCACGTCTCGGTGCGTCCCACGCCATTTTCATTTTGCAGTACGTTAACCAGCTATTCCGAATTTTTAGATATGAAACTATGCAAGCAACGTTGGGGCTTCTTAGCGATAAGTATGGCGGGGTGGAGGCGTATGTGAAGAATTTCTGTGGGCTCACGGATAATGATATATCGGTCATACGAACAAATCTCGTTGTACCTACAAAGGCGCGGATGTAGCCTTATTTATGCTAGATCCACCTGCCAATGCGAGATTAGGTAGCAAGCAACGTCGCTGACCGGGTGGGGGGAGATCACTATTGACTGTCACCTCTCACCGCACAAACGAAAATCCTCACGAGAAAGCACACTAGGACGGGCCGGTCTCCGGTCTCCTGATCACGATACATGGTCGATCATGTCGTTGGCTCGAAGGCTACCAGTAACCCCGGCTGCGGCCTTTCCGGGCTAAGCCGGATCGTTGTTTGGGCTTGTTGAATTCCAAGGCCCTTGCCAAACAACGGCAAACTCGCCCGATTTGTTTGAGCCTTGCGTTGAACTGAGGACGCCTGTTGGGTTTGCACGCTTTAATCAGCCATCAAATCAGTGACGATGGTGAGTGTGTCTACACTTTTGATGAGGAGCATTTTCTTACAGTGCTTCGATGCTTCCTGCAGGACAAACGCAGTCCATCGCTCAGCGCTTTACAGAGGTTTCCTCCAGAGCTACTGGATGCTATCTTTCGCTTGGTGTATGACAGCAGCACGGATATCCGTGACGAATCCCTCGCCACCGACAAGCTATTGGATCCCAAATCATTCCCTTTCTCCCTCGCAGCTGTTTGCCTCACATGGGAACGCGTGCTTTATGCGCGACCGGAGTACTGGACACGCATCATACTCACAGTCGACTCTCAGCCCACACCCCCGTCAAAGATATCTGCGTACCTGACATTGTCCCGCGATTTGCCCATCGACATATATATTATACGTCGACCATCTGATCAAAACGGTGACGATCCACACGAAAGACCTCGAGTTCAAGCTGCCATGGAACTTATAAAGCCTCATCTGCATCGTCTCAATAGCCTTTGTGTCAACATCATTCATCGGTCGTCACTTCCGTCCTTGCTGCGTGACTTTCAAGGACGGTCACCACTGCGGCGATTGAGGCTGGATAGTATAGTCGATGATGGTTTTGCCACTGTTGAGGTGAACGCTGATGAGAACGAGTGGCATTTTAGTGCGCCGCTTTTGATGGACCTCGCGATAGACGGGCGAAATTTCTTTGATGTTGCCCATAGGCAAATGGACTGGCTTAGCGACCTCCAGCTGAAAAACTTTGCGCTGTCTCGCTATAAACCCCCATCACCACGGGAGATGAGCTGGGGAAAGCTCCTTAATACTCTTTACCGCATGGTGGGCGACAATATGGTCGTCATCAGGGATATACAACTCGATTTGACTATCCCTGGTCTCATTTATCCACACCCACTCCCATACTTTGATTTTTTGGTCCTTCAGGACCTCGACGCCGCGAATACCACTCAAATAATCCGTAACATTCACCAAAGTTGCCCTGTTATCAATATCACACGGTGCTCTCTAGACTCGCTACCAAACTTCAAATCCTTCCATACCCTCATACTGGACAGCATAGATTTGAAGTCGGAGCTTCAGGTTCCTCTGAAAGACTGGGGAGGTTCTACACTTCACGTTCGCAATTCCCTCGGCTTCGACGACCGCGTTCTGGATGCAATGTCGGATGGAGGTTCCGATGACAGCACATTCATGTGTGCCAGAATGACGCGCTTCTCTGTCGTTGGCTGCCCTGGCGTCACTTCTGGTGCTCTGAGGAAGATGGTGAATGCCAGGCGGGGGGCATCATTGCGAGAGTTATCTTGGACTCGTTTGGGAGACACCCAACAAATGGTCTTCAATGGTGTTCGCCCCTTGCTGAGCGTTGGGATGCCAGACACGGTACTCACTGTGGAAGATCGTGGGTGGTTTCAAAATTACTTTGCCGACAGTGTAGAAAGAGGTTCCGGCTCTACCGCCACAGAAGCTGAGGCAAACGGGGGCTCGGAGGAAGACTAGCATGGCGCGAGTATGGAAGATGTCATCCAGGATGTAATAATATGATGTATGCAAGCGACGTAAATTTGCACCAAGTGCCCAAGTGCAGGACGATACAAAGAGTAATGTCCCGGAAAAGATGCTGATCAAAAAATGAAATGCGACTATTTCTCCAAATACCCGCAACGCGGAGAAGGCTCCCTCATCCACTGACAGCTCGATGTATCAGCCCTTGCGCGGACCTAGCCCTAGCGTTCGTCGTTGTTTCTGCTGCATAGCGAGAGAGCCACCAACCGGGCCCACAGACGGCGGCGACGGCTGCGGTGCCTGGTTCATCAACGTGGAGGCCAACAAACCATTCTGCCTCGCCTTCGGATTGAGAGGGGAAAGGGCTGGCCTCGAAGGTCCTGGTGGGGGAGGCAGCTCACCACCGGTCACGCGACGGCGCATTGGAGGACGGCTTGCATCAGGTGCTAGTCGCGACGTAGAGGATTCTGAGGTTTTAGAGTCAAAATTGGAGAAGGGAATGTCGTCAGTTCCCAGGGCCTGTCGGCGGGCTTTCTCGTGCTTCGACTGGACGGCACGAAAGTGGCTGAGAAGTTCTTGCCATTTAATTTCTTCGCGACCAAACTTGGAGCGAGACGATAGTGTGCCAATCGTACTGCGGAATACACGAACAGTCAGACTTGGAGAGAGCAGGGAGAAGAGTATGAAGACATACGATTTTGGTGCGATATGGAGGAATCCTGCAGAATTGACTGCATTGAGTCGATTACGAAGAGACACGAATGCGCTACTTTGCGGTAGTAACATGAGCAGGCCATACAGGCACTTGAAAAGATGGGGATATCGCTCAGGTTCGAGGAGTTGTAGGCGTAGATCTTGGGATTAGGCTCGTCAGGAGACGGTTACTTCGAGGACGAGGATAATACACACAGGTGAATACCGGAGACTCGATCAGCTGAACGAGCTTGTCCACTTGAACAAGCATCGCTACAGTGATTTCAAGGTCGGCACTAACGAGGGAGTAAGCAGTTTGTTTGTCTAGTCACGACATTTCTACTTACAATATCGAGAGAAGGTTCGAAGCATGTTCATAAGCTTGCGCAAGCAGACAGAGAGAGAAGACAGAAACAGCGTTGTGGCACCAAGACCGATACAGCGTCGTGAACAACGCCTGTCCATCTTGCTAGAGTAGTATATTCGTCAATCTTTACAAAGTCATCGTCTGAGCACGACTTACTCGTGTTTCCAGGCTTTTTAGTCGTTTCCTGAATTCTGCTAGCTCTGGCGACGTGACAAGTATTGTGTTCAGCTTCTGCACGATATCACTCGCAAACTCCAAGTCCTAGGACAAGAGTTAGATCGAGATCTCCAACGAGACCATGATAGCCCCACCTCCTCTTTCTCCAAAATCTCGGCAAATGTACGGTATATACGCTCTGTGTTAAGATTTAGGCAGAGCTGACGGATGATCAAGCTTCCCCGTGCGTCGAGCAATTTTCGGTCCGTGCTAAATAGCTCGAGGAGGTTCATCATGAATACTCTGAAGTAGCTTTCTTCGGAGCTAGAAGATATTTGAGCAAGTAATTGCAAATCGTGTTTGATGACCTGAGAAGTAATGTGTCAGACGAGAAGGCCGTGGTCAAAGTCTAGGGAAGTATGCAAACCTCTTCGGAGGGGTCCGACAGCGTCTTGAGGAGTGCAGGGAAAGTACCGTCGTCCATTGCCAGAATCTTCTTGGGCGCCTTCTGGTGCAGCATGATGAGCCACTGTAAAGCAGCCACTCTCGTCTGCTCATGTTCGCTCAGAAATTGTATGGTCAGCTCGTTCACCGTTGCCAAATAATCGAAGAAGTCTTCCTGCTCCTCCTGTACGGGTGAGGGTGGTGCCGGAGGAGCAACGACAGGCGGGGGTACACCCGATACGCTGCTTGTCGACAAGCGTGACTGAGGCCGACTTGGCGTTTCGGGGCGAGACTTCTGATTCGCCGGGGAGGTAGTCTTGTCTGATCCGGACGAAGAGGGCTGGGCATCTGTCATTGACTCAGGAGAGGAGACGTCTCTTGAGGGGCCAGTTTGGATGGTAGACTGGCGGGATGGAAGAACGGAGGGTGGTGCTGGTGTCGGCGAACTAGCGAACGCGCGATTAGCGGAAGATGACTTGTCCATTGTAGACTGGCGCGAAGACCCATCAACAGGGGATGGCAAATCCTGGATGACTTTGGAGAGAAGTTTGTTCGTCCGGATGGCAGCAGACTGGATCATGGGAACGTGATGTGCAAGGTTGGGAAGAATTGCGGGGATTAGGCGTGGAGTGAAGGGAACCATGACTTCCTGCGCAAAACCCAAGAATTCGGCCAGCCATGTTAGTGCTGTGGATTGCTGGATCTCGTCGTCTATGGTAATCATCAGCTTACTAACAGGGTACGAGGATGATACGGAGCGACTAACGTTGACCATCCAGTTGCTGTATTAGGATCTCAATGATAGCAGAGTAATCTATCCGAACCCCTTGACCAGGTACCCAAGCTACAAAGCATGAGCAAAAATAGGGGGCGCAAGTGGAATATACTTACTCCCAGTACTTCGATTGTCCTTTTCGGACTTGTGTTCGCTGTACTCACCATCATAATCATGCGTGACGTCACTTTCGGGAATGAATAATGCACGTTCGGTGTGGGACATTGTGATATCGGGTAGCTTCTCGTCCGACCGACGTTGTTCAAATGACTCCGCAAGGTCTTCCTGGCGCTGGCGAATCACGCTGACATCACGTATCTCGCGAAGGAAGTCAGCCAAGAGGTTTTCTGTAGCCACGCGAACGTCCCCGGCCGGGTCAGATAGATATTTCCTAATGAAATTGATCTTGGTTAATGATGGTCATTCCAGACTAAGAAAAAATACCAACAGAAGGCCATCCATGAAATCTGGGAGGTAAGAGATGAGCTCCAGCTCGGGAACCGAGTCTAGCACCGTAATCCAGGACACGAGGTAGCTTCGCGTGAATGGACTGACAACGTATATGCGCTCCTGGAGAAGTGGGATGAATCGAGCAAGTGAGAACGCCTTTCTTGGGGAGAAGGTTCCACCCAGTGCGTTGTCCTCGGGATATGGTACGAGTATGCTTTGGTCCTGTTGGTCATATTGGTCGCGTATTCTCTCCGTCTCTGGGTATTGTGGGATATACACAGACGCGGTTTCTGCGACGATATCCTTTAAAAGGCGGTCAAGGAGCTCGGCGCCGTTCTTGACAGACAATTCCGAGTCTGCGGCTAGCTAGATTATACTTCAGTCCAACCGTCGTGAATAATCAAAGTTATCCTGGAATACCTTACTAAGAGCGTCGAAGATGGGGTTGAAGTAAACGAGAACCTCGCCTTTGGACACCTTTGCGATATTGTACAGACATTCGGCCGAGAAGTATCTGATCCTGTTCTCTGGGTCGGTGAAGCACGCGAGTACCGGTTCAATGAACTTCTCCATGTATGGTGCAACGTCGACACCCAAAGCTATAGCAGTTCCAGCGAGACCGATCAAGCCACCATTTCTGATGTGGAGCGGGTTGGATGGATTGCTGAACATGTCCACCAGCTGGTCGATGATCTGGTTGATACGGCGGTGGTCTCCCTGTTGATGGCATTCGCGAATCTGCCTGTACAGGTGTGTATGAGGGTACAAACACGCGTAACAGCATTCATGATTACTTCTCTAGATCAAGGGCAGCAGCCTTTCTCTTCTCGTAGATCTTGTCTACCAGCTGCTTCGCCACGGAAGACTCTGTAGTCAATTAGCGACCAAAGTAGTTTCGGATAATAACACTCTTACCCATATTTCCCAAAGTCCAAACACGATGATGTCTGCCTGTATACCGCAGGCGGTCGTGGTTGGAGAAATAAACGCTGAAGCGCACGCAGTACTTCTGCTCCGCCAACGGACCCTTTGCACGCTGTGTGGCCCTGCCGATCTACGCAAGTCACGTGGAAGCCGCTTCCTTAATGAGTATTATGTAATTTCGACGAAAGTGGCAGTCCTCGAACAATGCGTTCCGCTCGAGGACCGTTCTGCTGCCCCGATTTATTGTTTCTCCTTCACTTTGACCTGCGGTTACGCGGAAAAGCGGCCTTTCTGTCGCTTTCTTCCTCAGCTTAACCACCCCTGTGATAACTGACAATCTCGCGTTGCTGTTCCTCTTGTTTTCCTCGCTACTGTACACCAGCACCCCTCATAAACTTTTTCGCTTGGTTCACCAAAACCTCACTGCAACAAGCACGCCATTCCTTTCTAGTCTTATCCATCATAGCACCGCGTCATGCATCGAAAGTTTCTTCACAGGTAATGTTTTCTGTGTTTGCGCCACCCTGCAAACTAACCGATCTTATGTGCTATAGAATGCATCCATCTTCTTATCTCCGGCGAGATGATACCACGGACTGCGAGTCTCCTGACCCAGCAAACACGCTCACTGGCCGGCTGAATACACTACTAAATTCCTCTGGACCAGGATACACTCTCAACCTTTGTCCTGGTAAACAATACATCATCACTTCTCCCATTCTCTTCGCCGCACCCAACCAGGAGATCAGCACGGTTGGTTATCCAACGGGAAGTGACAGAGCGACGCTGGTCGTCGATGGCCCCGTAGCAAATGGCACGGGGCATACTACTGCTGTAGACGGAACATGCGCAAACTGCGACGGAGTCCGACTACGAAACGTGCAGGTGATGCTATGTCCCGTGCTTATCGTGGTCCATTCTCTGAACCATGCACACAGATCAACGGCACGCGGCTCGGCGCGCCGCCGACATCGGGAGGAGCAAATATTGAGTTCGGAGGCCCCAATTCCAATCAAGTCATTGAATATGTCCACTCGTTTGATCCTCGAGGCTGGTCCTGCCTTCATGTTGCGGAAGGAAGCCTCAACTGCAACAACGTTACTGTACAAAACAACGATATTGGTCCGGCGGGCTCTGATTCCTTCCAACAATGGGCAGATGGGATCAGCGTTGCGTGCAAGAACAGCCTGATCCGGAATAACATGATCAACAACCCCACAGACGGTGGCATTGTACTTTTCGGGTCTCCTGGTACTCGCGTCGAAAACAACACGATCTGGGTCGAGACGGTACGTTCTTATTTCCTCCTTCTAATAAAAGCAGGCGGAAATTAATGTCATGCCTATAATAGAACACGCTGTTAGGGGGGATCAATATGGTGGACGTGAGCCCGTTCAGCGGCAACTATAACGGCGTTGTTGTCACGAACAATATCATCGCCGGTGGATTTGCTTCTCAAACTGCAGAAGGATCGGAGACCAAGGGTACGAATAACGATGACGTGATAATCAAGTACGACCACTTCTGCTTCCTTTATGCCAAATCTAATCTTCGATCTCCTAGAATTGGCATCGCCATTGGTCCCCGTACCTGGTTCGGAAACCAGTACGGGAACAACGTGAGCACTGGAGGGACAGTGCTCAATAACCAGCTCACCGGAGCATTCAGCTATGCCATGGCGATGACCTCCGCCAAAAACTTCACTGTAGAGAACAATTCTCTCACAGGCAACACCTCATTCATCGGGGCACGCGGTCCTAATTGCACAGCAAATGACCCCACGCCATCTCCCACTGCGTTTGTCATCGACCTCAGCAACGTGCAACAGTCGACGACGCAATCCGACTTTACACCGGTGTCGGATGGTGACAGCCTTACTTGCGTACTCCCGCCTAATGGCGGCGATTATTGGCCGTTTGGTGGTAACCCCGATTCCTCTTCGTCGCCCGTCAGCCCTCCTGAGGCAAGCCCATCGACTACAAAGCACTCTTCGACGGGAACGACGATCGGCATCGTCTTCGGTGCGGTTGGTGCGGTGCTGCTCATCGCCGTAGCAGCCTGGTTCATCCGAAAGTGGGCGTTGAGGCGTTCGGAGACCAGGATGCACCTGAACAACACTCGAAATCCTGTCGGTTACATGCGACAGATGGACTGAAATGCTGCCATCTGACTGTCGAGTTTCTGAATAACATGACATTCACGAAGATCACCTGCGATACCCTCATACATTGACATTCACTTCTGCATATTTATCGTTCGCTATGACGATCTAATGCCACTTTTTTGCATTTACTCTTTTAGTGTCCATATGATACCAATACTGGTGTATTTTTTGTGCTTTCGAGGATAGAACCATGTAGTGGAGTTATTTACGGTCCCGTGTACGCTGTAGCCTTTTTCTTTTAGTTCAGAATTTGTTCAGAATACACGCGATCCCGGAAATTTCTTGTTTAACCACCTGTGAAGTTGACTAAGCAGACCAAGTGGCAAGCTTGCACCCTCCGAGCCTTTCACCTTCACCACCGCCGAGTACGCATCGCGTTAACCCAACTACAGGTTTCTCATTTACCACCAACCAAAATGACAACAGAGAAAGGGTAACTAGCATTTACTGCTGAAGGATCTGTTGTACATCACTGATGTGTTAATTTGGGCAGACATCTTGGGGTTACACCACCCATTTCAACCGCCGAGTCTAATGAACGAGAAAAGGAGGTCACTGCGACTTTGATGGAGGAACTACGAAATCAAAAGACGTTTGAGAGCGTCGAAGAAGCTCGAACGAGGTAGGATCAATGTTTCTCGTCCTCAATTTACCAGCGTGGCAGGAGCAAATCAGAGTTCTTCGCCTTGCATGCTACTCTCGAATTCACCTCAACCGTCGCTCGCAACGGCGGAGCGGTTCAATCCCGAGTACATGCTTCGAGTGCGCAATGATTAATAGCAAAACCGCCATGTTACAATAGGTGCATGCATCAAACAAGGACGCTGAGATAATCTTGACTTTTTACAGGGAATTAGTACTCGGTCGCGTAGCCGCTATCGTGAAAAAGTTCGTGTACCAGGTGTCTCTTCAACGTGGACTATCAGAAGCCGCTGCGAGCGCTGCCGGGGGCAAGATTTTCACTTTTGGCTCGTATCGACTGGGTGTTCACGGGCCCAGCTCCGATATCGACACACTATGTGTAGTACCAAAACATGTGTCTCGCGAGGATTTCTTCGACGTGTTTGAGGATATGCTTCGGACTGTGGAGGGTGTCACGGAGGTGTCGGTGAGTCGAGTGGCTTGATTGAAGGCTGATCATCGGTAAACGAGCGGGGATTCTAGGGTGTCCCCGAGGCTTTCGTACCCATCATCAAAACGAAAATATCAGGCATCCCTCTAGATTTCTTGATGGCTCGTTTGGCATTATCGTCGATACCCGATGACCTATCATTAAAGGACGACAACCTCTTGCGCAACCTAGACGAACGATGTGTACGGAGTCTCAACGGTAAATTCTCCTGTCCGTCGGTATTATCCTTCGAGGCTAAATGAACTGTAGGTTCGCGAGTGAATGACGAGATCTTGCGCTTGGTGCCTAACGTTCAAGTTTACCGCGACTCCCTGCGATGCATCAAACTTTGGGCTCAACGTAGGTCTTGCCTCTTCTATGTAATGGTTTCGCTTACCATGCTGGATCTCAGGGAGAGCTATCTACTCCAATGTGAATGGGTTCTTTGGTGGTGTCGCCTGGGCGATACTTGTGGCTCGAATATGTCAGCTATATCCGAACGCTATTGCTGGAGCGATAGTGAGCCGGTTTTTCATCATCATGTACCAGTGGTATGTCACTATCACCCTGTGTTCGCTCATTTACCTTAACGAGTGGTAGGTCATGGCCGCAACCTGTGCTCCTGAAGCAAATAGAGGAGGGTCCGTTGCAAGTCCGAGTCTGGAATCCAAAAGTACGCTTTTAGCAGGTTTACGCCAAGTACATCCGTGTACTGACGCTCCGTAGTTGTACCCTGCAGATCGATCACATAGGATGCCCATCATTACTCCTGCCTACCCTGCCATGTGTGCTACTCACAATGTTACAGCTTCAACGCAAATGATCGTCACAGAGGAGTTCAAGAAAGGTGCTTCAAAGAATTGTTGGTGTTGTTGATTCTACAGGCTGAATATCAAAAGGCGCCGACATCGTGGACAAAGTCATCGTTGGGACCGCAAGCTGGTCAGAATTGTTCGCCAAGCACGACTTTTTCCACAAGTACCGATATTACCTGCAAGTAATCGCGTCGACGGGCGACCAAGAGCTTCAGATCAAATGGTAAGGCTTTAACCTCGAGATGAACGCTGTCTGTACACTCGCCCCAGGGCCGGAACCGTCGAATCCCGAATACGGCAACTGGTCATGAAGTTGGAATATGTCGACTCTCTCATCCTCGCCCACCCATTCATCAAGGGCTTCGAGCAAGTGTCCCACTGTATATCAGAAGAGGAAGTGCGTCAAGTGGCACAAGGACAGATATCAGACGCTATCGCCAAGAGGACGAAAGCTGACATCGAAGGCATCGAGGATGCCAGGACTGTTCATTCGACGACATTCTACATAGGCCTCCTCGTCGAGCCCAAGCCAAGTGCGTCTGCGACCCTGTCGGCTGCTCCGGTTCAGCGTTGACATCTTCACGACTTTTCCTCCGAAGGTGGTTCCGTTGGTCCTAGAAAGTTGGACATCTCATACCCCACTACAGAGTTTACAAAGCTTGTCAAGATGTGGGAGAAGTTCGATGATTCGTTGATGGGCATTGTTGTTCGCAATATCAAAAGGTATTTCCAAGAAAGCTAGCTCGCTGGCAGCATGGTCACGAAATACCCCCCACCTAGCACTGGTCTGCCAGATTACGTTTTCGACGAAGGCGAGCGACAACCAAGACAAGCACTGAAACGACCCAAAACTGGCAAAGTGGGTGTTCGATTCTTGGCCACTTTACAGGACTGCCTTTTATTGATCACCACTTACACTTGCACCGTGAAAAGGGATCGGGCAAGTCGAGCAACACGTCACCTGATATGCCAAACAAGAAGCGACGGTTTGTATCTTGCTATTCGCCTTGGGTTACCCACTGATCCTGCAGCGTTTCGTTCCCGCCCCGCAGGTCTGAAATGCCGGCTCCTACTGCTCCTAAAGACGAAGACGACGGAATACCGGGATTGTCGATGACGCCAGCTCCGGCTCCGCAAAGTCTAAAGGAACGAGAGTTCGCTCCGACCGCCAAAATGCCCCAGCTTCCGTTTGGTGAAAATGCAGCCGTGGTCACGGGTGCCGTCGCTGCTCAATAGAAGTCAACAAGTCCATCCCTGCTTTGGGGTCTGTACAGGCTCGTCTTCGGAACGTGATCTTCAAGGCTCGGAACGGCTGCCGTCGTGGAGAAATCGTGGAACTTTTTTTGGCTCAATGCATCAGCTGTGGACGCACAGTTCTTTTACTGTTGCCGTTGTCCCCTTCAATTGGTTTATTCATCTCTCTTCTACAGGCACCAAAGCGAAGCATTTGCAGGGATTAGGCGACTTACGACTCGATAGCGGTATTATGGGGTGACTATAGGTACCTTGCTACATGACAACGAAGACGTTAGAGGGTCCTTGAACTTTTGTTGCCCTTTTCCTTGCTCTTGGTTCGTTTCACTTGTGTTTCTTTCCTTGTTCCTCACATTCTTCTTTTCTTTTTTCTTCCCTCTCTCATATCTGGTGCCCCGTCAAACATCATCGTTGTATTTCAGCGTTTCCATAACTCAAGACACCAAAACTTGTATCGTAACTTACGCATCAACTATAAATATGTCTGCGGCAGTGGAACTCTGGGATATGAGAATGTCCAAGTGATCATGAGGTACAATGTTGGGAAGAAAACCCTAAGTACGTCCTGGGGACCTCTACGCCGTTCATCGGCAGAAAGGGTGCCCCGATCGATAGAGCAGAGCACTATTTTCAAGACACCTCCACTGCCCCTACCGGTCATTCACGCGTTCCCCGGAAACATTCGTATCAATGTTGGGAGTAAGCCGTGACCGACGTCTCCGACTAGGATAGAGCGATAACAAGTCACGATCAGATTGGGGAGAGTTCGGGTCCCGGACTCCCGTGATGAGTTTACTCCCGAGGGCTTCGAAGTTGAGGTTGGCGCCGAGTTTGAAGTCATCAGTTTTCCAGAGACGTTGGTAAACGTAAGATTCGGCGGGGCCGGAGGCTATGGATGACGCGGGGGACAGGGAGACGTGGGGTGTACGCATCCAGAAACGGATTCTGTGGGATGCGCCTGCTGGTGTTGAGGTGACTGGTATTGAGCTGGGGCACGTTAGTTCGTGTTGTTAAACGTGGGGACGAAGGGTGTCACCCACTAGATCATGAAGGAGACCGTTTGTGGCTCGCAGTCAAGTCTGAGATGGTAATCATCGAACAACGTGCGACCTGCACCTCCAGCCTCGTAATCAAGAGAGAGAGCGTACACCCCAACCTCAACAAGTCGCCATCTGTGAAACATTGATCAGTTAGTGTCATTGGTCATTAAGATGTTATGAGAGGAGCGGACCTAACGATGAAGCTGACATGTGCACGTCCAACGACGGCTTGGTAGATTAACATATCTTGTGTCGCGTTTCGTAGGATCGCAAAGGATGCATCGCCGATGGAGCGGAAGTCAGGGTCTTTGCCCACCCACAAGTCGTTGTCGCCGAATATCCGATGGTCAATACCTGCCGTTCGTAGCCAAACGCGGAGGTGGTGAAGACATCCCACAGGCAGACTTGATCTTGGAGGGAAAGCACTGATAGAGTATGAGCAAAGCGCTATCTCGCTGAACATATGGGATATTTACAAGAGAGCAAAGTCAAGTTGTCGTGGATCAATTGATAGCCTCATGGTGACGGACTTGCATACTGCTCGTTCAACATGACCGACTTTCATCGACAGGGAGAAAGTATAGTGGTTTGGTCGATCTGGTTCTGACTCCACCCTGGCGAGAGTTAGACATGGAGCGTCAGGCATGGGCCAAGCGACGACCAAGACAAGACTTACAATACGAAGAACTGCAGGGGGGCGTTGCCTGCATTGAGGGAGTAAGTGTATGTGACAGCCTCCTGAGACTCCATCTGTAAGAATGATTGGGCAAGACTGAGGGCGCTTCATCAGTAGATATATGGAAGCCACAAAGTAAAAGGCCACCAACTTTGAGGATGACGATCTGTCCGAAGGCAGTCCACCACGGGCACCACTATCGCCGCGCGGGGGAGGATCAAGGAGGCATGGGTAGGCATCAATCAGAATAGAAGCTGGAGCACGGAGGCACAGGAAGACATTACAGATTGCTTCCCACCCTCGGCGATGGACTTTGACTCAGGGTCCGCTGGTGAGTACTTATGGCTTCATATACGGGAAGGCAGGGCTCTTCATCATCCATGTCTGGGGCGTTTGAGCTACCAGCATCCTGACGGATGACCTGCCAAATTCCGGGACGAAAAATGTTAGCCAGGGCTGATGCGAATTAATTGATTGGGCTATCCAAGTTGTCTTTCGTGGTCAAAGGAGGAACAAGAGCTGCCTGATAACGGATTACACGAGTATTGGATTAGAACAAGAACGTCCATGCACAGACATGTGTTCGAACGAGGTTCGATCAATGACAGCTACACGATCAGCGCAAGATCCCAGGGACAAGAATTACTTTGCACCGCATACCGAACCGCTTGGCTTGACCCGGTGATGCTCCTGAGTCCTCTGATGCTAAGCTATCGGATCCAACAAGACAGGCTGTGCAACGTGCGGAAACATCGTGTTGTTGACAACATGTCAGTCATATCATGCATCATATACAAAGTCACGCCAGGTCCAAGCAAGTACTGTCCAAGCTCAGATGAAAGATCTGGAAATGGAAGGGTCTCTACTAGCTTAAGCAACCTTCGCGGATAATGCGAAATCGTAAAGCCGCATCCAAGATCATACTATGATCAAACCACGCTGAAAACATTTTTTCTGGTCAGAGTTGTCCAACTTGATTGCCGTCGATGAAGCTGTTTAAGTGCTGAGATACTCCTGAGCTATGCAGTTGGCCAGAGCACTGAAGTGACTGGGCCAGTTGAGAGCGAGGTCAAGCCAAGTTAGTATCACGAGCGTACCACCATAACGAAGTGGCTTTACGGATGCCATCTTGATGGGTCCGGCATTGCCAGTACGATAAATGACATAGCATTAACCACTAGACACGCATATCAAGTCGCCAAGTGTTCTCTTGAGAACGCCACCGTTCTAGGCGGGTGCTCCGGGGCCCAGCTGCGGTTTTTATTGAAGAGTGGGATGACGAACGACCGTGCAAACTTGCCTGGAGGTGTATCGTTGTCCGAGTCAAAGCAAAGTCAAAGCAAAGTCAAAGCAAAGTCAAAGAGCAGGTTCTGTCGGCTGGGTTGCAGTCCAGTCCATGCTGGACAACTCTTATGTGTGATCAAGAAAGCCGTCAGGCAGGGAGGCGTGTCCGACTATTGTCATTCACGTTTGTAGTAGATTGATAGTCACTGGTGACTGCAGTGTAGAGGTTCGACATGACGATTATTGGCAAACCCACGTTGAGGCCCGCACGTCTCGGAAAATCTCTGGAAAAGGAAACTCTCCTTGATGATTACCCGTCAATGTTCATGGCGGGCTCTGCAGCTACAACAGCTCTGGAGACCCATTAACGCTCGGAATCTTCATGGTAAACGCGAACCATTTGAAGACAAACGCTGGCCCGGCTGGGAAGTTGTCGTGGGCATCGAAGTTCACGCGCAGATCAAATCTCGGAGGAAACTGTTTTCTGGTCAGTACGATGCATTTAATTCCGTGTGATGACTGTCCAACACTACGGCGCAATGAATAACTCTTTACGCTACCTTCAGATGCATTGACATCTCGGCCGGGGGAGCCACCCAATTCGTTTGTGTCTGCTTTCGATGCTGCACTTCCCGGCACGCTTCCGGTGAGCAGTACTCCTTGGACCAATTATAATTTCACTCTGAAACGCGACGTAGATCCTCAATCCTAAATGCGTTGAGCTCGCAGTACGAACTGCTCTCGCTCTGAACTCCGAAGTCCAGTCGCGTTCAGCATTTGACAGGAAACATTACTTCTATTCCGATCTTCCTGCAGGCTATCAAATCACGCAGCGTTACGGTGAGAGGCAGCATTGTAAAGTCCAATAATGTGACTTGCTCATACGTTTTACTGGATCTCCCAGCACCATTGGCTACGGGTGGCTACTTAAAACTGTCGCGCGGCGATGTCAGAGTTGGCATTACGCAAATACAGCTCGAGCAGGTGCGCATCACAGGCCTTGGTGCGTTCGTTTTGGTGCTTACATGACTGATTCCATCTCAGGATACTGCAAAATCAACACTCGACACGCGTGGACGCGTCACGCAGATCGACTTAAACCGAGCAGGTTCTGGGCTAATGGAGATTGTTTCAGAACCAGACATGAGGTAAGATTGAGTCGACGGTAAACTTATGCTCTGTCAAGCAGTCCTCATTCTTGACTTAGGTCCCCAGAAGAGGCTGGAGACTACGTCCGAACGCTACAAGCTATGCTTCGTTCTGTTGGTTCCAGTGACGGTAGTATGGAGCTAGTGAGCTTCGCTCTATTGACTTCATACCACGTCCTCTAATAAGTACCCAGGGCTCCCTTCGCTGCGACGTGAATGTTTCCGTCAACAAGCCAGGACATACGCCAGGCACGCGATGCGAAATCAAGAATCTCAACAGCGTCAAGTTCATGATGGTAGCCATCGGTACGCCCCCACTCCTCTGTCGATCAACCCATCTTCCACAATGTTCATCTCATTTCGCAGCATCTGAGGTCTTCCGGCACATCAAGCTCCTCGAAAGTGGCCAGCTCATCGCCCAGGAGACTCGCGGGTTCGACGAGGACAAAGCAGAGACGTTCAAGCTACGAAGTAAAGAGGATTCTCCTGACTATAGATACATGCCCGACCCGAATCTTCCTCCCCTTCTTCTCTCTCCCGTGAGCTCCCCCTCCCCTTCTCTCTCGATTTCTCACGCGTCTGACCTACCTCCCCTAGGAATATATCGACCGCGTTCGAGAGTCGATGCCGGACCTCCCTGAAGCGACGCGTACGAGGTTAATAAGTCTGGGTCTGACGGAGCAAGAAGCAGAGGTGCTCATGGCCGTAGACGCTGGTCGCGAGGTCGCTTTTGACGGCGAACTCGGGAAAGGCGCAGTTGCCTACTTTGATAGGCTCGCTCAAGGTCGGGACGCGAAGGCGGCTGTGAATTGGTATGTCTAAGAGAGGTTGGTTTGGTTGGAGGCTCGTGATGAATGCTGAATGGTGCTAGGATGACGCACGAACTGCTTGGTCAACTCGCTGCGCGGAAAGAGACGTTTAGCGATAACCCTGTGTCAGTGGATCAGCTGGGCGAACTTGTTGATTTGGTGCAAAGCGGGAAAGTAACGGGTAAATGACGATTCTTTCTGCTTGTACCTTATGTGCACAGATTCTTAATGCATTTTCTACAGGCACGTCCGGAAAGACGCTCTTGCGATACATAATTATCCATCGCTCAACCTCATCGCCCTCGGCATTGGCAAAAGAGCTTTCACTACTTGCCGTAACCGACGACGACGGTGTCTCAGTGAAGAAGTGGTGCTTGGAAGCCATCGAGGTGCTCCCTGAAGAAACTGAGAAGGTCAGACAGGGCAATCCGAAAGTTATGAATCGGATAGTGGGGAAAGTGATGCAGTTGAGTGGTGGGAGGGCTAATGCGGCGAGTGTTAGGGATATGTTGGGAGAGCTGCTGGAAAAGTCATAGGGCTGGTATGTAGATCGTTCAAATTGACATCCCGTACTCTTCGCTCTCGGAGGTCTTTTGTGAACATCTTCTTCCAAATCGCTTGTGCTATCGTACAAATAATCTTTTACTTCTTCAATGTTCAGCCCGAGTACCCGCAGCTCCCGAATCTCGACTATGACTCTAGTTTAGCGACTTCCACCTTTGTCCTGAGTCCTCTCCACCGGGTGCCAGCCCCTATCTTCTGCGAAGCCTCAGCGGGCATTTCAGTGAGAACCTTTGCAATAAAGTTGGCATCCGTCAGAGGGGTGAGGTCGTTGCGTTTAGGTAGTTGCTGTATATTATTATCCAGTAAGCACGCCGAGTAGCCATCGCAGATCGCAACTGCGAACGTACTCGTTTCACCCGATCGTAGGGTGCCTCCCAGCCACTTACTTGTCGTATGACGAGCGGCGAACTCGATCCGAAAGAGTGGTATAGTCGCGTATCGTGTGTTCGGAAGAGGACGTTGTCTACTCGCAGCGTGAATCGCGAAAGGATGAATAAACACGTGGGCATGACGCGCTTTTTTGCGAGGTCAGTCACCGATCTCAGGAAGGGGAGGTAGGCAATACTGACTATTCTAACGAGAACATTGGATGACCCGTTATCATGCAGTTCGTCTTCAAAGAGTGGTATCTCTGCGTAAAACAGGATCGGGTCTGGCCTCGTGAGCTCGGCGAGAGGGATTGAGTGATCAGAGTTTTCTGGATCAGCGTCTGTCCATGAGGTCGAGGTTGATGCTGCTACTGACTCGGGGTGATGACCGGCGTATGTCGTCGTGTATGTCCAGTCATATGGTTTGGCCGTAACGGTAGTTGGCATGGGCAGGTTTGTACCGGGGTCTGTGCTGGTAGAACGCGCTCAGAGAGGCAGTCAATCCCCGCGAGCACCATAGAGGTCTCACCGGCTCTTCAACCACGCATCCGCATACCCAACTTTGACACCTCCATCGCCTTCCTCCAGCTCGCCGCCCTTGACACCCTCCAAGGCGCTCTTTGTGTCAAACGTCATCTTCCAACGCGAGGTCCGATGTTCCAGTGTCAAATAATTATTCCCAAACGTCATTTCAGGCAACGGGAACCCCAGTGCAGCTTGTAGCGCATCGCACTCGGACGCGTTAGATATGGGGTTGGTGGACGCTGTAATGACCCAGCCGTTGATCTCTATCGTCCGTGAGTTTGGTGTCTCGGACAGCGTGTGCTGCGGTACTGCGATTGCCGCAGACATGACCGGGTCCAGGAAATATTCCTCGGAGGGATCTGGATGTCTCCTCGCCGTCGTCTTCGTCGTCGCCGTTGTGCTCGTCGATGAGCAGATCTAATGCCCAATCCTATATCGGAGTTTCGAAATCAATTATCTTATTCTAGTACTTAACCAGCCAAAAATATCTCGTAAATTATTTCTTCCAAGGTTTCTACGTCGCTGCTGTCGCTGTCTTGCACGATGGAGGAATCACGTCCCTCAACGCCAGAGGCACCCCCGCAAGATTTATGGTCCTCAATATTGGACTCTGTGTCCTCAACGCGGTCGATACCGTCCAAACAAGTCCTCGTTCTCGGCCAGCCATCATCCGGCAAGTCCTTGCTTGCATCTGCGTTGTTGCAGAAACCCGTGTCAGACGAAAGCAAAGAAGAATCGCGCTCTGATTTTGCGCTTGGGTACGACTGGGCGGATGTACGAGATGATGGGGATGAAGGTGCGTCGTGGCTCGGGGAACTTGAGAGGAGGGGGAGCACTGATTGAGCGTGGCTTTGGTCCTGTGTAGATACTCTCGCGCGGTTATCCGTGTATACTGTTCCTTCGGAGGCAAAGGCGTATACGGCGCTGCTCCCACATTTCTTGCCTCCTAGATCGGCGTTGCCACATACCCTTGTCATGATCGTGCTAGACTGGACGCGTCCGTGGACATTTATGGAAGAGATGCAGACGTGGCTCAGGTGGGTTGAGCTTTGGGCCAAGGGAGATGGATCGCGCGAAGTTGAGATAGCTACGGAGGAGAATCGCGAGCGACGTATGTCTCTTTTCGTTTCATGTCAGAACGGAGCTGACTGTTTCGCAGTACAAGCCCATCTACAACACTACACGGAACCTTCTGCAGATTCGTTACCCACCACGTCAAACTTGACCTCGAATACGGTCCTGCCTTTAGGTCCAGGGACGCTCACACACAATTCAGCTGGCATTCCAATTATCGTCGTGTGCACAAAGGCGGATTTGATAGATGAGGGTAGTGACCTTGTAGGTGCTGGCACGTCAGGGATGGGTGGTATGGTTAAAGGTAAGGGCGGAGAATGGGAAGAGCGGACGGACGGTGTCATGCAAGTCCTCCGCACAATATGCCTGAAATGTAAGCCACCGCACTGTCTTCCTAGCATGTAACTCGTGTTAACCCAGAATGCTCAGATGGTGCCTCGCTATTTTACACAACACCACAGCCTAGTACTCTTCAAGTGCTACGGCAATATACCCTACACCTCTTATTTACCCCTCCAGCACCGTCGCCCGGGATGGCGGCCGGCATGGAGGCACCTGCACCTATACGGAATCCCTTCGTCTTTCATCATAGACCTAACACTCTTGATCGTGACCGCATCGTCGTTCCTGCCGGATGGGATAGCTGGGGGAAAATTGGTGTTTTGCGGGAAGGGTTTGAGGCGAAGATGTGGGGAGAGGCTTGGGATGCCGATCTTGATGCCGATGGCGCGGAAACTGAAGAGGCGAGCGGAGCGAACCGGATGTACCGAACGTTGGTACCCGACCAAGGAGCCAAGGTAAGTAATTCTGTGCCGAGGTATCGAAAGCATTGCCTCATTTCGCACTTCATTAAACAGCCACCACCACTGCCACCATTCAACGCCCCGATGGCCGAACAAGCCTTCCTCGCAAAACATTACGACGAAAATGCCAAAAAGCCAGACCGGGATCCCCGTGGCGCATTCCGCAACCCCACGGAAAGCGCCACAGCAGGTATCGTTGGGCCCCTCGGAAGCAGCAGTTTCAACCTTCCCCATGTCGAAAAGGCGCTTTCGGAGATGGAAGCCGGTATGGGTGGGAGCAGTGCGTTGAATGCTAGCGTCAATGGAGATGCTGCGCGGCGGTTGTCAAGAGGGGGTACACGACCTACTTCTGGGTTATCTGCTGTGGGTGTACCGGGTGCTTCGGCGGCCGGTCGCGCGCCTACCTCGCCAACGTTGTCGACATCGCCTAGTTCGACGGGAGGTCAGACGCAGCATGAGGTGTTGCAGCACTTCTTCCAGAGCTTGCTGAGCTCGAAAGATCGGGCAGGAGCCAGTGCGGCTGCTTCACGGGGTGCAGCGGCGCCACCTCCGCCAAAGACAAATGGCAATTCGAGTGGAACTGACGACGCGAGTTGATGGGTTTCCATTCTACCTGTACATTACACACTATTTGATTGGAATTTGAATGACCTCTTCCTTTCCAGCTGGGAGTTGCTTGCCAGCAGTTACTATTACCTACCGACACTGGTATCACTGGCAATGAAGGTTATTGTCTTGTGTTTCCATAGGCCAAACAAGGTACAAACAACTTTGTCCTTAATACTTGACCGCCATCAACGCAAGGCCGCTGGTCAGGCCAAAATTTCCACACTCGAAAGTTCGGTTTAGGCCTCGCCTCCCTGACACCGCAAATTCTCTGCCTCGTTGCAGCCCACATATTCAGCCAGGAAACAATAACTAAACAACGGTCAAGAAAATACATAAAATATGGGCAAATGGTGCACATTACCATCTATCTTATCAGCCACGACGTTACAACTCAATGTCCGTGTCTTCTAGGACTGCCGAATATTATGATGATGTGCTTGGTGCGAAAATGCGGAGCCTGGTGTACGCCTGTTCACTGCTTGTCATGTGCAAAGTCGTTACTGAGTGCCCCCCCCTGCAGCTCCGGCGCAATCAAGCGCGCTAGGCTTGAGAAAGTAGAGCCTATGATAAGCTACGAGCATTTCGTGGAGGACCTAGACCGCGGGGACTCATTTACTACTTCTCTAATCGAAGTGCTGGTGAAAGTGCGTGTCACAACAGCGTCATATGCTCAAGGTATCTCACCAGGACACTCAGGAGGTTGCTGAACGCCGACGCCGCCAAAATGAAGCTGACCGTGGTCTCATTGCAGATCGCACGGCGCGATCTTTGCGGAGATTATCAAGCCCCGCATCTGTTTACCGTGAACGTATTCCAGGGCGTGGGACTGGGGGTAGACGAGGGGTGGACCTCGCGGAATATCTCTCTCAGCCGCCTAATGAACTTGATCTGGACGACGACGATGACGACGAATTGGGCCCGTATAGTGCTTTTGTGCCCGTCATGGAAGGTACTCGTCTCAACACAGACTTGTACGAAGCCTATCGATCTTCACATTGGTCGAGTTCTTTGACACCTCACGCTTCCGGTTATCCTTATATTCCTCCCGCGTCATCATCAGTTCCCACTGCGGATTCTGCGAGCGATAGAGTATTGCCACCGCTAGTTGATGCGTCGCCACCGACGAGGTCCGCAAGCGCGTGGCCACTGCCGTCTGCGAGTGGCTTGTTGCACTCATCCTCACTGTCGAGGCAACCCTCGCTTCGTCGTCCTGGGCGTAGCAGAGCATCTGATTTTAACGAGTTTACGGCGGCACGGCGTAGCTCCACCCGCCAGCTTGCACAAGACGAGGAACCAGCGTCCCGTTCCGAATCCTCAATCGCTACAGCTCTCGATGTGCCACCCCCCTCTTCCCTCCGTTCTTCAACTGACGAGCACCCCACGTCGCGAGGATCATCTTCCCAAGCTAGACGGTTCTTCCCGTTTGGGAGGGCCCGCCGGTTCGAGATCATCCCCACGCCCCGCCCGGCGACGAGTACGTCGGACGACTGGTTTTTCCCGCCTCATTCGGGGTGGGCGACGAATCTGCCTGAGAGAACGGGTGCAGCATATACTGATGATGATTCGAGTGATGAGCGTTCGCAGGCGCCTCGGCTTAGGCGCGGCGGGCTCCGTGCGCCGGAGGCGATGCTCTCACGGCATTCGTCCCCGCTTGTTTCGCTTCCTCCCCCTCATGAGCTGTTCCGTGCGACTCCTGCATCAGTTCCTAATACTTCTGCTACTACGGCAGCGACGACGATAGGTGGAAATGAGAATACGCCACTGCCAGCGGAGAGATCTGCTTCGGAGGAGGTTGCACAATCTATTGGAGGACCATAAGCACGGATCTATTTTTTTTCTTCTTTTTGTTGTTTGATTTTGAATGGACCTACAATGTAGCAGTACTTGTTATCTTGTTTTGCCATTATTAACTACCACCAAACTATCTGGATTGCAGATGTGCGTGAGCTTCGGGGGGAGCGTGAGATAGACTACAACATCCGAGACTTTGACCCGAGGCTGGAGCAACCAGCTTTGATTCCGTCCATGATCAAGAAACGCACCCGCCCACAGCCCCGGGTCCGAGAGAAATCTCCAGAAGTCGAAGAAACACCCTCAGCACACCCATCCGACGAGGAAGAAGAAGACAAGTCCCTTCCGTACGTAGCCCCACCACCAGAACCGTAACATTCTGACGGAACATGTGTGTACTTTTGTGTTTCTGCTACTCACAGACTTTCAGACCTCATCGAACTTCGTAAACTACGAAAGGCCCGACGGGGCATCGACGTACAGAAGCTTTACAAAGGGGACGTTAAGAAGAAGAAGCGGCGCAACACCGAGGATGAGCCAGAGGACAAGGGCGGTTTGAGAGCAGGCGCAAAGGTTGACGATGAGTAAGGTCCTCGTCACTCGTGATCTTGGGACAAGTCGACTGAGCTGATGTCATCGACTTTGACTTTGAACAGCGAGGAAGATGGCGTTGATGCTAAAGCTAGACGTGCCGTCCGGACGAATAACTTCACACAGCAAACGAATGTGTTGGATGTTGATAAACATATGTGCGTGTTCAGCTTTTACGGACTCGCTGGCTGGGGCTGAAAGCATGCGGACAGGATGGCATATATCGAGGAGAACCTGAAGATTCGGAGTGGACCCCAGGACCCCTCAGGATCCGGCTCGAATGACGCCAAAACAGACGAGTTCTCACTCTCTGAGCGATGGAAGACTGAGAAGAAGACAGCTGACGAGGGCAGCGTTACCAACAGTCTCGCCATGCTCACAGCAATACCCGAGGTCGACCTTGGCATGGAGTAGGCTTTCCCTCCACCAGGCTCCTCATTTCATGCTCAATACTCTGATTGCAGCACCCGGCTGAAAAACATCGAAGAAACCGAGAAGGCCAAGCGCCAGGTTGCTGAAGAGCGCAAGGAACGCAAAAGAGTCAATAATGACGAGGAACACCTTGTTGCATCACGATGTATGCGCTTCGTTTCATTTGCAAATGCAACGCCTGACTGCTTTTCGTGTAGTCTACCGTCCTCACTTGAAACAGAAGTCCGACGCAGAGATTATGCGCGACGCGAAACTTGAGGCGATGGGTATGCCCCCACAACAAGAACGTAGATCACGGAACGACCGACCGCAAATGGCTACTGATGAAGTGGTACGCGCGATGCAATGGTTTGATGGTATCTGCCCCGAGACTCACGCATTATCACAGGTCATGGAACGATTCAAAAAGAGGATGCGCAGATGACGCCTCCGCTCTCTTGTGATCCAGTATACTTAGTTCTGTCACAGGCAAGTGTTACATGTAGCTCCTGTATGGCTCAGGTGACCATCAAGTTCTAGCCATACATAACCCTTGTATAAATGCATTGATGTACATTGTACATTTTCCCGTTAAATATGTCTCTAGATGTACACGGATGTACAGGTAGGCATGCATGCTCAAGGCAGTGCCAACGCCATCGCCTTCAACTTCTCGAAGTTGGGTGTACCGAGACCAGTGACTGTCCAAGTCCATCAGTCATCCGACACCCAAGAAAACCAACAATAAAAAACTTACCAGCGTCCCATCCAGTAGTAGCATTGAAGCCCTCAGTGCCGCATCCCGGGTTGTTACCCTCAGTGATATCATTAAGACCTGTATAACCCTCCGAGTACAACCATGGGTTCAAGAACCCGAGAGGAGCCTTCTTGGCGTTAATACGTGCGTCGTTGAGCATGGAGACGAAGGAGGCGAAAGTGGGTGATGCGCAAGATGTACCGGCGACATAACCTTCTTGACCTTGGTAGACGATGAGGAAGTTGTAGGCTTGGGCGGCGACGTCGGGGATACCACGACCGTAACTGGAAGTGTTTGTTAGTTTCAATACAAGGGCGCGGGTTGCGGGGAGGGGGCTTACGGGTTGTATAAGCCCTCATAGGTTCCGGGAGCGAGCTTGGACAAGAACTCGTCGACAACACTATTTTGGTACTCGGGACGAGGGAACTAATTGGCGGCAAGAATCAGCGAATATGCAAGTACGACCAACGAATTGCACCGACATAGTTACTGAAGCCTCCACCAGAGAAGAACACAGCAGTCTCAGGGACATTAACCGTTCCACCAACAGACGTGACACTGACAACAACAGATGAAGGTCAGGCAGGTCCAAACTCTGCATGCCTATGGTCAACTCACAATGGGCAAGCCGCGGGGAACTCGGGAAGGAAGACAGTCCTGTTGACCCCAGTGTTGGCATAACACTCTTGAGTAGCCGGATCAGCATCTCCGTCTCCGACACCACCGTCACCAGAGGAGAACATGAGGGAGACACCGCGGGCGCCAAGAGCAGCGAAACCGTCGCACACACGCGTCGCGTAGGAGTACGGAACTGTTACATTTGTATCAAGGACATGTCAAGCAAGATGTGGAGGATATACGCACCTGTTTGCTCGTCGTCACCGTAACTGGTGGAGATCGTCTGTGGGACGTACTCCTGCGAGAGAATATATTCCAGCCACTATCACAGGCAGTTAGGGAACTTTCAATCCGGCAAGTAAATGAGTGAAACGAACATAGCTGTAAGGCTCGTTAGTGTCGGTAGGAGTGACCATGTCGGGGATGAAAGGAGGTTCGCCGGCTGTCGAGAAGAACGTCCCGGGAGTTGGGTATGTCAGTCCGAAGGCGAACTGGGTATCCAAGTTGGCCTCAACACCAGCAGCTGCGGGGGTCTGGTTGTTCATGCCACCTGAGAACTCAGAACGTCAGCCCCTCCGTCGCCCGATAAATTTGAAGGAATCTCACCATGAACAGAGACGAAAGTGTAGTTGGAGCCGTATGCCGTCGGGACTTCCACCGAGTAGAACTGCTGGAGATCCATGTCGTTTGCATATTGTCCGAGGTAACCAGTGAGACCAATCTTGTTTCCATTGGTAGCAGTGGTGTTGTAGCCAACAGAGTTGTAAAGCTCCTTGAGGCAAGAGACAGTGACCTTGGACACGAAGTTAACAACAGGAGCGCTGAACTCGAAACGGAATCAGTATACCGTGGTGTTGCAGCTCGCGTCGACTTGGTTGCCGGCAGGTCCGGTAATGGTGCCGCTAGCCGCATTTGATGATGGAGACGTCACAGTATTTGCCCAGTGAAGCGTGCTCTTGAAAGCCTTGAAACGCGCGAACATCGTGGTGGGTTGAATGAGGTCTACATGGTCATGCAAAATCTCGGGAAGGCTGTAACTTGTCGTCCTAACAATGCTTTCGCCGCTCTTAGTATCGGTGTATATGTAGTATTTCTACAAAGATATCCTGTCGGTACATTGCAAGACAGAAAATGTGATGTCATTCTTACAGTATCAAGCATATCTTCTGCAAGGCTGACGGGTACACGAATGGTAACCCAGTCTTGAGCAGACGAGCGAGTGAGATGCTCCTCCTCAATACCGTGTGAGGCAAGCCATTCGCTGACTTCATCGAGGGTCTCGGGATGGGGTGCCTGGAGAGCCTCGATCTCCTCCTTCGACAAGTGGGCACCATAGCGCTCGTGCTTGGGGTCACTCACTTCCCAGAGGTGTTGCTTCAGAATGGGGAAGTGAGGCTGGGGAAGAGCGATCTTGAGCTCGAGCATATGGTCCGAAGGTGCAGGGCCATGTTGAACCCAACCACGAGGGGGCGCCTCAATGCTCTCCTTGACCTTGTGCTGGCATCCCTTGTAAGAAGCCGATTTGGCGAGTGCGACCGCGAAGGGAAGGCTGAGTAGTGATACGAGTCTCATCGTGGAGTCGAGAGAGCGAGAGTTGCCTGGGACTTGGCTCAGTACGTACCCACGAAGAGGATGAAGCGTATATATACCGTAGCGAACGTAAGCCTAATGGGTTCCTGCGTGGTGATTCCTAGCGCATGCCGTGATTCGCTGGAAGATTATCGTCCGACCGCACCTCACACAGTGCAGTGCGGAAGAACTTCTTCGTCCGCCGAATGCATGCGGTCGTTGTGGGAGCTGCGGAAAACAAAGCTAAAAATGCGCAGGACACCTGTGGGTTGAGCACAAATACGCGAAATCTGGGCTTATCGTTCTCGGAATAGAACAAGGGCGTATGGGCGGCCTTGGCACTTGTTCGGTCACCTGTTCGATGTTGCATCCCACCACGGTGAAGTTGTAACCCGAAACACAAGGGTTTACTACAAGAGCTGTAACTTCAGGGAGGTGAACCTCGACCTGTTTCACGAGATCAAATGGGGCCCTTCAACATGTTTTCTATTGGCACCCTCGACGACATCAAATGCATCAAGTTCGGTGATGGCAAGTAATGATGGGAATCAGTTTTGCTCGGCATTCCGTTAGTTTTTGGAGATCGGTAAGGTGAAGTTTTCCTGATGCGGCTCCAAGCGTTAGCGTCGTGTTTTGTCGACCTTATTGTTCTGCGGAACATATAATATTGGAGTTAGTGGAGAAGAATCAAGAGCAGTGGAATGTAATTTGTAGATAAGATAACCGCGTGGCGTTGTTTGTATTTATTGTCCAAAGGCCTTGAACTTTGAATGCAGTGATCACGAAAGTGCAGAAATTTCAAGCAAGGCAAAATGTCTCCGACAGATTCAGTGTCTGTATTTGCGGAGGGAACGTTCGAGGAGCAGGTACAAAGGAAATCTCAGCCATAATGTTATCGAAAGACTCAAGCGATCTTGCAGATCCAAGAACTTGTGGACTACATCACGCGGAGCACCCCCGAGGATGAACGCGCTGCTGTGCTGCAATCTTTTAAAGATATTGTAAAGACAGCAGAAGAGGCAAAACCAATTGCAGAAGATCAAGATAGGCAGAGAAAGGCCCTCGAACTCGTCCTTGATAACACCAAGGGAGTAGGCGAGGGATCTGAACAAGGCAAGTATTTATATGATTACTGAATTCACCTTCTGATGTTTTAGCAGAGATCGAGGGCTTCTTCAACCTTCTCTACTCACATCTGTTCACTCTGTGGCAACATGACTCACCAGAAACGAAACAACATGTAACCTCACTGCTGAGTGTCGTCTCTGCATCTCCTTCAGACCACTCGTCTGTGAAATATCGCGTGTAAGATGATCGGTAGCCTTTCTGGCACATTCTACTGACTCTGTATCAGATTGTCGAACTTATTCAATGCGACTCCTCGGTCTTCTGCCCTCCGTCTACCAATATATACCACCCTTCTCCAGGTTGCGGCGGCCAACAGCGAAGTCGAGGTCCTGTCGCTGTCAAAATCTAACGTCGAGCGGTGGCTGAAGGAATGGAATATCTCCGATGAAGAAAAGAGTCAATTCCTCAAAACCGTCATCGATACCCTCACTCAATCGGGTCAACCGTATGTTGTATTCTGATCCTCGTACACACAGTGCTCCTTAACTTTTGTCATTTAGCGAGTCTGCCTACGAATATAGACTTGTACACGTCCTTTCCCTCCCACCTTCCTTACCAGAAAACCAATCAGCCGCTGTCGAAACTATCGCCGCTGCCCTTCGTCTGCCAGCGGTCTTCGACTTTGATGCGCTATACAAACTGGATGCTGTCGTCGCTGCAAAAGACCACGAGCTCTTCCCCCTGCTTCAAATATTCCTGAACCACGGGGTGCCTGAATTCACGTCATGGGCGGACAGCCATTCTGCTGTCCTTGAGACTTACCGTAAGTTTCGGATCTTTGGTGTATCGCGTGGCTGTACTGAAAATGGGACCTCTGTAGAACTTGAAAGATCACAGCTCGAGCGCAAGATACGGTTGCTTGCCTTCTCGTCGCTCGGATTTGACTATATAGGACGCGACCTCCCCTACTCCACCATCACATCGACTTTGCAGGTCGATCCTTCAGAAGTCGAAAAGTGGTCTATTGATGGTAAATCTCTCCCTCAATCTGGAAACCCTACCGCTGACATCACTCAATCCACCATCAGTGATCCGCGCCGGCCTCCTCTCCGGAAAACTCTCTCAAACTTCACAAACGCTCCACGTCTATCGCTCCTCCGCACGCAAATTCGAGCGCGAGCAATGGGAAGCACTCGAAAAGAGACTCCTCGCATGGAAAGCAGGACTCGCGAGCGTCATTGAAGTCGTTGCAAATGCGCAGAAGAGAGGGGGGAGTGCAGCTGATGTGGCCCAGGCGGCTCAAAATGAGCAGGGTACCCAGGTTGAGGGTACTGCTTGATGTATTCTCGGATGTCCTTTGATAGATTTAAAAATGGTGGCCAACGTGCTTTGATATAGTGGATGAATGCATTGGGTTCTGGCTGTCGTCTTCGTGCTCGACAAGGACAGCCACATACGTGTCGTCCGATGCCCGAGCAAGGTATCCGAGTGTCTCTCTGTGCGTGACATCGACATTGGACCCCATGTGCCTCAGATTGGCCCTCATTTCAAATCCCTATGGTGGTTGGTTCGACCGCGTATTAATGAAGTGGTGCTTACTCCGCGAATCCCCGTGAGGAGATATGTGATCGGCGCGAGTTTTCAAAAAGCGTCTCCGAGTCTCCCTTCGATAAATTACCTGGTATGTAAACATGTTCAAGAGCAGGTACCCTAGTACATTAGTAGATACCAGGAATAAGCATGTACTTCACCTTACTCGCCCACCGATCCCATTCCTGCCCAAAAGCAGCTTTCATAACCTCATCCTCCGCCCGCATCCTCTTCAACAGCCCCACATTCGCAAACGCCAGCCCCGCAATCCACGCAACCGCAAGGGGCTGTACACCCGGGACCCTCGATATCCCCGACGCCCTCAAAAACGAGTCTCTCGAGCCATGCATGACGGAAAGGCCAACAAGGCACATCATCAGCCCTGTGTAAGCCGGGTGACGAACCCACGCGTACGGCCCAGACGTAACGAGCTTGTGTTCCTTACGCACGCTGAGCATGAAGGTAAAATAGCGCCCTAGGGTGCGGTAACATTTCCAACGGAGAAGACCGCCCAGGGTTGTGAGAATGCCGCCGAAGAGGAACGCGGGGGTGACGGGGGTTTCGTGGAGAGTACGGAGGGTGCTGACGGCAGCCTGAAGGGCTTGGGGGACAAGCGTGGGATCGATGTTTTTTGCTAGGATGGCGGCGATTTCTGCGACTGCTCCTAACCAGTAGACACCCTGTGAGGTTTGTTGTTCAGTACAATCCATATACGGAGTGTATTGACACTCACTGTGATGGAGCGCATGGAATTCTTCGCGACGTATATCATGAACCGCTCATACATTGTAGGTTTGATGATTTCCCCGCGTGAGGGCTGGTGAGGAGGCGTGCAGGCGACATGGACTGCCAGAGTCGATGAGATGACAAGTGGGAGCTTGACGAGGGACATGGTCACTTACAAGCAACGCTTGAAACTTCCGCGAATAAGGGCTTGAGCTTGTGTGAGCCATAACTCAACGGCGACGCTTAAACGGTCACAGGGAGGAAACTCCCGATTCAATTGACAGAAGTGGTTTCCCCAGGCTCCTCGCCGTGAGCGCTGTGAGAGTGTTGACCAATTTCACCTACGACGTTGGTGACCAATGATAAATGTTCTGACTATCGCTGAGTTCTCTCCAAATGAGAAGATCGTACCCCCCACGCGCCGAGGCGCGCAGTCCGAGACAGATAAAACAGCGTGGGGGCAAGAGGTCATCGTTGTGGTGGCTGCGCAAAGGTGAAAGTGCGCTCTACCCCCACAACCGATGTCTCGCGTTGATCCAGTCATTTGGAGCCCAGGGAAGGCCCGTAGCCCCTTAGCGAAGGACTGGAGATGCGAGTGCTGGAGGGAATAAAAGTACCTTTGACATAAAGTTCCAGCGCGGTGAATGGAGCCGGAAATCATCCGTATAACATTCCCGAATCTATAACCAGCTTGGCTGGAGAACTGCAAAATCTCCCCTCCAACGCTGTGATTCCCATGATTGCGCCTCCATCACGAAGATCAGCAGCCAAGAACAAAGTAATCAATAGCTTGATCCAAATGCGGAGATTTGTGCGCATGAGGTGTTTGATACTACTTGCCACCTCAAGCAGCTGCGGACTCATCGTCTCCTACAATGTCAATGTTGCCTTGAACGGCCGCTCGTTACGAGAGTCTATGCAGCACTGCAGTCGAGGCCTTCTGACCCTGAGGTTCCAAGCTGGACTGCGGAAACGCTGGTGGACATCAACACAGCTTCATGAAAGCCTTGGTTAACGTGATCCGGGCCTACTCTATTAATCGGGGGTGGTTACCCTGGACTCGCCGGCACTCATGATCAGCGACCAGGTCCAAGAATAGTCACCCAATCCGGAATTCCGCGCAGTCCCATGGGAAACGAGATAACGCACACAAGCTTTTGTCTCTGCCAATTAAATCCTCCACAGGAATTGACGACATGAAACTGTGACCTATAAGACTGGGATGGAACTTCGTTACTCGCTCATCGATCGTCCAGGATCAAAATGCCTCCTCTACCTTCAAATGCCCCTCTCCACAATTCCCATTTCAACCTCGATGCATCCGGTGTAGCTGGTTTTTTTGGTGGAGACGAAGCCATCTCAGCGATGGCGACTGTCCATCTTTACAGGGGAAGAAGATGGTTAGGGTGGTATAACTCGCCCGGTAGCTATACCGTGGCAAAGCGATACGGACAACTGGCTAAATCGCGTTTCTGGGATGGAGTATTCCCAGGCGTGAACGAAGAGCCAGCGACCACGTTCGGATTAGATGGGAAGGAAGGTCCCAAGTACATTGCGTCGTACTCTGGTACCGTGATCGAAAGGACCGGACACATCGCTTATTTGCTGGATAACCAAACAAAGGAGGTGGAGAAAGTGAAGGTGGAGTCGAGGGAATCATCCGGAACACCGATGTCAGTGACCGTTGTCAGGCTAGAGAATATCGCCTTTGCGGACCAACTCGATGTCCCTATGATGAGCGCGGATCACGCTCTCTTCGCTTGCATACCCATCATCATCAGCGTGTCTGCATGCGTCGCGTGTGCCACCGTGGATGACTGGTATTCCTTTGCCATGATCTTGCTCGGTATCATCGCGAACGGGCTTTCGTGCTTCGTCATCGGTTCCGCAAAACTCGTCCTGAAGATGCCTCGGCCAGCCGAGGGCGTCCCACCGGGAGACGGCATTCTTCTCAAAGGCAATAGCATTGTCGTTTTGAAAGGAGCGGAGAAAGACGTGAACGCGATTACGAAGGGTCACTTCGTCCTCAAGATGAAGGGAGGGCCGGAATACAGAGCAGTGGGACTCTGTTCCGTGTTACTGGTTGCACAATTTGTCCTCCAACTCCTCCTGATACCACAGGCGACACTTTTCGGCCAAGTGATGTTCGTATCATCGCTCGCCGCCTCCTGGATCTACACCCTCTTTCTATCCTCATTGGAGAAAGAGAAGTTGCAAGCCGAGCGACTGCACGCTACGCTTGAAAGACCAGTTATGAAAAAGTTCCGGCTCGGAAGCCGGACGGCTGGTGCAGTTTTCGCTGCGTTGGTCCTCTCCGAGAGAACACCAAACTCACCACATTCGCCCGACTCAAGAAAGATCCTCGATAGTATTCTTTCGAATGACACGCCAATGTGGAGGGAGTGGAAGTCGAAAGTACTACGAGAACTCGGTATTGCAGGAGTCAAGAAATTCGACTCCCCGGGTTGTGATTCGAGCGTGGAGGAGGGTGATAGACCTCTTCTGCGAACGCTTTTGCACGATGCTCAGCAGGCCTATGACGGCTATAGGAAATTCTGCTCGCCAATAGCAAAACGTTCAAGTACTCCTACAATGAGCTTGAGTAGCGGGGTCACCATGGGACAGGAGGACATTCGTTTAGGAGTTCTTGGTACTGCACAATCTCCTGTGAACCTAAATTCTTCTGGTGGCGGCGACGTCGACCTTCAGCATGTACAACAGAGTTTACAAGCCTAACTTCTCAGATACTATGACCAATCATTGCTGAGAAAACAGAAGTACTTGTAGTGTATTCTAGGAAGCTACCTGCGTGCAAGTGATAGCCATGAAACGAGTAGCTTAGGGTAGTTCAAGCTCAATGGTCTATGTAAACAATTTCGGCCATACGAATAACTACAGGGTAGCACTATCATCTCTGGGGTAAAAGGCTTTGTGACCTCAGCAGGGAGCGATAATCATTCAGTGGGAAACATAGACGTAGCAATGCTGCCAGTGCTTGCAGTGATCCAGCATCGTCACGGTCGCTGTTAATCCACAAGTTCCGAAAAGTTTCCGAAAATAATGGGCATGGAGCGGAGCCTGCTGCGGGCAGCTAGGAAGGAGTTGCCTGTAAAGATCAACCTTGCCGAGGGCAGGTTATAGCCGGGTTTAGCTTGCGTGGACAATCACTACTTCCAACATTGCCGGCGGTCGCGGTCTTTGAGGAGCGACAAAAAGAAAGGTGTCTGTCACGTCAGCGATACCCTGCGAGTTTCCGTCTCTGTCGTACGGCATGGACCGCCCTCGAGGCTCCGAGAAGCAGCGCAGTGGAAGCGGTGCGACGCCTCGCCGACGCCTGCCAAGGTGGAGGTTTTATTCCCGGAGTGGGAGTGCTCGATGGGAACATGGCGCTATCCTCAGACGCCTCGTTATCGTCTGTGCCAAAGCCGACGTTGGTTGCAGGCATAAATCGAGGAGTGAATGGTTTCGGTGGTGATATCATGATGGCGCTAGGCTCAGACGCCTCACTACTTGAGCCAAAGCTGATGAATGACTGCCCAACTTGAGGTACAACTCTAGGAGTTGGCGCGCTACGACGGGGCGCGACTCGGATGTCAAAGCTGCGGGAGGGTGCAGGCCGAGATCTAGGAGCGGAAGGTCTGAATGGGGATATGACGCTGGTTTCAGATGTATCGTTACTGGAGCCGAAGCTAATGAAGGATTGCACAGCTGGAGTAGCGCTGGGTGGGGACGTGCCACTGTTCTCGGACGTCCTGATAGCTGCGCTAGGTCTAAGTCCAGGAGCGGAGCGGTTGGGTGGGGATATAACACTGGTTTCGGATTCCCCGCTCCCCGAGCCAAAGCTGAGGAAGGATTGGCAAGTTGGAGGGTCGGTTCTGAGATCGGGCAACGATCTTCGTCTTGGTAGCGGAGCGAAGCGAACGCGTTTACTGTCGGACGGCGCTGCCAAGCCCGGGTCCAAGTCGGGAGCCAAGTCTAATATTTCGACCGGAGTGAGTGGAGATGGGGTACTGGTCTCAGGCGCCACGTCATCTGTGTCCAAGTCGAAGGAATCGAGGGCAGAATTTCTGAGGTCAGGCAACGATCTACGTCGTGGTAGCGGGGCGAAACGGACGCGTCTACCGTCGGATGGGGCTGGTGAGTCGTCTGAGTTTGAATCCGAGTCTGAATCCGAGTCTGAATCCGAGGGGGATAATTCGACTGGCTGCAGGACGTTATAGGAAGGCACAGTGGCTCTGGAGGGAAGGGTAAACATGACGGGAAGTGGTAACTGCCGCGCCGCCGATGAAGCTGCCCGATTCCCCACTGTAAAAGAACGGTCAGTGGTAGAAGTGATGGGCCAATAAAGGTGGGGCCTACAGGGGGGTACTCCGTTCCGCGGTGGCGGTACAGGGAAGGCCGGGTAGTGGCGAGGACCCACAGACCGCCGCCTGTAATCAAAGGCTGAGGTTGGGGGCAGCTCTGGGGTTGTTGAGGGGGAAGCGATAGACGTCGAGGGTGTTGAGGGTAGAGGCCGTAAGGACGGCTTCGGCGCCCTGGGTAAAGGCGGACTCTCCATTGCATGGTATGGATTGTGATCACGCGAGGCTGCCGGTTCTTGCTGGGCATCACTGCACGGCGGCTCCGGAGCCAGGAGCATAGAGGACAACCCATTTGATGGTTTGGACCTACAAGGCATTTTGTGCCGGGGGTGCGCGAACGAAGGGCCCGGCTCCCTAACGTATATTTCCTTGATGTCAAAGCCCCTGATATCGTCGTCTGCCAGCGGTTCTAGAAAGCCTACATGCTTCCTGACGAACTGCTCGCGATAACCAGCAATCTTCTGTAGGTAGATACAGAGAGGGCGCCCAGGGTAACGCGGTGAGCTGCATCGCAGCATTGCCTTATAAACGTTATCCCGGACGAACTTGATAGGCAAGTAAATGCGCACGCCGTTGTTGGTCATGGAGAATTCTGACTTGAGGTGCGTGTGCGTGAACCTTTTGACGAAATTCTCGACGAAGACGTCGAAAGGAATTTCGCTAACATTTGCGTATTGCGAGGGAGATGACGCCAGAAGTCCGGTGGTCGCACCACTTGTATCTTCACTAAGACTCCAAGCGAAGAGGCTCTGGTCGTCGGAACGCTTCATGATCTCGAGTTGTAGTTGATTGAAGGCGTTTGCGCCATCGGCATAGATGACAGGCATGGTAGTGATCGCGAACAACCCCAGCAGCGAATATGCCCTGTCCTCCACCCTGGTTGTCTCCCTCTCCACAGCCCAAAACATCCTCTGAGCGATGCTGAAGTGAGCAGCAACGCTGGACGCGACAACACTGCGCGCGAGCACTTTGGAGTCGATCCGCGTGATTTTCTCGATGCGATGCATCAAACCATGTCGGGTCCCAATCCGTCGCCAATCCTTAGCGAAGAAAACGACGTGGTCTGGTGCGATCAGTTCTTGTAGGGTCCAGCCCCGCTTGAACCACTCGCTCGCGGAAAACTCGGAATGATCGTTATCAGGGTTCTGATCACTGCGGACGTCATCCAGGTACACGTAGCAGATGCTGGATCGCTGGTACCACAGATACATCGAGTTGATGGCCTCCGAGAGCTCCGCACTGCTGTTCTTGTTTATGCAGCACGTGTCGATCCAGATGTATCGGAGACCGTCATGCAGTGCCTGGGTACAACACCCCTCGATCTTCTGGTAACCTTTCATGCTTCGTGCATGAGGCTTGTCGATGTCATGAAACGCGACCTCATCATCAGCCTCTCCCCAGCGATGGGACAGGATCCCGTAAGGAGGAGCAGCTCGAAACCACTCTAAACGTCTCGTGAGTGCATTCAACAAGCGCATACGCCTGTGAAATAGTGAGACGTTAAATTTTGGGCTTTGAGAATACTGCAATGAAAGCCACATACGCAACAAAAGGCGGCACGTCAATTACCTATCACCCAAAAATTAAGTTTTCTTGAGCGGTTCGTGCTAAGGGAAATGGTATGGTTAGTGTGCGCTTCGTTGAAATGTGTGGGTGCTGGTGAACATACCTTCTTATGCTGTATAGCTCAGGGCGGTTTCGGGTGTGTTATTCGGAACGAAAGATCGTCGAACAGCCTTGCAGGTTCTCAGCCCAGCGCCTTTGGTCGCGAACGTCTATCCAATGTCAACAGTGACGGAAGCCTCTCAATTGAGTAAAGTTGGGGGAGTTTCATGGGAAAACTGTAACCGTGGCATTCATGATCGGAGTCTGGGCTTGAAAGACAAATTCACTCAAGCGCTAGAGGAGTATGATCAAGTACCCATGTTGAAATAGCGGCTCTGGTATCTACCAGAGCGACAAAACGAACGGATGTAAGACACACTACTCGCGTATTACCACTCTCCATCGAACCCAATGAACCCTAGGTACACGTATCAGCCACCGTAGTATGCTTAGGACCTGAAGACACGCACCTGTAAGCAAAAACACCGGGAAGTATCTCTTCTTCTCCAGCTGCGCACACCAATTCCACGCGCTCGTCAACCGCCCATCAATACAGCTCCCCGCGTCGAAGAAGTTATCCGCGCCTGAACCATCGAAACCATGGCGGAAGAAATCCGCGAGGATCTCCCGTATGCAGTTGTCAGTGGAGCCGAACTCGCCCTCGATATATGAATGCAAGGCGGGCTTTTCTGCTAGGCTGGGTATTTGTGATAGAGTGTTGCAGACTGGGAGGAGGATGCGGTATATTTGTGAGTATTTATCTGTCAGAGTGAGTAAGAGTGAGTATGAGTGAGCGTTGGCGCGGACGGGGAAGCATGAGGTTACCGATGAACATCAAGGCGTTTGGTACGTTGTGGTCTCCCATATGAATGGCAGATGAGCCAACCCAAGAACCGACACTCTGCTGGGCACGGTGCAAAATTGTGTGCATCATGCGCAGAGTCTTCGGGGCCGCTTGAACACGGTTCAACCCTTGACCGGTGTCACGAAGGCGATAAGCCACGCTATCGGAGAGTAGGTCCTGTTCGGCAAGAGACCACAGACGGAACATGTCTGACGAGACATTATGAGCTCCAAGCCAGGAAATGATATGAGGTCACCCACCATGTAATATCTCTCGCCACAGCGTAAGACTCTGTAGCACATACGCGTATTGCTTTGAGTGGTCGTGACTGAGTCGTGCACCTCCCTTGCCACTACGAATTGCCAAGCTATGCTTCGGGTCTTTTGCTTGAGTAGGGTGGAAGTGCGTTTTTAGGTAGGAGATCATCCCCTCGCAAGGATCACGGTTCGTCCGCAGGAAAGCATGGTTATCTCCAATACTGTAGAGACACTGACGAACTTGCTCCTGGTTGAGACCGTCTCGCTGATACCGCGTAGAGAGTGTCTCAATGGCGCGTTCCTTGTTCTTGATTTCTTTCTGGACATCACGGCGAGATCGTCCGTCGGAGTAGATCTCTTTTGTTGCGACAGACACAAGGTCGTCGCGAAGGAGCGCGAGGGCATCGTGCTCCTCCAAAACGGCGTAAACGGTTTTGATGGGCTTTATGCATGAGAAACTAAGCATATCCTTGACTTCGGGAGACTGACTGTCCTACACGAGTTATTTAGTGAATGGACGGATTAACTTGGGATCTATACTCACCTGGAGGAGATATATCAACTTCCCATACGTCGTGCGCATTTTGTCAGGATTCATGATTTTATGACGACGTCCAAGCTCAAAGATCTGCTGATAAAAATCTGCGTTCCCTTGGAAATCACGATCCGTAAACAGCTCCTGTCCAAGCTTGTAGTCCGCAGACAGCATCAGGCCGGACAAAATTGCACACAGTTCGCGAATCTGATGAACTATGCGCTTCGCTTTTGAGAGACCAAAGCCCAGGGTATCGATTTTGTCTGTATACTCGGAGACTTGGAGAGCGGCTTCAAGGAGACGGAGGTACTTGCGCTCGCCGAATGTCAGGCGTAGTGGGATATATTTGGAGCGCTCGACGAACCACTCGCCGACATTTACGCCTAAGGCCGGCTGGGCACCCAGGTATTCCGAGGCAGTTCCCGTGGAGGATCCTGCAGCAGCAATTTGATCGAGCTCCTCGTCCGAATCCTCCATATCGACGTCATCATCCCCCTAGACAAAAGTGAGCAACAGACACAGTGGAGCTAAGAATGATGTACCTCGTCGTCTTGACCCTTCCCGTTGGTCTTTACACCTGAGGCGCCGTTCTGCTCTTTCTCGGAGCTCTTGGTTCCAGGGCTTGCGAGAGGCGTCGAAACATGCTTCTTTCTTGTACCCTTTCTATGTTGCGCCGCAAAGCAGACCTCGCAGTAATTATCATCACATTCTTTACATGAGACTTGTGCAGGCTGATCTATCGCATTACCGCACCCCGATTAGTCTCGATGATCGCCCATCCAATGTCCATTTCCAAAAGCCACTCACCCTCACACTCTACGCAGAACCCTTCCGCCGGTGGACGATCCACGGACTCCTCATCCCAGCCCGCGGCAGCAGTAGAAGATGCATCGAGCTCCTGCTGTTTGAGCCCTGGATGTTCTAATGTTTCGTGGTTTTCACCGAGGATATTTTCAAGCGAGAACGTGCCACCGTTTTCAGCAACCTTGGCAACACTCTCTGCGGCTACGTTATTGGAAGCTATGTTTCCGGCCATTATTCTAGCATCTATAGTGTAGTTCTGGAACAGTGAGAAAGATGGAAAGCACCACGAGGGAAAAAATCCGAGGGTACCGGTGTTGCACTGCAAGTAGATTATTTGTCACGCCGCGTGTAGAACACGCTCATGAAACGCGCCCCGAGCGTACGAAATAGTCAGGTAACCATTGGTCATAACGTTGGGTACGAGATTAAACAGGATGCGATTATCTAAAGTATATTACATGCGTGCGAGGTGAGACGAATATGAGAAGAGAGGTCTGAAAGTCATCATGAGGCATTCCCTGGAAGAGCTGGACTACGCCAGGTATCACTCAGAAGATTCCTCTTCTGCTCCAATCGCCGCCCGGTCCATTCTTCATCGCCAACTCGGTCTGCCCAGTCATCCTTCTCCCACGCGTCGAAATCTGCAGCGGGATCGTTGGCGCTGCTAGATGGTTGCAAGCGTGAGTTCTGCTGAGAAGATGGTGCATTTCGTGGTGGATCAGGAGAGTTAACGGCTGGCGTGTGAGTCGGTTGGAAGTCAAGTGGTGGTGGAGGTGACCGTTTGTACTTGTATCTAGATCTCGATGATAGACTGCTGCTCCCGGATGAGCTCCCAACGCTGTTAGGAGGGTAATCGTGCGCGGCCGGAGATGGGGTCCTTGAAAAATCCATAGGCGAAGACGATCCAGACCCTAACAGCTTGCTTTTGTCGTATTCCGAACCCACAGCTGTCTTTGAATCGTCTCCTGAGGTCGTTCTAGAACTTGCAGGCCGTGAGGCGTTTTCAATGTCCTGCGGCGCGACGTCGTCGTCGTCCTCTGTGGACACAAATAGCGGCTCGCGATCCTGGGAATCAGAATTGCGGGGTGACCCAGTGAGGAGGGTAACTGGGTTCGTGGAGGCTTTGACGATGGAGTCGACGAGCCAGAACTGGAGAACGTTCATAATTATTGGAAATATGCCCATCACGCTGCAAATAAAAAATGTGATTAAGACAGCAGAAGCTAACTCGAAACTTGAAAACAATCCGACGCACAATATTACTTGAAAAGCGTCCCCCTCTCCGACGCTGGTCCAGCTGAGCAGCCAGTCGCCTACTTCGGATATACCTGGCCACACAGCAAAAAGCGCAACGACAAGCAGCTTCATCGTGGTGAGAGAGAACGCGTACACGGCAGTCTGGCGTATCCAATACTTGACTGAGGGTGGATTGCCGTACTGCCCAGTTTGGAGACCCTTGAGGTGTAGCTTCTTTGAGAGCACGAAAGTCGTGCTTGGTAGCACAAGGTAGATCATACCGACGCCTGAGACAACAACATCATGATGTGCGCCGTTAATGTGGAAAGACACACTTACCTAACGTAGTATCGAGGAGGACATTAAGAAAATAATATGTACAGGCATTCCCTGACGATTGGTGTGACCCCACGTCGGATATAAGCACGTTCAGACCGTGCACAAACAACTGCCCAACGACTTGCTTGGAAACATCAAACAGCCTGTGGCACCAGGTGCAGGAGGTACCGCATATGATTAGTAGAGGACCGTGTTGGATTCCAGGGGTGCTTCACCATATTTTCCATGGACGCTTCTGGGCTTCACGATGTCTCTTGTAGACGAGAGACAAAATGGCAAACACGCCCATAAGGGCTTGCACGACCTAGTACAGGTATTGGCGTTCGGTCTCGCGATCGACCAGCTGTAAAAGAAGCTCCACTTACTAGCGCCGTTGGTCCAAGGAGCCGGCATGACCGTCTGTCCATAGGAAAGTCATCCAAGCTTGGTTCGATTAACCTTGCTATCGAGGTCATGTTTCTGGGTGACCACAGCACCGATGCTGGTCTAATCCGTGGTAGTAACGAGCAAAACTACACTGTTGTGAGCCTGTGAGAGTTGCAGCTCCTCCTCAAGGACGTCTGTAAACGAGCCGAAAACAGGTTGTCCCAAAACCAGATCACTGATGACATAATCGGCACTGCGCTTCCAGTCTTCGCAAAGCAGTGCCGATCATCTCCAGACGGTCTCCAAGTTTCAGCACTACGGCCACGACGACGACACGAGCACGAACATTTAGGATATTCGGAAACGGTATAAAATCAAGGAATAATCTAATATCCTCGTAGACATCCATGTCGTTCTTCGGTAGATCATCAGCACCAACACCACCACCAAACCAATACTCCCGCGTACCGGACGGCGTGCCCAGCGGACTGAGACCAAGCGGACGTCCGTCGCAACCGCCACCGGGGCACTACAACGATCCTTCGCAGGCGCTGTTTGAGAAGCGATCGTATGATCGTAAACCGCCTCCACCGCGCTCAGGCATGAAGTGCGTTCTGACCACTGCTACCCTCGGACAATCTGACATATGTCTCCCAGCTATGCTGTTGTTGGTACACCGAACGAAAGCCTTGCGCTCAAAAACTGCCTTGTCGCCCACCCATCTGACTTCCCCAGCGGTGTGCATGTTCTCGTGAAAGGACGATACCCCGTTACGGTTTGGTAGGTAGCGCGACCTACCCTCCTACTTCCTGTAGCTTACGTCCCTCGCAAGCCATGACACATCGGGATCCATTGCTCCAGGTACTGTTGCGGCATCCATGTCACTCCGGCAATGGATGGAGCTCTCCCTCAGCGGGGACGAGGTTACAGTCGAGATGCTCCCCGCAGCACCACACCCGCAAGCACCTCCTTTCCTCCAGTCAATAGACTTTGTCGCGAGTTTCTGGAAGCGGAACTACGAGAATCCAGTACCATACAACCAAGATGAGATGATTCAAAAGCTCCTCACTGCATACAGTGGGTTGGTGTTTGCGCCAGGAGGTATCTTGACGGTCGATTTCAAGGGCGACAAATTGAAGCTCCAAATCGCCTCCATGGGTATGCTTGAACTCGCTGACGAGCAGCGTGGTGGCTCGCGTGGCTCGCAAAGGCAGATGGAGATGGGAGTGCTGATGTCAAAGACGGACATAACCATAATTAAAGCTGGGGACAGTGCGATGAAGATCAAGTCGAGCGCGAAACGGTCAGTATCTTCCTTATAGATGGACTGGATTCTGGCTTATCCCATGACAGAGCTGCTACGAACGCGATCATCGCACCCAACTTCAAATTCGAGGATATGGGCATTGGAGGTCTTGACGAAGAGTTTGGCTCTATCTTCCGTCGCGCATTTGCATCGCGCGTCTTCCCTCCTGCTCTCGTCGAGAAACTCGGTATTCAGCATGTTAAAGGTATGCCTTTCTTCGGAAAAACCTCACAACGTTTTACAAACGTGACATGCGCCAGGTATCCTACTCCATGGGCCTCCGGGGACGGGTAAAACTCTGATTGCAAGACAAATCGGAAAGATGCTGAATGCTAGGGAACCGAAGATTGTCAACGGTCCGGAGATTCTTAACAAATACGTTGGTGCTTCAGAAGAGAACATCCGCAAGCTCTTCGAAGATGCAGAGAAGGAGGTCAGTCCGCACCCCTTTCTCACACCAGTGGTACTTAATTCGCGACAGTATAAAGAAAAAGGCGACGATAGTGGCTTGCACATCATAATCTTCGACGAACTGGACGCCATCTTCAAGCAGCGTGGTTCACAGAACAATGGCACTGGTGTCGGCGACAGCGTTGTAAACCAGCTTCTGTCAAAGGTACTATTGCTTTACCTTTCTGAATGAGCACGGGCATTCATCCCGAATACAGATGGACGGTGTCGACCAACTGAACAACATTCTCGTCATCGGTATGACGAATCGACTCGACATGATCGACGAGGCACTTCTCCGACCCGGTCGTCTCGAAGTCCACATGGAGATTTCTCTCCCGGACGCCAAAGGACGCTATCAAATCCTCCGTATTCACACCGCCAAAATGCGCACGAACAATGTGATGGACAGCGATGTAGACCTACACGAGCTCGCACAGCAGATGAAGAACTACTCAGGCGCTGAGATCGAAGGCTTTGTAAAGAGCGCGACGAGTTTTGCGTTTAATCGGCATGTCAAGGTTGGGACGCTTGCGGGGATCTCCGATGATGTGGAGAATTTGAGAGTGAATAGGGATGATTTCGCGAGAGCGTTGGAAGAGATCAAGCCGGCATTTGGTGCGTCTGAAGAGGAGATTCAGGATGTTATTCAGAATGGTATCATCGAATTCGATGCTGACATTCATGTACGTTCTGGGGCTACTTGTTTTGGATGGTGGCTTACTTGCTCGGCAGGAAATCCTGGAGAAGGGGAAGTTGTTTGTCAACCAGGTCGCCAAATCCGAGCGGACACCACGGGTCAGCGTGTTATTGCATGGTTTACCCGGTTCTGGAAAGACTGTCCTGGCTGCATCCATTGCATGGCGGTCGGAGTTCCCATTCGTCAAAATCATCTCGCCCGATCGCATGGTCGGCTTCTCAGAAGCGCAGAAGATTGCTGCCATTACGAAAACGTTCAATGACAGCTACAAGAGTCCATTAAGTGTCATCGTGGTCGACAGTCTGGAGCGTCTGCTAGGTAACTCTTTCAGTTTACCTGAGTGGGTATATGCTGAGTTACTTCTTTCATTTTAGATTGGACGTATCTGGGGAGCAGGTTTTCGAATGCGGTATTGCAAACATTGCTCGTGCTCATTGCGCGCAAGCCGCCCAAGGTTTGTCATGCAACCTCCCCATATCAGAATACTGCGCGCTAAGAGTCCTTACGCAGGGCCGTCGGCTGTTGGTGCTGGCGACTTCGTCGCTCGGGCAGCACATCACCGACCTAGGCTTCTCAGAAATATTCGACGCCTCAATCAAAGTACCACCCGTCTGCCACCTTCAACAACTTGAGGTAGTTCTTCGTTCCGTCGAACTCTTCCCCCCAGAGTCAAGCGAACTACACGACACCATCCAGCAGTTGGCCAGTGCTGGGTTCCCTCGGGACGCTTCTGAGGCGGAAAGCCCAACATTACCTCTACTGGTGGGAATCAAGAAGTTGTTGAGTATGATAGAGATGGCGAGGCAGGAGCCGGAGAATGCGGGCCAGAGATTGATGGATGGGCTGTTCACTCTGAGTGGTTAGGAAGGGCTGGATTCATTACATTCACACCTCGGACACTGATAGCGAACGTTCTTACATCTGTACCTCGACAAGTTGGAGTCGTTGGACTGACCTCAGGCTCCTAGTCTCCCCTGACGGGACGGGGTGCTGGGTGGGCTATACCAATGATACCCAAAGGACCCGCCTCGAGCATCAGTAGCTCGCCACTTTGCTCTTCCTTAGGCCATAAACCGCTGACATCCTCTCATGGCATGCATGGCTTGAGCAAGGTCCATGTCTAGGGCTTTTACCTCTCTTGGCGTCACTGCGCGGTGTGACCAGAAAAGGCATGTCATTCCCACAGCAATACTGGATATGGAGTGCTCCCTGAGGAGGGGTTGCCTCGAACATGCACATAAACCCGGTTGTGCTCTAACCATCGCTCTCGTGTTTCCTTACTTTCTGTTGTCCCTTTCATCCAAGATATAATGTCCTCCATAGAGATCATCGAAGATCCCCCAAATCTCCCACCGCTACCCCGCTCTGCATCTAACCCCAAGCCAAAAGGGATATTGAAGAATGCGGCGCCACAACCCTCCCCACAACAGCAACAGTAAGTTTAGCTTTCGACTAGTCCTATAAAGAAGGGTTTAACCTTTTATGCCGTATACGTAGCAGTTTACAGTGGGATGAGGAGAGCCTTGCATTGACCGAAATGCAGAAGGATAGTCTTATGAAGATTACGGAGCCGAAGACACCATATGTACGATATAATGCGGAGACAGATGAAGTTGAGGGCGGTACGTTACATTTATTGCCCCTCGTGCGCAAGAGATCAGTAATGGATGTCCTGACACACGCGGTTTATTTTCGTAGATATCCCAGACCTCAGTCTTGGTGCACGTGCAAGCCCACCTACCACATACTCACCTCGATCGGCATCGCCGACAAGCATGTTGGCGTCTGGGCCATCTTCTCGTAGAGAATCATTATCTAGTGTCGGCAGGAACTCGTCTGGGCGATCTGGCAGTGCCACTTCGAGCAGGAGCACGTCCTTCAATCTTCCAAACGAGGCCCGAGGGGAGATAATGGCGGTGCAGGCTGAACCAGGTGACGAAGTCGAGACGGAGGAAGAGATGGATGAAGAAGGTTGGTCGCTCACCGACGTCTGCTTGTGTGATTATACATGACCGTTCCCCATAGCCGCTGCAAAGCATGCCGCCTTCGTCAGGGCACGAGGAAGGCACTACTCCAACGAAGCCGAAGCTATGAAGGTATGCGATCGACCCAAGCCAAGTATTTCATCGTATACTAACCGATATAAAAACCTAAAGAAAGCAGTGCAGATGATGGACGAGGAAGATGACGGTGACAACGGTGAAGGTGATGATGATGCCGACAGCTCAGCAATTCCCCAAGTTCCGCATCGCCCGGATGGAGTCCTCAATGGTGTTGCTCCCGGTGCATGAGCCGATCTATCAGTTGTGAAACTTGCAGCCGCGCGTACCTATACGACTTGGAGCTTACCAGTAGTGGCCCTGTGTTGACGAAGGAACTCTTGCCGTTTGATTATATTGTATTTCCCCTTGGAATATCTTGCTCCCTACCTTGTACCCCGTGGTTGATCCACTTCATATTTTCCGATACAAACATATCCCCAGTCAATGGTAACAGTCTCTGAGGTGTCTTGTAGATGCATGATATTCTTCTGTAGTTGCAGGATCTGGTGGCGCCTTCGGAAGAATCGCAATTTCGGAGTTCCTGATCTACGCGAGCCACGTGACCGATCGTGATCGGACTGCAATCGGACTGCCCAAATTTTATCCCCATTTCATAACATCGAGATAGATTGAGAGCAGAACAAGATTTTATCCAGGACCATCGTCGTCTAAGTCTGAGGTCTGACTCGCCGCCCGGCTGCAGAAAACGCGAAAAGAATGGCCGAAGACGCCTCGGGGAAAGGTTTACTATTGAAAGCGGACCCCATCGCGGATACATTCCGTGACGAGGTCAAGAATTCGCTGGCGCAATGCTTGCGGCCCCCTACGCTCGTTGGGATCTTGGGGACAGCTGCAGCGCCGAGCAAGTTCTATGCTGACTTTACGCGCAAGCAGTGTGAGGAGCTTGGGGTGACATTCGTGCTGAAGAAGGTTGGTTCTGCAGAGAGCTCCGAACGGGCTGACGGGGAAGGGGTTGAAGAAGCGATCATCGAATCTAACGAAGACGGTGATGTGGATGGCATCATGGTGAGCTTCTCGGAGTAAATGAAATATTTTTAATCTCTTGACGCCTGGGGACAAAGGTGTATTACCCAATCTATGGTGGACAGCAAGTACGTTTCGCGCACTTACGAACAGAATGGTATCTAATCCAGAGTGGAGTAGGATCACTATTTGCAGCAAGTATGTCTGTCCTGAGCCCATGAGGTCCCTCTTGCTCACAACTCTTCGAAAGATTGTCTCGCCCCTGAAAGATGTCGAGGGACTCAATTTCAAGTTTCACTATAATTTATACCATAAGTGAGTGTGGGTGTCCGCCTTTCCCGGAACCGACTGCTTAACCTGCACGACAACAATCTTTTTATCTCCCTTGACAACTTATCGTGCAGTATTCGCTTTATAGAACCCAAATCTCTCACGTCATCTATCCCCTCTTCCACGCCGCACGTTCCGACCAAAGACGACGTTCCCCCTCCCGGTACCGTCAAATCCATCCTCCCATGCACGTCCCTAGGGGTCGTAAAGTGCCTTGAGCACATCGGAGTCTACAATAAAATCCTTACCTATGGGGACCGTGCCTATGGGAAGATAGTCACTGTGGTTAACCGGTGAGAAGAAAAACCCCTTAACCCCTGACCCCTAGTTCCTTGAGAGAAAGCTGATAAACATGCATTCTGATTTTAGATCGGAGGTTGTTGGCAGGCCGCTGGCGGCTCTTTTGGCGAATGATGGTGCACGCGTGTTCTCTGTAGATATAGACTCTATCCAGGTGGGAATGCGCGTTGAGGGTTTCTCCTTTCATCATTTTAAGGGGCTCATCATGGCAGGAATACACGAAACGTCCTCGCACGTCACCCGAGGCAACGCGCAAATACCTCCCACATCATGTTGCCCACCCGAGTAATCTGACTCTGCAAGAGTGTTTGGCCATTTCCGACGTTGTCATCTCCGCTGTTCCCAGCGCCGAATACAAAGTCAAGACGGAGTGGTTGAAAGATGGGTGCGTGACAGTAAACGTTGCCGCGGACAAGAACTTTGAGAAGGATGTCAGGGACAAGGTGCGTCAAACATGTTGCCGAAGGCCAGGTCATATTCTCGTGACTGACGCGGTGATAGGCGTCAATCTACATTCCTGCTGTTGGTAAAGTGACTATTTTAATGCTGCTCCGAAACCTGTGCGTGTTTTCCGTGACACAAGGGATTGTGAATGATGCACGGCAGGATGAAACTGATACACGCAACCCCTCGCTTTGCTTAGGTTGCGGCTTTCGCATTACAAGGAATCCTCGGCCTCGATGACCGATGCGCAGTAAAGGCGAAATCCGCGGCAGTCTAATTGCATTACAATGCCGAGATATGTACACCATTAGGAGGGAATTACCATTGCGACATGTATGTTGTTTAGAGAACGAAGCGGATTTGGGCAAGGTGACTGCTATCCTCCCAAAAAGCCCACAAAGTGAAGCCAAAAAAGTTTAAATAGGAATGTTCATTTGCATCACTGGAAATGTTCTTCAGTTATGCTAGACGGATCAAGCTGCTTCACTTTATCAGAGTGGGAAAAACTTGGTGTGACGGGCGTGGCCATCCCCGATGCGTCTGCTGCGAGGAACCGGACACGCTGTCGGTGGAGCTGGGGAGATGTTAATGGGCGCGTAGGCCAGTCTAGATCAGGCAGGTGCACGTACCTGGGGGAGCTTGGGAATAATAGCGAGAACAATGAGGGCGGTCAGGTTGACGGCGAATAGCCAAGGATTGTAGTTTGTGTAATGAGTTGATGCGAGGAAGCTATACCGCGGATTGTGAGAAGCATATCACAAGGCTGAAACACATTCTTACAGGAGTATTGGGGCAGTGACCAGCCACTTCTTCGATGGGGTATACTGCGCTCCATCGTCAATCTGCTCCCAAAGTGTCAAGTCGTCGTAAGCGCCGCCATGAAGCTCATTGTCGAATGGGATGCCGGTGACCCAGTGGAACATAAGGTATGACAACTAGGCGATAGCTTAGGTGCTTGTACGATAGGATGAGCGTCAGATGCTTACTGCGAGGTATATCAAGTTAACGAGGGTCCAACTAATTTGTTGTGTCATGCCGGGGATGGTGTCGATGATGATCTTGCCCATGAAGACAAGTACTACGTGTATCAGCCATGCTCCTACAAAATAACATGAGTACGTTGTGACAAGCCAAATGAAAGCTACACACCTTTGGCATTGACCCAGTTCGCGTTGATGTTCACGTATGCACTTCTGTCAAGAACTTCTTCTACCCGTCCCCCGACTTCTTCCACTTTTACGATGCTACCGCTTCTTCGGCGACCCTTTAATGAATCAGTCGGAGGTGGCAGAGTGAGATGAGGAAGCTTGACAGATGTCGGGGGACTCATTTCCAAAGGCTTTGCAAGATGGAACAAGAAAGAAAAGTAGTAACGTATTACAAGTCAAAGTAGTTCCGGTGCAGTAGTTTGCGCAGTAGCTAGTCAGAGTGTAGCAAGTTACCTAACTACGGTGGCAGCTAATTACTACTGACTGATTTCGACAAATAGCCACAAATATTGCCTTCAGGGGCACGTGATTCACCTACCTTTCGCGCACCACCACGCACTCCGCGTTTCCCTGAGGACCTTGACCTTGAAGAACCACGCCGTCAAGGACTATACTTTGACGCTGCAGAAGACGTCTAGAAAGCCCTGCTTTAATGCTATTACAATGGTGTAACTTGCAGCCGCTGGGTCCGTCTAATTTAGCGGCCATTCGGTTCGGATCGCCATGCAGAGTTCAGTCCGTCAAGATATTCCCTACTGGCGCGAAACCGTTCGCGAATTCACCGGATATCGTCGCGTGAGTTGTTCCTTCGGGAACCACGAAGGTAATAGCTAACGAAGCACCCAGACGTACAGAACCTGATTCCTTCTTCATTGACGTTTACTTCAATGCGCATCCTATACCATCACAGGGTGATAGCAGAAATAAACTCAAGGCTCCAAATGCGCTAATACCGACCGTGGTTGCGTATGCCGGCGGACAGACTGAATTTGCCGTTGATATGGGTGCAGACGCATGTCTTCATTTCTTGTGAACTGACCTTAAAACTGACGGAGCAGCTAGTTCGCAACGCGGCTGATGATAGTACGCGGAGACTTTGAGAGCGTATCTATGGCTATATACGGAGAAGTCGTATCTGATACTCCCTCAGCCACGACCTCATACACCCCCGGATTGCTACAACTGCCAGATCCCGTGTCCATCTCGCCTGCCCTTGATCTCGCGAAGGCCTCGGATCCCACACAGCTGGCAAGGCAACTCCTTGCCTTGATACCGGACGCTCCTTCACTCAACCTCATCATTCGCCTCATGTTCTGCCTCAAACCTCCGAACGATGATTGGGATCTCCCCGAATTTCCACACCTATTCTCAGATCTGAACGAAGATGAGCTTGATATCGATTTAGATTCGGCATTCCGCAGTTTGAGTCGCCCAGTTGCCGATGGCATTCCTGTTGAACCACTCCAACGCTTTGCCGAGAAAGTTGCAGAAGCTATCGGCCCAATGGTTCGCAGCTATCTTACTCGAGTAGTGTTTTATTTCGGTGAACTGAATATGTGACCAACAGGACGATACTCAGTCTTATCTTGTAGCCGGGATTCTGTGCCGCGCAGCTTCTCAGCACCCTGACTTTGCTCAAGCTTTGATGGTATGTGTGCAAGAAAGAAGGTACCTGTAGACATACTGATCTTGGTTCTAGCAATCCATCGACTTGGAAGACGTATTCGACGTCGCCAGCCTGGACGACGAGGACACGATATCCGCATTGCTGGATGCATCCACCAATCCAGATATCGCAAGACTGCTCAACAGTGACTGGTTCAAAGACATAATCCATTCCGTGGAAGCGCTCCCTATCGCTCGAGGAGAGGTGAAAAAGGGCGCAAGACGGCTCACCGCCCGTCTACGAGATTGGCAAATATTTGAAGACACACTATCCAACCCTGATGGCAACTTCGTTGATGCTTGCCGATTCATAAAGGACGTGGGATCAGAAGAGAAATCCTTTGGAATCTGGTTGAGTTGCATGACCACTCACGAGGATCTTCTTTCGAGTGTCCAGAATGGCCCACCGCTCGACCAGGACTCGCTTATATCGTTATTGGACTCGACACCCGCTAACGTATCGCATGGCGATTTCATTGGGTTCGTCAAAGCATATATCGGGGTAGCGTCTGTTCTAGCGGTCTATGCCTGGTCGGATAGTCTTCCGAATGATAGTTGCCGAGAACGGACATTGGGAGTGTTGAGATTATGGCAGGATATTCCAGGTTATCGCGAAGTATGTCTCGGTTTGCATCCATCCCAAGGTGATCCGACTGAAGAACTCCGTAGATCGTCAACCATCTGCTCCTACTGCGCCAAATGACATTCCGCCTAGAGTGCATGACAACGGACAACGATCCCCCAGCCACATCGGGTATTCATGCGGAAAATATTATCCTCAACCTCGTGAACGAACCACGCTGTTACCTCAGTCCCCACTTCGTCAAGTGTATCCGCTCCTGGCAACCCTTCTCGCTCACATTCATCAGTGAGGAGGAACGAATCTCACTAGAAAGGGCTGCTGCGGTGGCTGACGACGGACTTCTTGGTGCGATAGGCGAGCTGGTCAGATCGGACTCGCCACCGCTGGACCTCGATCGGATACGTGCGTTGCGTGTTGCTGTTGCTATCATTCAGCACGAACTTGAGGAAGACGAAGCTGGGGATTTGAACGTGCTTGAAGCTGGTTGGAAGGAGAAGATCCATGGACTGATGTTCCACGTCATCGATGTGGTGTCTTCAGTCAGCCAGGAGCTCAAGGACCTGTGTTCCCTGACTGTGACACGGACTCCAGGACAAGGGATCCTGGAACAACTCTTGCTAATCTCCAATGAACTACTGCCGTTCGTCGTGCGCCTTGAGCCCCTCTCGGTAATGACCAGTCGATCCATTCGCCATTTCATCACGGCAGTTGCAGATATATATGTTTGCACCGAGTTGGCGCTCCCCCCTTCTGCTGGATCATCCCCAGTCCTGGCCATGGGGACACGCACCCAGCAGACATGCGTGGACGTGCTCCACGCACTATCCGAATCTCGCGGGATAGATTCTCCGAAGGCTGGGCCTGCACTGTTCCTGCGGACTGTATTCGAACAAGGGCTCCGACCTGACAGCGGTGACCCAGCGCAGCGCATTGTTGGGACATACAACCTCATCGACCGTCTCATGCCTGACGGTTCCTCTGCATCAGCAGAATCAAATTCAAAATGGGCGCTGTCTGTCATTCCCCTGATCCTCACCGACCTCGCAACTTTTTTCCGCGTACTGGACGTTGACCGGAAACTCCATTTCTTCAATAGACTCGTCACCCTCGACAACGGAGCACTTGATGTCGGACAGTGGTTGTTATTAGAAGAACTCAAGCACATGTCCGGCCTCGCCAGGCTTCTTGGGGGTGGTATGCGGGACCAGCACCATATCGTCGCACAGCACGAAGTGAACATTTGCCTTCAGTTTATGGCGCGGCTTATGGATCCATCGTCTACACATTCGAGTATGTGCGTCACCACGATTTGCACAGCGCCTGATGCAAGTCGTGCGCTGACGGACACCATCACTTCTCTTCTAAACGCTCGTTTGCACTCCAAACACCTCGTGCAGGTTGCACGTATTCTAGCATCTACCACGATATTATCTGACTCGTCTGTCAAGCTCTCGATAGCTCTCGCGCTCATACGAGCTACATCCCTTCCGGATCCACCTATGAATATAGGCGAGACTTTCGAGCACGTCCAGGCAGTGCTTTCTACTGTCGGTGACGCAGACTTGGCTCTGGGCCGGCTTCTTTGGGAGTTTGGTCATTCTCTCTCCTCAATCGCAGGTTCAGGGAACAGTCTAGATTTTCTGGACATCCAAAGCGTCGTTGCAGCACTAGATTGGCTATGCAGCAAACTTCCAGGTCCATCTGACCTCCCCGGACTATCCTGGGACAAATGGGACAAGCTCTGCGACGTGTTCGATAACGGAGTGCTGCCTGACATGTATGGCTCCCTCAAATCGATCAAAGGAAAATTAACTCCCCTTCCTGACTCGTCAATACCAACGACATTAATCCCAGAGACTCTATCCCTCTCTCTCCATGCCCTCGAATCCCTACTTCAGCCCCCGGCCCCAGCACCTTCCACACCTAAACGGAAATCCCCGGGGCAAGATGTCTTGGGACTCGTCGCGCTCTCGCCCCCAACGGCACTACTTAGATCGCCGGCGATCTCGGGGTTGACAAAGACATATATGAGGAATGATTTTAGGGACCTTAGGCAGACGCCTTTGGCGAGACAGAATACGAGTCGACTGCCGAGTTTGCATGTAGACGTAAGTCCTCTTTGCTGGGCTGTATCTAGGAAATTGGCTGATCCTCGCTGTGCGCGGTGAGATAGGAATTCGAATTTACCACGTCGTCACCACTGGTTCAGCCCGTCCCTGGCGCCCCCATCGACGCTATCGGGGCCCAAGCATTCGGTCTTGGAGCCCCCTTCAGCATGGCACAATGAGAATGTACAATTGATTGTTGTCATGTTATCCACTTTTTGCTATCCAACAACTCGTGATGCGTGCATGCTGTACAAAGATGTGTAGTATCAAGCTGAACATATGTACCCCTCTCCTCCCACCTCGCACCACCAAACGCTCCGCTTGTACTCATGCCTGGAAAAAACGTGGAAGAAATGCTAAAATAATAATGTCTAATGTGCCCGCCGCCGTCTGACGGTGTCGTACTCATGGGGATGGAGGGAGGGTGAGCTGGGATGTTGATCGATAGTCGAAAAGTCGTCTCGAGAGCGGAAATATTGGTCAATATCTGACTGGTCGAACTCGGATGGGGGGACGGGAGAGGGTGGGGAAGGTGGTGGTTGTGGGCGCTCTGGTTCTGCGGGCTTCTTCGACCCGCCAATGCGGTAGGTCCGTTTGCGCTTGGCTTTTATTGGTCGGCGTTCGGGGGCTACTTGCATCCCTGAAGCATCGAGCGTACGTGGAGGAACACTCCGTACGGTGAAATGTTCCAGTGAGCGGGTGTAAGGGGATAATGTATGATTTGAGTGACTGAGAGTGGAAAGTTGATGAATTGTGTTGTTAAGAGACGGGCGTAGAACAATTTTAGGATCTGCTTCAGACATGGAGTGGAGTGTTGGCGGAGAGCCGGAGTGAAACGGATCGAGATTGGTAGAGGATGAGACGGAGAGACGGCGATTGGACAAGGATGGTTTGTAAGGGATCTCCAGGCCATGTAGTGAGTGTGGATGCTCAGGGGTAGGAGGAGTCTCGATGGAGTGTGCGAGGCCGCTGCTACTGGAGCGCGAGGGTTGTGTTTCGAGGCTGTCGGGTGTGACTGGGCGTCTTGGGCGAGACGACGGCTGCGAGAGGTCGAAGGCGGGCTCAGAGCGTGTACGCTGACGCTGATTCTGAGCGTAAACAGAAGGATCCGGGAAGTAAGGGTTGTAGCTGGAGGTTGGGCGGTGGGACAGGGGTATCCGCGGAGACGAATACGGGAAGGAATTTGTGCGCGATGGACCAGCATGCGGGGGGGATGCGAGGCGCGAGATCTCTGGCGGAGACTGGATCATCGACTGGGAGTGGTAGACCCGCGGTCGAGTGATGGTGCCTCCACCAACAGCAGGGATCGTTTCATATTCAGTCACAGAGTCTTCTTCGGGGATAGTTGGAGGAGGCGAGTAGTCGGGAGCTGTGTCGTCCCAGTCAACCACGGAAAATGACCCTTGTTCCTCCTCCTCATCTATCTCTGATGATTCCTCGGTGAGATCCGCAAGGCCCTTGTTCTGCTTGAATAGGCGTCCGAAGCTCGTAAAGACACTCTTCGTCGGGAGACCCTCTGGGCGGAGCCCATACGTTGGATCAAAGTTCTCGAGCTCGGGTATCGAACTGGTGGCTTCAGTTGGAGGTGGACTGACAGGCGCAGGTAGCGTACTCTTTGCCGCCCTCCGCGCTGAACTTGCAACAGAAGTCCCGGAGATAGATCGTGCACGGCCATACGAAAGTGTCCCAAGCGATGAAGGGTGCAGGAAGGGATGTTGCAGCCCAACGCCAGCACCCACCGGTCCAGACGGTAGATACGACAGGTCTGGAGCAGAAGCAGCATCGAATGGTCGACGACGCACCGAGGGTGGACGCTTGTCGAGATATGGTGCTTCTACTTTAGCCTTGACCCACTGTTGGCTCAGGCGATGTATGATACCAGGTAAATCCTCTCTGAACATCTGCCGCAGCTGCCCTTCGATCTCTCGTTGTATGAACTTTTGAATTACAGCTATGGAATCGAAGGTGCTGTTAATGTCAACGTTCTGGAGGGGGTCCGTCTTGAAGACCAGGGTGATACCCTTTTGTTTAGACACCACAAGGACGACGTAGGAGTTGAGCTTAAAATGGGAGAGACGCAGAAGCATGGGTACGACTAGGGGTTCCTTGGCTGCTAACATTCCTCGGGAACCAGTCATCAGATGTATGTCGGGTTGTTTGTGGTTTAGGGGATTAGCCTGATGAGAGGTGGTTAGCACACGAGTGGGACACTAGTCGACCACACCCCTCACCTGAACTTTGGTCTTGAGCACAATATGGGCATCACCAGCGTACGTTAGGCGAAATATTCCTCGAAACTGGTCGGTGGTGAGGTCTCCAATATCCCGAATCTCTAGTTCGGGAGGCTATGTAATTTTTTGAGAACTGAACTCGGTGCACACTCCTAAAGCGCACTCACCTGGGTTCCCATCTCTAGTTCGACGACTTCAATTTTATCCGCGATGACTGGCGGCTTGTTTCCCTTGTTGAGGGCATTGTTGAGCATCTGGATCGCATCGGTGTGAAACTGGTCGGAAAAGCGGGGCCATTCGAAGGTGAAAGACATGGCCAAGCTCCTAGTAATAAAACTATGATTGGGATATCATCCAAAAGGTAGTTTCCTGTGCTTTCAGAGCCTGCACGATTGGATTTTCTGCATGGCTTCAATGAGCCGGAAACGAACGTAAGGCGAACGGCTGGTTGTGCGGAGGCAGGTAGATCTGCATGGGCCGGATTCGGGTTTCTGTTTCCACAGCCGAGGTACCTCGTAACTCGCGTTACCCACCGGTGCTAATCAAATTACAGTTGTATTTGGCTACGTAGTTGTCACTACTACTAGCCTGCTAGTTGCTAGTAACTTACAGCCGTGACTTGACAAAATTTCATGTCTTGCTCTCGCACCTTTCTTGCTGTCAATTTACTACAGCTGGCGGTCGTTCGGAAGGCTGAAATCACGTATTATCTATGAACGGTGTTCGCAGATTCTTAGGTGGAGGCGCAACGTCTCCAGCCAGCTCGCAACCACAACCTCCACCACCAGCACCAGCACCCGTAACTCCTCCGCCAGTAGTACCATTCGTGAGCGCCGGAAAGCCCTCTTGGCCTCCCCAGGACTCCCCTCCAGCATCACCGCTGGATGGCAGGGCATCCAGTGGTACACCTGGCTTGGTCATTCGCAAGGGTAAGCCAAAGCCACTGGTGGCATCCCCGACGGGCGAAGATACACTCGGAAATACTTCTTTCCAGTCTGCACCCTCAGCTTCGACGCCCTCGTCGGTGCGCTCTCCAACTGCCAGCCTTTCTTCCCATCACATTACCTCACCGACTCGTAAATCCGTGCTGAACGGCGGTGGAAGTATCCTTGGTTCACCCAACGCTGGACCCTCATCCCCCCCAAGTCGCATCCCACCACCCAGTTTAGTACGCCCGCAGAAATCTGTCGGTTCTGAATGGAAGCGCACGTCCGGATTGGTCAACATCCGCGATGAGCTACTCATGAGCTTGCTGACCAGCGAAGCCGTCGTCGATAGCCGGGAATGTGAAATCCTCAGTGCCGAAGAGGTTGAGGAGTTGAAGAAGGTATGTCATATTCACAACTAATACTTATCGTGTCATGCTCATGTTCTGTTCAAGGAACATCACATTCTGACGATACGGCTTGGCGCGATGCAAAAGAAGCTCGACCTCGAAACAAAAATTCGCGACGCCGCACTATCTCTTTCCAGAGTCAACGCAACACACAAAAAGGTTTCAAAACAAACAGAGGAGCACTTGGAAGCTGCCGAGCGAAAAGTAGCAACCGCTCAAAAAGAACTTTGGCGTGTCTCGGAGCGGACCAGCGAGGTTCAACGAAAGCTGCTCGAGCACCGTGCTGGTGTGCTGGGGTACTCGGTGCATAGAATGGAGAAAAAGATGACGCCTAGCGCGAACGGGACGTCTGAAATGGACTTTTCGGGCACCACGACGCCAAGTCGAAATTCTACATTCAGCTCAGTGATTAGCGCCGCATCTACACCATCGAAACCACGGTTTGACGGGGCTCATCTATTTGCCGGGCACGCAGACGCACAAATACCAAAAGCACCTCCCTCCGCATCCGACCTCGCACCGCTCGAGGCCAAATTGCGCGCAGTCACCGAGTCGCTCAATGCTGCCAACAAGAAGAATGCTGAGATGGCCCGCGAGATGTCTCATCTCTGCCTCGAGAAAGAGCAGATTGAGACAACGATGAGCATGGAGCTCCAGAGCGCTGAGGAGACGGTCGCTGCGCTTGAGCAGGAACTACCACGGTTCGAGGAGCTACAGGTGCGCTGTGATGAGCTGCTGAAGGAGCGGGCTATATGGGAGGAAGATAAGGCCAGGCTGGCAGCGCGGGAGCGGGAAGTGGAGAGGCTAGAGGGGCGTCTCGAAGTATTAGAGGAGAAGAGCGGAGAGACTACGGAGATGGAGAGGATACTGGCCGAGGTTCAGAAGAGGGCGGATGACGATGTGCAGAAGAAAGAGGAAGAGCTTTCAGCGCTGAAGATGGAGTATGCCGAGGCACAGGAGGAGTGGGAGGCGGAGAAAGCGGTGATGGAGGAGGATCGTCTAAATGACATGGCGGCGCTCCAGGAAGAGTTGGATCAGCTTAGAGAGGGCGGCGAAGCTCTAACTGAACTGGACGGCGCACTCGAAGTGCTTCATACGCTGATGCAGCTGCACGATGTCAGTCACTCGTCGAACGATACGTCGATTCAGGGTCTGCTGTCGTCCCTTGGCGCTCACCTTGAGAATGTCTCCGCGGCCTTGAAAGAGCATGACGATGCACGTGGCGAATGGGAATCCGCTCGCGAGCACTTGGAGTCTGAGCTGCAGGCTCTGCAACAAGCGCACCAATCCGAGCTGGAAGTGTTAAGCCAAGAAAGGGATGATGCCAAACGCGAAGCCCTCGCCTTGGACTCACGTGTCAAGGTTGATCATATTCATGTGGTTGGAGCCCTCCTCGCGATACTGATGCTCGTACACCTCTAGGAATTCAGCGCAACATCCATATACAACGGCCCTCCTATCGAGTATAAAGGCGATGTTGCCGATGTCGTCGCTCTCCTCCAGCCTCTATGGGCTGTCCTACCCGCTCCCGAACTCCGTGCAGCAAAGCTCAACTCACAACGCCACCTCCGAGCCGCCTCCACCGCCTCCAGCCCCGGCGGCCCTTCCAAATCAGGTCTACCCTCCCTCTCAGACATGGACATCCGCTCGCTCAAGGCGCTCTACGACTCCAAATCAGCCCAAGCCGCCGTCGGAGGCAACTTCTCTCTCGAAGCATTCGCCGCACGCGTGCATGCCCTGGTGATCGACGACCGCGCATTGATCGAACGTTTAATTCGATTCGCGCAAGCCCATGATTTGCTCAAGAAGAACGCGGAGAGGGCGCAGAAGCTTGCGCAAGATAGTAATACTGCGCTGGAGACGTATCAGAAGCAAGTTGCTACACTTGACGATCAGAACTATACGTTGCAGAACAAGCAGGCGGCCTTGTATGTTTTTTCTTGCTTTTTGTGTTGCTATCCGTTTGGGGGGTAGACGCTGATCATGTCGGTTTATGTTCCGATCAGGATGAATGAGATACAAGATCTCCAGGCCGCTGTGGATCGTGCGATGGCGGAGAAGAGAGACGTGGAGATGCACGCCGCTGACCAGGCGGAGACATGTAGACAGCTGACAGAAGCTAACAACGCACTTTCCGCAAAGACCCTCACGCTCGCACAAGAAGCAGCGTCAGCCCCGGAGATGGTGCGCAAGCAGCTTGAAGGGCAGCTCACAGAGTGCAAGGAAGCCCTGCGCCAGGCCCAGGAAGAAGTTGACGCGATGCGGTCATCAGAACAAACACAGCGTATTGCCCTTCTGGACGAGCTCAACTCGATGCAGACCGAAAACGCAAATCTCCGGGCGCAGCTGAGAGCCGCTAAGAAGTAATGTGTAGTTGTGGGAAGCCGGTGTTATCTGCTATCTGCCTCGCGTTCATCAGATCGGATTCGTATGTTTTTTTTATATTTTCCATACTATGATACCATTTTACTATGGATACCCATCTGATTGTCGGACGATGGCCGTTTAAAGAATGTCTGGGTTCGTTGGCCTGCTGCGCTTCTTTCGATTCTCTGCTATCTACCGTCGCGTTGTATCCGAATGCTCCCCACTGAATGTATCCCCAGTACTGCTGTCGACTTAATCAACTGCCCATTTAGTGTTCTTGATACTCTTTCATTGCGTCATGTTCCTTTCGGCTCGACTAAACATAGGCTACTTGTAAGTGTGCGTCAGGCGTGTATACTATCGTACAAGTTGTAGCAGTTGTCCTGCATGTCTACTTCTCCACTACTGTCCAGCTCCCATTCTGAACCCCTGGGCACAACGATCCGTCGACGTGAGGCTGTGTATCATGTTGGTCGTACGGGAGTCATATCAATGGCTTTGAATAATCCTACGAGATCTCAGCATTAGCTCCAAGCCACTGGCAAGGTCACTGACCATGGAGTGCATCACCAGCACTTAAAACAGATGCAAAAGCAGCAACGAGTCCACCATTTCCTTGGCGGCTCATCAAAAGTGTCCGATGAACTTGACGAATCAGAGTCCTGATCGTATCTGTGCGAAGGAGCCCTAAGGCGTGAAGAGGGGTTCTGGATAGACGGGAAGTTCGTCATGGGTTCATTGGAGAAGGCAACAGACCCATACACGCTGAAGGGATCTGCCGCTAGCACTCATGGTGATTGAGGGCTGCAATTTTGGATCGTGATAACGTCGCTGCCAGAGAATGTGGAGCGAGTAGGGTTACTCAATGTGAGTACTAGCAACTATATCCTGAGGGTGGATGAGATGATTGGCCGTTATCCCAAGTCCCATTTGAAAGAGGCGAGGTTCTGAGGGTTTTTATAAGCCAGCCCCACGCTTTTCCTGGTCTGTCCGAGTTTGTCATCTCCGCCACAAGGCAAACGGGGCGTTGGGCAATCAGGAAGCAGTATCATTCAAAGCGGAATCTTGCATCTCGTATCTATGAATGCATCCGAGTAGCACCAGCGAATGAACGGACCGCTGCTGGAACGGAACACGATGCGGATGTCATCATCCTCGAATATTCTAAGGCTCCCAGGGCGGCCGGAGAGTGGAGGGCGACATGCCCACATGCATTGTCTTCCGAGCGAAATCGCTCTAAGCGCGTGTTCGGCCAAACATAGGAGAAGGCGCTAGCCCCGGGATCCAGAAAGGCAGGATGTTATACGGGCAGGAAACATGCTGGCAGCATAATTGTTGCCATTAATAGGTTTCCATGGAAGTCCTGGCATGACAGTCTTCCTCGGCACGGTGGCAACGATGCGCTATCCGATACATGAGCTACGTCTTAGAAGGTTTAAATACACCTGCCAGGTGGACAGACAATCAGAGAGGAATTCCATGCCGGGATACTCCAGGTGAAGAAGCTTACCCTACTATAATACATGGTATGCAGCAGGAAATTTCTGGTAGGTGATAGTAAACGTGTCCATGGTGAAACATGGAAGGGTATCCGTGATGAAAGATCCAAAGTCCATTAATTCCCCAGCTAATAGTCCTGTCAAGTCCTCAAATCAGTCATCTAGTGGTGGAGATTAGTTGGAGGGGGTATTACAGATCCATTACCCTGTTGGAACATACTCTTTGAAACGCTCACGAACATGGTCCGGCTCGCTCAGCACTGCGCTGTGTACCCATCGAGCGTCGTGCTAACGCCGCAAGCAAAAGCATCTGGCACCATGAGTTGAGTCTGCGTCTGACCCGGGCTCATCATGGTGGGAGCGCTCGGACACCGCAGACGTCGTAAGACCAGTATTTGTGTGACCAAGAGAAGGCGGCGGGGAGGTCATGGTCGTGTCTGACCGAGTTGGGGGCCCTCGCGTGCGCCCGGTCCAAAAATTCTTGAAAGATGATTGGGGTTCGCCCTTTGGAAGCCTATCTCTTTTAGGCTTCGCAAAGGTGGGCTCGAGGGGTTGTAACTTGTCAAAGAGGGTATCTAGAGTTCAACCGATATTTGGACTTACAATTCGTTGTAGGTCTCTCCCGCCCATGATAGTATGGTGAGGGAAGGTCGGGGAAGCTGATTTGACGCCTTGTACAAGGGGACGCAGAGGATGAACGTCGAAGACAGCCGCAAAATGCCTTCTAGGGCACCATTCTATAACTTTTGTAGCCAACGAAGAGCCTTTATCGGGTGTGGGTCCTGCGGTTTGGAAACAATGAGGTACACTGATATATTGCAACATGTTGCGACATAGTATACAATAGTAAGTAGAACTCTCCCAAGCCTGTCCAAACCGTGACTACAACGATTCTTCCTTGAAACCTTGTATTCACCAAGGTGAATACTCGCGGAACTGGATCCAGCGCTCCCAGTGGTTGTTGTAAAGTGCTACCACCGGGAACCGTGACAACAGCATCAGAACGTGTATACGTATTAGATTGCCGCTTATAACTGATATCAATCCAGAGATTATGTACTTAGAACAGTAGCGTGCATGTGTACATGTGTGGCAGATGATGAGGATATCGCAGCTCAGCTGCCTATAAAAATGCAGACCAAGCAACGTTCGCGGGTATCGTACAACGAAGTAATGCAGAATTCACCCCGATCAATGTAATATATGCCTGAAGAATCTGCATCACCTATAAAGACCCATAAAGCAAAGATGAGTTCATATCGCGAGGCTGTTATGACACCACAGCAGACTCAAAACCTGTGTCCTGTATATGTCAACAAGGGCCCCAAACAATGTTCGACTGTGCACTCACTACTCAGCCTGCCAACGCCTCCGGGAACGGCGAAGGCCACACCATAAAGATGATTCGCTGGAGGCACTCGAGTCTGACCAACTCTCAATCTCAAAATGATCAGATGAAGGTGGCGGTGTAGGTGGTCTGTTGGAATCGAGCGTATTCGATCGGAACGGCAGAGAGAATCTCCTCCTAATCCTCGTGAAAGTGGACTACACAGAGAGCTTTAATGGAGCCCAATGCAAGATTTTTTAAAAAGGTCACTTACAGAGCGGGAAATGCGACGGTATCCACGATCACCAACGCAGCACACTGGCCCTGGGTCCTCCATGTCTGGTGAGCGCGACGAGAAGGATGAAACGATAACTTCGGGGCAGCAATGGAGTAGACTCAAGCTAAGCCCCGTCGAACGAAGTCAAGTTCGAGGAAAGCTGCAAACGCGGGGTAGAATGGCTTGAAGCAGGAGCAAGGAGCTTAAATCATATACATACGCAAGAATAGACTGCAGAGCAGTGCAGACTTATCCGGATCGTATTGACGCTTGTGGGTGCCGGCATGAGGAGAAAACGTGTTTTCCGCACCTTGTTCAAGTTGGCAGGTTGCCATAATTGACCAGTGTAATCACACGATGGATTCAGGCGAAAGAGAACATAGTCGATTGTGCCAGTAGGTTGTTCGACATCTTGGCCAGAAGTTGAAAGTCGCGACGCATTGACAAAAACATCGTTGTAAGTCAGCCAGGTGAGTTGCAACCCATGATGTGGTTTAACAGTAGTACACCCTAACCTACCTTCGCAGGTACGTCACAAATGGTGAGCCAGTAACTCGGGAGTGCGCAGCAACAAGGTTCCGCCAGCGTGAACATGGGCCGCTAACGCCAAAAATACGACAAGAATACAAGGCAGGTCGAAAGGAATTGATAGCGATGCAGCTGCGGTCGGTGTCCGCATCGGCGCACACAGCGTGCTGTGCTTGCAGTTTGATTCTCCGTGACGGGTCGTTATTTCGTTCTTCTGTGTTCGTTGAATCTTTTCAAGCAGCTTCGGTCCAGCACTTCGGGGATATTTGTAGGAGGTGTTGATTGAGGTCGAGGAGGAGAGGTGGTATGGAGCGTTGCATGACCTGGGGAACTTTGACTCATAGAGTCCTCAAGAATTCAAGCCCTCGTTGTCTAATGGTTATGACGTCAGACTTCTAATCTGGAGGTTGTGGGTTCGAGTCCCACCGGGGGTTTATTCTCATCGTCATCTTTTCGTTCCAATATGGTTTTCACTCTACGGTGATGCAAAAGTGCCATTCTTTTTGTCTCCTATCTGTTTTCTCTCCAGAGTCCAACCCGCCATGATCTCCGAGTAATGCCTTGATTCTCACTCACATTTCACAGGGTCCTGCCATAAGCATATATATACGCAGGTTCGTGCAGCATTCACTGTCAGCCTTCAATGATGTCGTTTCGGAGTCCAGGTACTATAGCTTTCACGTCGTTCTAAGCGATGCAGTCGCCCGGTGACCATCGATCTCAACAGGCTAACAGAATTGTGGAGGGACGTAAAATTTGGCGTTGAATCAATGTCGATCCACAGTTACTCGTTCCCTCGAATAAGGGCCACGACTTTTGTTCGTGTTTTGCTCATGGAGAGTCAGTCACTGGTCACCTAGGCGGCTGTTTACAGCGGCGCGTGTGCTCAGAAGAGTCTCTTTGTGATGCAAGGCATCCAAGACCCATCATTTCCCTGCAATCTTTGGGGCCAGGTTTATTCACAGACTCTCCCACTCATGTCGGGCATCTGACTCGCACACGGGGACAACATGTGCCAATTTACTCTGACAATCGCCGGTAACCCGACAGGTCTGGGACTCTCTTGACCGTCACCGTCACCCTGGTATTCTTCCACATTCGCAACTGCCGTCATCGAGCTGTAGAAGCATCGCTTAACAGTGGGTTCTCATTCTCCAGTAAGATGGGAGCGAAGGCTAATTTACCGAGTCCGCCGCTTTATGACCCCTCGGGTCATGCATAGGACAAATGCGTCTCTCAGATTCATATCATACCTTCACCAGCTTCCCTCTCCCCGTTAGGCTGATGGTGGGTAAACCCCTAAAATCTCTCTATACGCTTGCGGCGCCCATGCTCCTCGTCCGGGCTATTTGGAGGGACCTCAAATGTGGACCGTGTCCGTAAACCTGCGTTCCGCAGCTAATTCCAAAGCACATTGCTTGACTGGCAGCAGAATGCCGCCTCCGAGTTACTCGGAGCACCTCTTGCATGCGTCACTCCTTCGTCGGGTCGTATATGAAGACGACACCGCCGACGAACAGCAAGATTGATTTGAAGATTATTTTTCGCTTCACACAATTGCCCTTTGTGCTCTCTCAGGCTGGCAAATTTTCAATGGGGCGGTCAGCGCCTCCCCAAGACGCAATCTTGGAGCGAAAGCTGGCCGGTTGTTAATTACGCCCACATTACATCCTCGTTTGTCCTTGCTTACTGCCATGGTCGTCTGCCATCCTCCAAGGTGACTCCCTGGAGCAGCTCGTGTATCTCCTCGACTTTGGCTGCATCGTGTCTACGGCCTGTCCCCCGTTCCGCACCAACGAGGGCTCCCACGTAGGCTAATATCTATTTAACTCTGCTGAGCAATCTTCGCGCATATGGTCAGCTCCATTCGGCGGGACTTTCCGCGAATATCAGTGAAACTTCTCTAGGTTTTACTTGTTACGGAAGCTTCGGAATACTTCCGTATCTATCCATATCGCTCATGGTAATCGCGAGTGTATAGCTTGATTATCTACATCAAGAATTCTTCAGTTGCGATTAATTTTGTGATCGACCCATTCCTACAATGAAAACAGGTCTTCCCGTGTTTCTGTCCATGTACTTGTGGACATGGAGTGTTTTATTGCGCCAGGAACGAGCCAGGAACGGATAAGAATGCTGAAAGCGGGGCGCTGGCAGGGCGCGGAAGCTTTGTGGTCAAACTCCGCGAAGTTGAAATATGTTCTCACGCCGAAGCAGCAGCACACGATAACTCGGTGCTCAATTTCAATGCCCGCTCCCACACATCCAAGGAGCGTAAGACTACAAGGCTTTGCCACCTTCACTCACAATAACACCTACAGGTCAACGATAACAGAATAATTCGTCTTTCTGCCAGAAAATGCAGACGGACTCACCGCCGCTATCATCGCGCGGAACTCCCTCTCGCAGAGGGAGGTCTCCGCGAACTCCTGCTCAGGGCGCTTCCCATTCTTCAGACGCCTTACCAACCGAGTTTTCGAATAAACAGTCGAATACTTTCACTTCATGCCTTTCAATTCCTGTGGAGGGCGCAGTCCCATTAAATCCTCAAGAAGAGCCTGCTTCCGCATCCCACTCAAGAATGTCTGACCAATCCGCCTCAAGTTCGTCCAAACGCGCACCTCGCAAATCAAAGACACACGCCCTTGCTGCTCTCCAAAATCATGCCTCCTCACTCGATAACGATGACGTCGGTTCACAGGATGCCTCCGATGATTTTTCTGGAGAGCGCACTCCAATTTCTGTTTCGCCCTCTTTGGACCTTTCTACGGTGAAAACATCCAGTCCTAGGAATCAACCGATCCGAAATACCCCCAGGCCCTTCGGATTAGAGGACTGCCCCGTTTTCTATCCTAATTCCGAGGAATTCAAGGACCCCATGGCCTACATTCGGTCGATCTCCGAAAAGGCTTCAAACTATGGAATTTGCAAAGTCGTCCCTCCAGTCGGCTGGAAAATGCCATTTGTCACCGATACAGAGGTTTGTGTCACGCCACCGCATTTTTCTCATTTTTCTTCCAGCTCGATCTTATATATCTTCATTTCCGGGCAGGCCTTTCGCTTTAAGACTCGATTGCAGCGCCTGAACTCCATCGAGGCTTCATCTCGTGCAAAGGTTAACTTTTTGGAGCAGCTTTACCGCTTCCATAAGCAGCAAGGCAATCCACGTGTCTCTGTGCCCACGATCAACCACAAGCCACTTGATCTGTGGCTTCTCCGCAAGGAGGTCCACAAGCTCGGTGGCTATGAGGCGGTATGCGCCCCGCCACACCTTGAATTTTTGCGCCGCTGATTATTTCCATAGGTAACAAAGAACAGGAAATGGGGGGACCTTGGTGCTCTCCTCGGCTACAGGGGTATACCTGGTCTATCAACCCAGATCAAGAACTCCTATACGCGAATTATCCTTCCTTATGAGCATTTTTGTGATCGAGTGCGAAACTCGCCGACGTTATCTACCTCCCCAGGCGGAAGTCGAGACCCCCACCTCAGGACTCACGTAAATATCCAGACAGCAAACGCTCGGAATCTGTTTGCCCGTGACGTCACCTCTCCACCCTCCAGTCCTCTGACTTCATCGTCGAGCCCTTTGTCTGAGCCTCCGGACGAAGGCGATTATAAGGAGCGCAATGGTACACGGACTGAAGGTGCAAGCGTGAAGCGAAGTGCAAGGGCAGCCTCTCAGGAGCAAGCTACTCGTGCGTTGTAATCTGATGTTTATGTGGCATATCTCATTCCGTTGTTCTCAGCGACTCGGAAGGCCCGCGATTTTTCTAGTCGGATGTCCCCAGCCTCTGCCGCATCTCAGCGTGACGAGGACACTAAGCTGACTCAGGAGGTAGGTATTTTGTGCGGGATATGTTGACTCATCTTCTGACTCCAAGGTAGCAGTCTTGCGAAATTTGTCAGAAGAAGAACCACGACGAGGAGATGCTTCTTTGCGATGGTTGTGACTGCGGTATGCGAATCTTACTGGGTAAAATTACTCTTTGCTGATTCTGCTTTCGAAGGTTTCCACATGTTTTGTTTGGATCCTCCACTGAGCACTATTCCAAAGGGCCAATGGTTTTGCCACACGTGCCTCTTTGAAACCGGTGGCGACTTTGGTTTTGACGAAGGCGAGGAACATAGTCTCTCTAGCTTCCAGGCCAGAGATCTCGAGTTCCGTCGCAGGTGGTGGTCATCCCACCCCCCTACTCCAAAGACACCGCCGGATCTCAATGATCCTACCGTTAATTATGTCGGCAACACTTTGGTGACTGAATATGACGTGGAGAACGAGTTTTGGCGCCTTGTGCAGTCACCCAACGAGACGGTTGAAATTGAGTATGGAGCGGATGTCCACTCGACCACCCACGGAAGGTATGTTCTCCCTGATACTATCTTACGATTTTTCACCGCTAAAATTTTTCAACCCTTCGATAATTAGTGCCATGCCTACTATGGAGTCACACCCACTCGACCCTGCCTCCAAGGATGCCTGGAACTTGAACAACATGCCAATTCTTTCGGATTCCCTGTTACGATATATTAAATCCGACATCTCGGGTATGACCGTTCCGTGGACCTATGTAGGAATGGTCTTTTCCACTTTCTGTTGGCACAACGAGGTAAGTTACTCGCAACTCCTTAACATTGGCCGCAGTGATGAAAACTGGCATAGGACCATTATACGTACAGCATTAACTTCCGTGCGTATCGTGTATCTGTTTCATTTCTGCCGTGAAATGATTGACCCCTTTCATATAGAGCATTGGGGTGAAACAAAGACTTGGTACGGCATCCCAGGAGAAGACGCAGAGAAATTCGAAGCCGCGATCAAGAGCGAGGCGCCGGATCTCTTCGAAGCACAGCCAGATCTCCTCTTTCAGCTTGTGACGTTGATGAACCCAAAGCGTCTCACTGATGCTGGGGTCCGTGTGTACGCATGCAACCAACGTGCTGGTGAATTTGTCATTACCTTCCCTAAGGCATATCACGCTGGGTTTAATCACGGTGTACGTTCTACGCGCGATTGATCGATCACGAGTACTGACGTGGCGAGGCTGTAGCTTAACTTCAACGAGGCCGTGAACTTCGCGCTCCCTGACTGGCTGCCTCACGGCCGCGACTGTGTGCAGCGTTACCGTGAGCACAGAAAGCTGCCGGTGTTCTCCCACGATGAGCTCCTCGTCACCATTACACAGCAGTCGCAGTCCATTAAGACTGCGTTATGGTGAGTAAATAAGTGGGCGTTCTTGTGATTGTCGCTGACCTAGGCTCGTGATAGGCTGGAGTCGAGTCTCAGAGAAATGACTGAGCGTGAGCTGGGCTCTCGCCAAGTCGCCAGGACCATGGGGATGACGGAAAGGGTCGAGGAAGAAGATCGGCCCGAAGACCAGTACCAGTGCACATACTGCAAGGCCTTCTGCTACCTCTCACAAGTCATCTGCCACTGCAAGAACGACATGGTTTGCGTCGAGCATGCGAAGCACCTCTGCGACCATCCCGTCAACCAGCACGTGCTGAGACTGCGGTTCTCTGACGCTGACCTCCAAGAAGCCCTCACCAAGGTAGTCGAACGCGCTGCCATTCCATCCACCTGGAAAGCCAAACTGCGGAAAGTTTTGATGGAAAGCGACGTTCCCTCGCTTCGCTCCCTCCGAACAATCCTCGCTGAAGGGGAACGCATAAACCACTATCTCCCTGAGCTTGCCGCTCTGCGCAAATGTGTCAACCGTGCAGGCGAATGGCTGGACGCAGCGAACACATTCATCATCCGCAAGCAAAGCCGCAAACGCTCCCGACGTTCACGCGGCCGACCTCCACTTAATGAGGTTAATAATCCTACGTTCGACGACCGCGATCCAGGTGACAGACCTGACCGAAGCTTAGCGGACCTCTACGCTCTGCTGAAGGAGGTCCAAACCCTCGGGTTTGACACCCCAGAAATTGGCATCCTTCGTGCACTGGCTGAGCAGTCTGAAGAAAATCAGCGCAAGGCCGCCGCACTGCTCAAAGACCGGGGGTCGGTCAGTGACCGCGACACATTTATCGGTGACTGTGAGAGATTGCTTTTGGAAGCCTCCTCCGTCAACGTCTACCTGGAAGAAATCCTCGAAGTTGAGAAGATAGTGTCCCGTGAGCAACTCATCAAGGAGCTCGAGGAAAAATCCGAAGACAATTCCGCGACCTTGGAGGACATCCGTAACCTCCTATCACGCGCTCGCTCTTGCAACCTCGCAGAGGAAGTCAGATATGTCGAGATTCTGCAGGCTAGGCAGCGGGCTGGAGACGAGTGGGAGGAAAGGGCGAGACACGTTCTCGACCAGCCGTTCAAGACCATCGGCGAACTAGATGAATTTTTCGAGATGGATCCCGCCGTTCCCATCGACGTCTCTATATACGATCGACTCTTATCTGCTCGCACCAAAGCCAAGGATTTTGAGAAGCAGGCCAAGGCCTGGCTTCTTCCGGAGGGCCAGGGTCCAAAACCCAAGGTATCGGAGGTCATGAGGTTCGTGGCTCGCGCGGAGAAGGACTTCAGTATCACCGCTATCAGAGACCTCAAGCAAACCGCTGAATTCGCTCTCGACCTCGAGAATCGCTGCGAGGCTATTTTGAGAAATCGCTACCAACATCGTGACGAGACAGACATTTTTGACATGATGAAGAAGTGGAGGACTTATGCCCGCGAGCATCTCACCATGTTCTCGCTGCCTGTTTTCGAAAAGCTGGATGCTCAGCTCGCCCTTCATCAAAAGTGGCTCGAGGACTTGCCGTGGTATTGCCCCCAGCATGGCTGTGCACATGGGCAAGGAATCCTTGATGACGTTCTGGAGTCAACCAGGCCTGAAGAAGATCTCCCTCCGAACGACGAGTACTTCACCTGTATCTGTACCGCCCCTGTCCGACCGCCCCCTCCGGGGACGCAGTCCGATGCAGTCCAATGCGACCACTGCTTTGCAAGATTCCACGGCGTCTGCGCCGCAAACGGTGGATCGTGCCCATTCTGCGATCACCATCACTGGAACGGTGCCATTCATAAAGAGCGCAGCTGGCACTTCTGCTTCCTACCCACGATCCTGCTCTCTGCTCCTGAGATTACCAAGAATTATTCCGATTCTTGGCGGCAGCTGGAGATTATCGTGCACCGCGTCGATCGCTTGTCATCGGTGATCGGACACTTCTTGACATTCGCATCCCAGCCCGGGAATCAGCGCGCTGAATACATCCCCCAGGTGCGCCATTACATGCGGAAGCTGTACAAGATCCAGTTTGCAGTGTCTCCATCCCGCGAGATATCTTTTGGTCTTGATCTCGCCGGATTACACCGCATACTTGCTGGACAGCCTGCGCCTGTGCGGGTCAAGAAGCGCCGAAGGCCAAGGTTCACGTTTGGACAGGACATCGACAAGGACTGGCACGATGGCACACGCTGTATCTGCAGAGGTCGTACCCCTTATCTGCTCAACTACCCAACGGTAGAATGTGAACTCTGTAACAAGTTGTATCACGCTGGGTGTGTCTTTTTCCCCGTCGATACCTCTATGGGGCAGCATCAAAGTCGCTTCATGTGTCCTCTCTGTTGTTTGCGGAAAAATCGGCCCTACATCTACTCGGAAGTGCGGGTGAAACACATTGGTATGTTTCATTCCGTTTTCATCAGTAGTGAAAAACAACCTGACGCCGTTTCACAGACAATCAAGACCCCGACACGTACGTTAACACCAATGCAATGTTGGACAGCTTCAGCAAAGATGTTGTATACACCAAGATGCTGCCTCCGTACACCCAAACACTCTTTGTCGAACTTATCCGGTTCACCCCAGGCCAACCAGAGAGTTTGAATGGCCTGCCACCGCCGCGTGGCACCTCAACTCCGTCGATGCCCCGGTCTGTAGATCCTGGACCATCCACAAACCATCGGCACTCGCACTCGCATCATGCACCACTGCCATTGCCAACGCCCCCTACGCCAGTCTATGAGCTTTCTAGACAGCCGTCTTCCAATGAGCACCACGTCCCGCCCCCGCCACCTTGGTCAGCTCAGTGGCACAGTAACACACCAGCCCCTCCTCACCCTCGCCGCTCGGAAGCGCCAGAATACCCCCACTCAATGTCTCCGCATGGTGGCAAGAAGCGCAAGTTTGTGGACGAGTCTCCTGCCCCCGAGTTACCCGGGTCTCGGTCTCCGAAGCAAAGGCGCCTGCCTCAAACACCAGTCCCCCTTCCTGCATCAGTGCCTGCCCGAGCAATGCAGCAGACTCTCTCACCATCGCTTGCCATGATCGTGTCACCTGTTGACACAGAGCCTTCCCCTCGACCAGCATCCTCAGTGCCATTCGGCGGCCCCTCTTCGTCCTCGCACCCCAAGCCAAGGCCGAGTGATACCCCTCCTGTGAGGTCGGTGAAGCTCGTTATGCCCAAGAACAAATAGATTTCGTCCCATCTTCACATCCCGCTCTCGAGTTCTTTCGTATGGTCTCAGTTTTTTCTAATTGTACTGAATAAATGTCACGGTCGCTTGATATTTTTGGTGGACCTCTAGTTATGTTGCCTTTTTATGCTACACTTGCGCAAGCCAATGCTCTCTTCTACGAGTTATGTACGGGATATAAGAATTAAATTGAACGGTCGGGTTTTCGAAAAGGTGTGCACTGTCCCATATAAGAGAGAGCGTGATTGAGCAAGAACGGACCATGATGAAAATGACGAAAGGAAATGTTGACGAAACTCATAACATTATAGGAAGTGATCAAACAGTAGACGTCCCTGAAGCCGAAAGTAATGATGGAAGGCTGCTAACGTCGAATCATGAATTTATAGGTAGTGTATCCCCCAATAAGAGCAAAGGTAGCAAGTGCGGCAACGATGGATGCGAACCAAGCATAGCCCTCCTAAATGGTCCCGTCAGCTTGTAGTTCCCCTGATAGATAAGAACATACCTGTATGTCTTGTCCTGGAACATGGACATTCATTCCCCAGAGACCTATCGGATGATATTATTTTTCCGACCACAACGTACACGCATAGGGCTCACCTGTTATCAGATTCATGGGGATGAGGATGGTACCGAGCGCGGTCATCTTTGAGAGGACGTCGTTGATCTGGTTGTTAGCGTCGGTCATCTCGATAGAGATTTGGGCTAGATAGTTTGAGTGAGAGCGAGAGAGGATTTTCTCATAGTGGTTGAGGTTCTGCGTCATGGTAATAAGATGGTCCTGGAGGTTCCTTCCATTAGCGGCGCAAAAAGTGTTTTACCATGCAGGATCCGTTTACCTGTATGTCGGAGAGGTAAAGACCCTACGACATACCCCATAAGTATCGTTACCAACGGTAGGGGTAGAGGGAACTCACGATATCAGAGGTCGGAGCCACCCTCCAATTCTCATTGCATCTCTTCGCCAGTCCCTTGACGACGTCGGCCTTATTACCCATAAGCCTGAGGAGACCCATGACCTTCTTTCTGCACGTTCCTATCCGGCGCAACATATCGCTCTGCTCAGCCTCTTTGAGAATGAGCACGAGCTCATCGATCGAGTCGACTTCATACTCGATTGACTGAATGAGTGGCCCGAAGGCATCGGTGATGTCATCGATGAGAGCATAGGAAATCCAATCGGAGGTGACGTTGATGTAGTCTTTGAGCTGCTTGATTCGGCGGCGGACATTTTGGGGGTGGGGTGTTGGGCGGAAGTGGAACTAAGGTGCGACAGAAAAGAAAAAAATGGGTGTCAACGGGTCTGCTACGACCGTGTGTCCTCGTGCTAGGAGACTCACGGATAAGATGCCCTCGCGGAACACAATGATGTACATGTTCAGGGGCTCAAGGTGGGTAGGGCTGTATGGATCCTGGTCGAAGCTCCGGAAACAAACAAGGTAATAGTTCCGGAATAGCTCAATCTTCTCGCGAGCTTCCTCCATTTGGATATCTTCTGTGGTCAGCGGATGGATTGAGAATACCTGGCAAGTTTCACTTAGCACAGCCTGGGATCGAGGTAGGAAAAGGTGTTACCTTACTCAGAACTTTCATCTCCTCGTCAGTAGGGCTTTGAACGTCAAGCCACCAAGTGTTAACCTCGAAGTCACCTATTCCGAGGGCGTTCGGACGCCCCGAGTCCATGCCCGGTTTTTCGCCCATGCGACTAAAATAGCCATTGTTCTGGCTTCCGGGTGCAAAATCTGAGCCACCCGGTGTCCTCTGGCCATTTGGAAGGGAGAGGCCTGTCCTGGGGGCAGGCATGGGTATTGGAGCTGCAAAAGAATGCAGGCCTTCTTTTGCATCCCCCTGTCCTACAGTAGGAGACGGCAGCCCGCTAAACAAGTCCTCAAAGGATTGCCCCTCTGCCGGTAATTCGCTTAGGCTCCGGGCATGAATAGTCGCCGATAAAGCGTTGGAGTAGAACGAGAACCTATACGGTCTGTCATGCCCTGGAGAAATGATTCCGCCTATACCCGCTCCCAGGACTGCGGAGGTATATGGATTGGCGATGGTGGAGACGTTCTCGGAGGAGGGGATTGCGCTGAGCTGACCGTTGCCCATGAGCCTTGTAGGGAATGCGGGTGCAGGATCGTTAATGTGGTTCTCGAAAAGCGCCATCTTACCGCGGATACCTCTGCGGTTCGGGCGCGGGACAGGACTGCTTTGACTTAGTTTACGTTGCCGAGCGCCGTGTCGAGGAGGCACAGGCGCTGAGTCTCCTGCGAGATTAAAAGTTGGGCCACCAACTGGTGGAGACGCTGACGACTGCCCCGCATCGCTAGCCTGAGCAAAGCTTGGGTGTCGTAGTCTAAACGTCGGGGCATTGCTGGGCGAGGTTAATCCAAGATTATGTTTCTCCTCAGTGGCAAAGTTCTCAAGGAGGCTGAAGTCGAAGATGGAACGTGAAGCGTTGGCCTGGTATGTTGGCAGGCATGACATGGAAGTAGAAGGGTCATCTTGGTTGGGTAGTGAGTATGGACCCTGAATGGTCGCCAGTAAAGAGGGGTCTTGTGTCTGATTGAGGTGCCTAAGCCTCAGATCCAGAGGGGTCGCAGGGCGCGGTGTATGGAGCGTCTCGTCGGACACCCCATTGACAGGATCGTGATCAAGGGCATGAAGCCTCTCACCGCGAGCAAATTCGAGATCATGCCGCTCCGCATCCGAAAGGGGAGTGAAAAGGGGTTCGTCCTCTGGTCGAGGTGACGAGTCGTAGGGAGATGTTGGCGAGACGATAGTCTCCCTGCGAGCACGAGAAAGATGCAAAGCCATGTCGACGTCCATAGTTCTTTGTCGCTCACGAGCGTCAGGGTCATTCGGATCAAAAGAACGTGTTAGTGTTGGTGACAGACGAGGGCGCACGCTTGGGTCGATTGAGTCGGTCTGGCTGGCGCTGTCTCGATTGTCTCGCCGTCGCACAGGAGAAGCACCTCTGATTGACGTTGGAGAGCTTGAGAGCACGGGTCCATCGCGCGTAGGAGAAGTCATGGTGCCAAGTTATGATGGCTGGCTATCCGACAGACATATCCGGTTAACACAGCGGACACGCTGCAGGTAATATGAACTGCTGCACCTTCAGATAATTTGGCAGATACCAAGATAATCAAGCGGTTAGAAATTGATAGCTGGATGCGATTTATTCACCGGCAGTTCATTGACAAGAACGTGGTTGTGGAAAAAGAAACGAAACGAAACGAAAGCGATTTTGTCCACTCCTCAGATCCGCTAAATTCAAATTGCACGTGCAAGCCAATGTTTGGCATTAGCCTTAGAACTTAACAAAGCCAAATACCGCCGCCAAAGCGCTCATTCGCAAAAGCACTCACTGGCGGTCATTTTATGACTACTGTATGGATAGAGTATTCCGGGTGTACTTAAACGGTTAACATGACGTTTTGACGAGTATTTGAAAACCAACAGGCCTAATGAGGTTGTATCTCACCGGGAATAAGTGACATCCGTGTACAGGTGCGAACAACGAGCCTCTAGACGTGATAGCGAGCATCTCGGCGCTGTCTGCCTTTTGTACGTAGTAATAGTGCAGCAGTGGGTATGGGCAGCCGTGCGGAGAAACTCGCGCAATGAGTATACAATATTGTACCCTATATTATACCCTACCCCGAACGTGCCACTGCAGATCCATCGCAATGTTTTGTAGACCTTTTCAATGGCGGTAGGCGATACTCAGCCCAAGTACGCACATATTCAGGATCAAGTTCTGCCCACCTATCGCAGGCTTCCGGTTCGATCGGATCATAAGCTCGACCCAGAGCGGAGCTCGTGCTAGGGGGATAGACAAAAGCACTCGCCTCGAAAAACTGGAGAGCTTCTTGGCGGTAAACCGAAAGGAATGTTGTGCGTGATCATGCGATACACTGTTTTCGTCAGACGCTGATATCCAAGTGTCCGATCGACAATTCAATGAAGTTAATATTGGAAGAGCGTATGTGACTAACTGAGATAGAACAGGACCCCCGCAAATCCCTAGTAATGCCAGATACAAAAATCCTGGATTTTGGGCCTTTATGTCCTCGAGATTTTACCACTTCCGGTCTCCGCATAACGCACGGGCCTCTGATTTTTTGCCATTTGTGTCCGCATTAGCGATCGGGGTTCACTAGCGGCACCCCTTTGTACACACAGAGCAAGGTGCAATTCATTCAACAAAGTACCGCACAATGGACCAGGGTTTCGCGCAGATGCAAGTTTTGTCTGCAGGCCTTGCGATAAATGGCTAACAAGACACACGAAGGTCCGCATCCTGGGTCAGACCTTGCCCCAAACGATCAAATGTACAATCGGACCTCACACCAGATTGGGGGCTCTTATATCCGAATCCGATCGGACATGGCCTCTTTTTGGGGGGTGTTTCCACCCGCACTATCAATCGGACATCCATAGGGATTTGCGGGGGTCCTGATAGAACACACCTGAAAACCGTTACAAAAAGTAGAAAAAAGTACATTCCGAGGGGGCATGCGTCAAAATAGACATCGAAAGCAACGAAACACAGCGAAAACTCACTGGTAAATGACCTGGCATACGGATCTTGTTTTGCCTTCCCAGATAAAACCTCTGTCAGTTTCTAGCCAAGGGTAGCTGTAGATCAGGCGGTCGAAGTAGAAGTCACGTGAATCTGGATTAAACTCGATCAAAGGACGGCACGTTAATGTCACGGTTAGTACTTTGCGGTGGCAGGGATTAATAGTAACGGTTGGATGTAAACCTTTGTCTAAAGGGGACAGCATCGTCAAGCTCAAGTGTGGATGACGGCAGTCGTGGAAAGCTGTAAGAACAACAAAATGAACCAGTCTCCGAGGCAACTCTGAGGTCTGATCGACGTATGATCACACTTGGATCACGCTGCAAGTGATGACAGCTGGGTTATATGGGATCTTAACCGGGGTCATTTGGTACCCGCCATAACCTTCTAGTCCAGCTGACAGGTTAGTCGTTCGAGAAAGTAAAAGATGCCTTCCAGGACGAGTATTAGCTATACAACGGACCTTCAGACAATGTAAAGCGAAGGGTAGTCTAATGCACATTTGTTATTGAGGTCTGCAAGGGGGGTTAATTGAACCACCATGCTGCGACTTGGCCAAGCAACAAAAGGGTGATCTGGAGGTTTGCGACATCATATACTAGATATGCATTTCGTCCTCCAACCAAAAATGCCACACCCGCTACAACAACAAATCCCCACCTCGGTGAGATCCTGGTCGTCGGCCTGTAAAGAGTCAGTTAATATATCAAACATAGTGATCGGCAAACAGCAATAATGCAGGCCGAGTCAAGGGTAACATACTCACTTTGTTTCGATTAACCGGCCACGGCTCTTGTAATCGACCAACAGCAGCACCGGCGCGATCTTGAGCACGTTGTGATCACCATTAAACGGCGTCGTGTACCCTGCAGTCTGCAGCGTTCGCACCCACACTGCCAAGACTGGGGCAGTCAGTGGAAGAAGCCACATCATGAGCAGCAAGATGTGGGTATTTTGGTGGTGAGATTTGGCGAAGATGAATTTGGATATGTGAGGGGGTGCATTGCCTGGACGGAGGGAGGCTGAAGAGGGGTGGTCTGTTGGAAGCTCATCTTCGTCTGATTTATCGCCGTCGTGTGTCTGTTCGCGAAGAGCTATCGATTCCGTTGGTGTGCTGGCTATTGTAGGAGTTGAACCAGGATACGGGTTGCCCCGAGAGGACGCAGCACAGTTGAAAAGTTGGATGAGCCAACACCCCAGGAACGCCACCTGCCATGGCACGAACAGAAATATAAGGAGCAATACCGCAACCATTGAAATGACCGCGCTACGTCGCAGGCCACCGTCATCAGGTCGTCTCCTGTTCCGCGTCGGCTTGATGAGTTTGCAGGACTGTCGATTATAAAGAAGAATGACAACTCACGTGGGCGCAAAGATCTTTGCAGAAAACTTCAGCGGCCATAGGAGGGCCACAAGCACCCACCAAGTTACGCATACCATCCCTGTTGCCACGACCACCAGCAGGCCAGCCAACAATCCACTCATAACGCCTATCTCGCCCCCATTCCCAAGGTGGTAATCCGGCCCCAATGGTAATATTGCAGTCAATGCAGAAATCCCCATTAATTTTAGCATCGTAGTCTTCACGAATGCTCTCAGAGACTCGCTCACGCTCAGCTGATGGTCTTCCGAGCCCCACGAATGGAATAGAAGGAGCGAAACGATACCGATGCCCCAGCTGAGCAGTGTTGTTGGGTAGCGCGTGCCAATTCTGCCTGCCGTAGCCCACCAATCAATTGTGAGGAATAGCTCGTTGGCATCGTGACAGCTGGCGCCAGACGAGTAAATGACGAGATTGAGTCCATGGGATGGTGCGCCGTTTAGAGGAGGCATGTAGGGTGCCGATGAATGGGTGTGTAGGGCGATGGGCATCTTCGATGAGAGAGGATAGTAGTGTATTTCCGATGAGTGCGAGCTATGCAAAAGTAGAGGAGGGAGCAAAGGATCTTGGGACGCCGATTAGCCTATTTTTCATTCTTGGCTACTACACACACACCTGCACAGGATGAAATTTCCGCAGACTGTGGGATGAGTCGATACACGAGAAGCGCATTGGCTGGTAGTTGTGGTACAGCTATACGCATCCTCAGTCCTCCATTGTCGGATTTTGGGACAGCAATCCTCGCTACGCCAAAAATCAAGCCTATACAAAACTCCATGAAGCGTCTGTTGTTGTCCGAGAAAATGCAAATTCCACATACCTGAAAGGCTAATTTCGTTCACGACCTTGTGTTCTTGGTCGAATCCTCCAACAACCCAACCACCGCCATCTCCACCGGCCTCAATGCTCACCCCGACCCAACCCTCCCTCCCACGCGGCATCTGCCCCTCAAACAGTACTACGCCTTCACTTTCGTCCGAGCCTTCGTCTGGCACCGGGAAAGGCTCCCCAGGGACCGGACTCGGGAGAAGCTTGAGAGTTGTCGGTGCAAGGGGTGTACACACTGGGTGGTTGGCAGACTCCGTACAGAGCTGAACCGAGGCGTGTAGGTTGAGAGCGTGATGTGGTGCGACGCCAGATATAGACCCCTGGGAGACATACAACACGAACGTCGTTGGTTCGTCCCCACTCTCGGAACTCGTTATGGGAAGGAGATACGTCCGTTTCCCCCGCGGATGCTTCAACACGAGATGGATGTCCTCCGGAAGTATCTCGTACTCCCCTTCTTTGAGTCCTAGCTTAGCGTCCACAGCATCCACTACACCACCTGGTGGGAGTAGATGTCCGTCCCTCAACCACCGATCTAGCACGTGCGTCCGTTCTCTACTTGACCTGGCTCCGCCAAGCTCAAGCGCAGCCCGAGCGATACGCCACCGAACCTGATGACACCACGCCATCTCGCGATGTCCGACGCCAGTCCACGCGCCCTCAAGTGCAGAAGTGAACACCGTCCGTCGGTAGACATCAACCTCTCTTGGGCTTTCAGGCAGGATACAAGACTCGGAGGGAATCATCATGTCCGTTGCGCCTCCGCAGATGGAAAGTATTGGTGTCTCATCGTCCTTCAGTAACTTTCTGTTCCGCTCATATATCTCCCCCACGCGGGAGTCGAACCGGGCAGGTGGGAGTGTATGGGGGGTGGACATTGTGACGAGTGCTGAGATGTGTTCCGAGGGGAGGAGGGCGGTACCAACGATACCGCCCATGGAATGACCCATGATGATGATTTGGGTATTGGGAGGGTAGTGTGAGAGGATATATGTTATAGCTGCGGATGTATAGGCGATTTCAGAGTCGAGGGTTGGTCCATGGAAGGCAGACAGGTCTTCGTTGAACTCCACTGTATTTCATCAAGTAGTAGAGGAGATATTTAATGCTTCATAATGATCTGTGGGTAACAGCGGTCCTGTATTACTCACCAGCATAGAAATCGAGAGATTTGACCTTCCGTCCGGTAAACTCACTTGACACCACGAAGGGCTCCGAAAAGTACTGTCTCGCAGCAGAAGAAGCTATCGAGCGTACCTGGTGGGACGAGCCAGCATTCCCGGGTATGAACAGGACGGGTACACCCATAGCCTACCACAACCGTAGCCAGGTAGCAAACCACATCACACGAGCACCTCACAGCTTAGCTATCAACGCACTCAAATCACTCTGCAGATGATTGCAAGCTCACCTGATTAGGCTCCCACCCGACCTCTCGGTAGAGCCAAAGTGAATATCGGCCTGCGAGTGGTGTCCATGAGGTATTCAATGCGGGCTGGAGGAGGTATGAGGGAGACATCCACGACATGCGGCATCCTTGGGGTGATATTAGGCGTGGCGTGTCGGAAGAGGCGAGGTAAACAGTGTAGACCGCAAGTAAAGCAAGCAAACCTAAGAGGGCTGGTACCTTCTTGGTCATGGTAGAGAGCATTGAAGCATCGGCTGTGGGTCTGTTCACAGCACCCCAGTTCACCGTGTCCTCGGTGTCTTACTTGTTTCAAATAGAAAGCGCAATCACTAACAAGATAACTATGATCCCCACCAAGGTTTGGTTGAACAAAGCTGTAACAGTCGTTGGGCAGGATGCAGTTTTGCTGTAATATGGAGGGAACTGGACATTTTTGCAATCACACAGAACTGGCTTTTCAAAACTTCTTTGATTCGCCTCTATGGCACCAGAGACAACATCACAAGCCACCGCAGGATGCTACGGTATAATAACAGAACATAGGAAAGGGAGAAAAAGATGCGGGAGGTGAGACGATGCAAATGATATGTAACCGAGGCAGCTACCCGAAAGGTTCAAATCGGCGCAGTCATCGCGCAAAAAGACCGAGGGAGCAAGAGAGAAAGATCAGAGAGAACAAGCAAGACGCGACTGTTTAGTCATCGCCAGCATTCTCACCCTCATCTTTCGAGTCTGCCTTGTCTGTAAGCCGGCTGAGTACGTGTAGGTATGAAATAACGAGTTCACATACCAGTGTCTTGCATGTCCGAAGTCCAGAGGGTGAGGTTGTCGCGTAGTAGTTGCATGATGAGTGTCGAGTCTTTGTAGCTCTCCTCTGAGAGGGTGTCGAGCTCAGCAATAGCATCGTCGAATGCTTGCTTGGCAAGATGGCAGGCCCGGTCGGGGCTGTTGAGGATCTCGTAATAGAACACTGAGAAGTTCAGTGCGAGACCGAGACGGATGGGGTGTGTTGGTGGGAGCTCGGTGACAGCAACGTCGGAAGCATCCTTGTAAGCAGCCAACGACTTGTCAGCGCTATCCTTGCGCTTGTCACCGGTTGCGAACTCAGCGAGGTAACGGTGGTAGTCACCCATCCTGATCACGCGATCGTTAATTTCTGGTGTTGCCACAGCAATGAAAGAAGCTCACATCTTGTGGTAGAACACCTTCGACTCGCCAGAAGCAGCTGAAGGAATGAGGTGCTTGTCAAGGACATCGAGGATATCCTCGCAAATCTTTGCAAGCTCGCTCTCAATCTTCTCTCTGTAGCCCTTGATCATAGCGACCTGAGCCTCGTTGCCTTTCGACTCCTCCTTCTGCTCAATCGACGACACGATGCGCCACGATGCACGTCGTGCACCAATGACGTTCTTGTAGGCAACGGACAAAAGGTTGCGCTCCTCAACAGTGAGCTCCTGGTCCGACGAAGCAACACGCTTCATGTTCTCGACCATCTCTGTGGCACATGATCAGTTAGACAGGCGCACGCGATCAAAATAGGCAAGAAAGACATGCCTTCATATCGCTCAGCCTGCTCAGCGAGCTTGGCGAGGTAAACGGAGTCTTCGCGCGATTCAGGCATCTGGGAACCAGTTAGCAACGTGTTCGCTCTCTATAAACGCGATAATGACGCGTCTTGAACGCGTTGTTTACTCACTATGAGTAGAGTTGGTGAAGGGGTGTAAGATGAGCTAGAGAACGGGGAAAACGATGAGCTCGATGTGCCAGACGACGTCGAAGACAATGAGTACGTACAGTGTGAAGAGGAAGAGTGGGGAAGATGATGGTTGTTGATTGAGGAGCGATTTGTCGAAATAAACGGAAAATTAAATTCAGAGCTGGGCAGAGGGTTCGGGTACAGGGCAGGGTATAGGGCATCTCCATATCAGGTGCGTTTTCCCACGCCACGATCATCCACAGCTTCTTCCTTGTCTCGTCCCTTGTCTTGCGAAACCAAGAAAATAATAATCCACTCCTCGCCTCCTCACCTCGTCGTCGTTGTGGGCATGGCATCGAGCACTTATTCTCCGCCGTGGTCACCATTGTGAACATTGCGGGCAGTAGTATATTGTCAACTTCTCCTTGCCAACACGTCACTGGAGTGTAATCAGTGCCACACAGCCCCACAAGCACTGGAAAAGGATCCCCAATTTTAGTTATACAAGACCGTCATTGCTCCATCACCGGAGGGCTGCGTAACACTCACGCCCAAGTACGAAACGCCGAACCCGATATCTCCCATGCTCAGCAACTGGCGCTGGTAATTGGGGATCCTCGTTGGCATGGTCGCCGTGTCCCCTCAGCCCTTGTATGAGCATTTCGCAGGAATGGACCCATCCCCACGCGCAGCGTGGTTGCTCCGCTGCCACAGATCTGCATTGGAGGATGGCTTCGGTGATCGAATGGCCGAAGGAACGATCCAAGTTGCATGTGCGAGGCCACTGCTTCTTAGATATCCTTGTGCTTCCTGTACTTCTTTAACATGATCCGTATCGTCGATGGTTCGCAAATAGACCGATTCACAGCCGCACGCTCATCTTACAAGTAGGCTTCGCACCGTCTTGGATATCACAACCGAGGATCAGATTCAATGATGTCTGCAAACTTCATGGCTCAGAAGTAATTCCGACATCATAAGGTCGCTTTCGTCCCAATCATCTCGCCTGGCTGAGTGTGATATCGTGGTGCAGATCAATGATGCTTCTTAGAGATCTAGCCATCCCTGCCACTCCTTGAACGGCTTGAAGGGTCCTAAATTATACCTATGGTAAGTTGCGCCAAACCTTATCACGTCCTAACAGAAACGCCGGGTGGTACCGTCCATCCTGTGTTGCTGACCACCACAGCACCGGCGTATCCCTACAGTCTACAGCAAGAAACCAGGCACCTCCACCAGCGAGCTTGGCGGGCCTTATGATCTCAGGCTTGTGATTATCCGCGCCTGATAAGACGTCACGTTCCGGCGGGTTCATTGCTCCTCCGCGAGCGCTTCCGACGTCTTTGTGGTTTTAAGTGTTCAAAGGGCACTGGTTAGCGCCTCGATATCACCGACTGCCTAAGTCCCTCCTCCCAACACCTCGGTGTTCGTGACCGCAGCATAGTTCTTCATGGTCCCCGGGGCATGGAGTGTTCCGTGCTTCATGTTGGGGAAACCTAGCCTGGAAAGTGGTGCTCCTAGTCCTTGAACCTTCCTCAACCCAGAAGCCCATGATAAGCGAATGTTATATCTCATTGCTGCCCTCGTGCTTGGTATTGCGCCCTTAACCCAACCCGAGTGCGTGGCCCGGCGCCAGCTCACTGCCAGCTGTGTGTATCTCGAATTTCCCATGCTGACGGTGGACTTTGAAATTCAGAGGGAAATGCTCGCGCCTGGACCCGAGCCCCCCGGGTAATCCCCTCTTCGCTACTAGCCCCTCTTCAAACTCGACCGAAACTACTTCAAGTACCCCCTTCCTTCCGCTTCGAGCTTATGTGTGCTTGCAAAACTCTCGCCGGTAATCTAGAGTCGGTCCACTCATGTCCCATGCCCTTAATAACTCATTTACTCGTTTTACAGCGTCTGTAAACGGAGAAGTACCATTTACCCTACCCATAACGCGTGTCGCCTGTACTAGCACTAGTAAAATCCGTAGCGTTGACTTAGATTTATAAAAGGGGTAGCCCCCTTTTGAGATATCTTGCGCAACACAGTAGCATATCCCTGCGTTTTCCCTCGAAAAATGTAATGAATATGTCCTTAGCGAAAGGTCTAATAGATATCAAGCTGGCCCACTGCTCCCAAGTTCAAGTTGGGGTTCTGGAAAGGGGCCTTGGACCTTATGTGACGTGTTACGACACGTCCCGTCACACTATCAACGCGTCGCGTCAACCCCATCCGTTCTTCACAAGCGCTTCCACCTCGACCAACCATCACACGTGTGAAGACAACATCCGCCCTCCCACACACCCACAAAGATAAATGCCGGCAGCTAAGCGCGCATCAGACTCCGGAGAAGGCTCTTCCAGCTCGAAAAGAGCGCGCATCAATCATGAAGATGGGAAAGCGCTCGTGAAGGCGATTCTCGCCAAACCCGACACGTACCCCATCTTAGATGACGACGACGCGGTGCGTCGATCGCTCGTTGCGCTTGCACAGTATGCGAAGGACCTTGAGGGAGAGTTGAAGAATGGTGGTGAGGGGGGAGCTGCAGCTCCGAAGACGTTGACGCCCGAACAGCTCCAGGCAGCTGTTGAGAAGATCCGGAAGGCCGCGAATAGCGGGATAAAGAAGCAGATGTCGGTGAGATATGACGATTCTTTTTTTAACAAAGGGACAATATCTCACTCCCCAATATATGATGTCAGTGAAAACCCTCGTGCAAGGGTGGCACCGCTAAATGGACTTACGACGGTGTCTGCGCCGATCCACTTGTGTTTGGAACGCTGCTCAAGTTGGGGGGACCGCCGAAGTTCAAGATGCATAAGATGCCCAAAGACGAATTTAACCAGTGTCTTGGTGGTATCAGCTCATCTGCCAGGTCAGTTTATCTGGCGGTCCGTATGTGTCACGATCCTGAAATCAAGCGACCAATAGGTATAGCCATTTGTCGCTCACAGGTACCCACGTCAACATTCGTTGGACGGACAGCAGAGAGTTCAAGTTCAGTGGAACATATGGGGTCTAAAACACGCACTATAAAGGGACGCGAAACTATGCTTTACAGGCCACATGTCATAACACCTAATTACTGAGTTTTCCACCGGTACATAAATCTATTGTAATCTTACTTTATACCTGTCAACTGTTCAGCTGGTGTTTGCAAGATCTAGGATTGGAATATTAGCGTCCCGCATGATCACGACTGCCTGAGTTATTTGTACACTGGGGAACGGATCGGTTTCACGGTTCTCCTGTTCCAGTCGAGGCCTTGACAACGACTGGTATTACTCCTGAAGATCTATTTAGCGAAGTAGAGATGCAGAATTACGGACACCAACCTCCAGTAGGGAGACTCCAAGGGTAATGATTACAGATACGCAGAAAAGCGCCGATAAATCCCCCATGAGATGTGATAGATATAACTATTAAAACGAGCTGCAGACCGTCGACCAAGGAGGCACAAATCTGAAACGCACATTGTTCCTCATCCTTGTCGAAGATCATGTCCAACACCTTGCGGGCTCGACGATCTAGGTCGGCGTGTGTTTCCCGGCTTTCGGGGCTCCAGAGTTCGTCCTCCTCAGTGAAACCTTCTTCGAACAGGTAATCAGGAAAGTCTTCGTGAATTTGAGATCGTGTCCGCCTCTGGTCGCATGTATGAACGCCATACTCCTCTCGTATGTTCTGCGAGCTGAGCTAAGCACAAGGCTGGGCGGGATTAAAGACACGTACCTCGATTATGGCGGTCTTGGCTCCAGTTCCGATGATATCCTCATACGTAATCTGGTTCGTGTGGATGGCGCGACTCAGCGGGCTGCTGTAGAGCTTCCGCGGGAGAGGAATGTTGGCGGCGAGTTCGCCCCTCCATGAATAGTAAGCAGTCTCTGCTTGCTGTATGCCTTCTCTGGTGAGCTTTGGATCGGCTGATCAATGCACATAGGTTAGACCTTGAAGTAGAATAGACTCTGAGGTATACTTACGCCCCCACGTTAGCTCCCCGTCGCCGTATAACTTCGACCAGTGGCTGATTTAAGGTTCATAATTATCAGCATCGCACTTAGTACTAGTAAGAAAGATCATTCACTCATCCCAAGCCTGGAGATCACATCGGGAGGTGAGACTGTTTATCTGACCAGGTGATTTCGCGATAAAGACATGCCTTTGTCCCATACTTCGCCTCAGCTACATTATCTGAGAGTAGCGGATATCGTGATCGTGACCGTCACGAAGATTGTTGGGGGAAGCTTACGGACGCCCTGGCCGTGTCTTCCCAGAAAGAAGACTTTGTACTGGGTATCAGGGGGTGCGTTTGAGTTGAGATTATCAATACTGGTTCTGAATGTTTTCCAGCGATCGGGGCTGTTGTCTACGAGCCCAAAGCGTGGAGGGATCTAGTGCAGAGGCTGGGTTGCTCAGCCCACTCAGTGCAGGATGTCGAGAGTTACCTGAGCCTAGGCAGCAGTTACAGTACTTTGCAACAAGACAGGGATCTCGTGGATTCTTTCATACCTTCAAAGCTAGAGTCCGGGCAAGAACGTCCGATTCTTCAAGTCCCTTGCCATCTTGCACAAAATATCCCACCACTGTCTGTCATGCCAGACATCATCGATATCAGCTCGTTCGACCCCGATGATGGAACGAACCTCGTACTTGGTTGCGCCCATCGCTTGAACTGAGCTATGATGTACGAAAATCAATCCTGGAACAGTGGAAGCAGTAACGGTCAAATTGAGAAATGAAATGGATTCAGAAAAGATAACCAACATACACCAGTACTATTTACAGCAGCAACAGTACAAGTAGGCTATCAGCACGCATGAGTAACAACAACAATGTGACTGGATGAAGCACAGCTATTACTGAAAGAATAATGTAAAGATCGCCATCACCTAACCCAACAAAACAGAGTGTTCATGCAAAACTCCTCCACATCCCCGCCGCTGGGAGCTTACTCCGTGCCTCGAGGATCTTAAGCGCGCGCTGCCTACCTCGGCTCACGTCCAGAAAGTCAGCTTTGTTAGGCTCCTCTTCACTTTCGTCTTCGTCGCCATCCTCCCCGTCTTCTCTTACAAAGTCGAGAGCACCGGGATCCATGGATCGGCTGCGATCTCGTTCTGCATATGAAGCTTTGCGAAGGGTCACGGAAGACGTATGCCGCCCATCCCCCAGAAGTGGAGGTCCTGTAGTTCCTGCTCGCTCTGCAAGAGACGTCTTCGGTTGATATGACGCCAGGGATAACGGTTCCCTTATGTTCGACAACGGTCCAATGTTGATTGGCAGTGAAGCAGGTATTCCAGGAGGAGCATGGGACCACATGGAGTCTACGTGTCTCATGAGCACAAACATAACCTCCAGCGAGCGGGAAAGCTTACCACGTGAAGCATCCCAATCACTGTCATCTGTGTCGTTTCCGAGGAGTCCAGAGATGTCCTCACTCTCTTCGGGTATAAAGGCCCCGGCAGTACCATCTCTGCCATTCTGTCGGCTTACAAACAAATGCCAGGCATTGCTATTTCGTCTCCACGCGCCCCTATGGCTTGGGGTATTCGCCGCCACCAACTTCAATATCTCCTCTTCTTGAGGATCGAGATGTTCAGGGTGTTCGGTCCGTGCATCTTCATTTGGACTAGTGGGCGACGCTGGATGTGGACTGTTGGTATTTGACCCACGAAGCTGCTTCGTCGCAGTTCCTTCGGCAATTCTTGAGCGAAGAGTCGAATATACCGGAAGTGAAGTAGGCCGGAGCGATGACAAAGATGCGGGCAGCCCAGCATGGTTAGAGAGACGCTGACGTCCACGACGTAGGGGGACTTGAGAAGTCTCAATGAATGGAAGCACTGGGGCAGCATCCGAAGAATCCGGTTCACTACTTCCATCTTCCAAGTCAAAGATCATCTCTGCGAGAGAAAGTACTTCGGTTAGTACACCGACAGGGCCAGAGACAAAGGCTAGGGCACTGACCTTCGCTGTCTCGGCCTTTCCGAGCGGAGGGAACATCACCAATCTTCTCCGCACTTGCACCATCGGCTGAGAGTGCCTCCGCTTTAATGTCGAATGTAACCTTCCTTCTATCCCTCGGCATGCCCCCCGTAGACCCCTTAATATCCCCATCCGACTTCTTGGACCGATCATCCTTCGTCTCCTTGCTGTCCTTGGCTCGGTTCTGTGTACCACCCGTCACCTTCGCGGCTTTCGAATCCCCACTCCCCTTTGCCGAATTTCCAGGCTTGTGGGCAACTTCTTCGCTTCCTGCGTTCGGCTGGGCAGCACCCTCCCGCTCACGCGCTCGCGCAACGTCAGCCTCCAGGATCGTGAAGTACCTGAAGCTAACGGCGGTATCTCTCGATTCGTCCATGCTGCGTTTGAAAGGCTGGATTATATTCTCGCCCTTGACACTTGGGGATAGCTCCGGCGACGACTCGGCGGATGACGAGAGCGAACGACTGTCAACTGTGCCATATGATGAGGGGTGAGACGAGTACGGGGGCGGCGATCGCGGACTATCACTTGACGATCGCTCATGAGCTGCCGCCTGTTCCTGAAGTGCACGGGGATGATGGAATGCGGCGGTCGCTAAAGACGCGGAGAGCGAAGATACTCTGGCCACTGGCGATGTGGGCGACATCACTCTTACTGTCGGACTTGCCACCGGGACGAAGTTCCGAACAGAGACTAGCGGAGTCCCTGAGACTCCTGAGGTATTGAGTGTGAGTCCGCGTGAAGTGTCTCGCCTCCTCGTTTCTCCAACCCCGCCCCCTCGTTCCCTGTCTACTTCTCCCATATTCTCGATGAATTTCCGCCATAAATCCTCGACATCTCCTCTTAACTTGTCCTCCGCTTTCTCCAGCTCTGCAATTTTATCTCGGATAATTGCCGCTAGATGCTCCTCCGCGGCTGACCTAAGACTATCTGACTTGCCTGAGGCAATCGACGATAGGTGAGAAAAGACAGGGTGAGAGGGCACAAAGGGTGCTGGAGGGAAAAGGGGTTTCAGATCGGACAAGAGAGATCCGGCAGAAAGGCTCGGTTGTGGCGAGTCCTGGGAAGCTTGGGGTGCAGGTTGAGCGGACGTCTTGGCTGGCTGTACTGAACTCTGCGGCACAGCAACGCCGAATGTCGGCGAATACGAGGGGGATGATGAAAGTCGAGCAGCGGCCCCAGGTGTCTGAGTTTATGGTAAACGATGAGGAGTCACGTCCCCGAAATATTTGTATCCACGGGCAAAGAAAGACGAGCAGAATATAAGACAAAGATAATATCACGTCCGTCAGACGCAAGATGGTGGAGACGGATGTGCAGCCACTCGCGCCACCACCGACAAGAAATAACGCCCTCGCCAGCGATGAATGGATCGGGCGACTCACCAGACAGCTCTTATGTACCTCAACCCACCCACAACTACTCATGAGAGTGTCCTGCTCCATCCAGTCGAGCGAAGGAAGCAACGGGCCTTCCTGACCATCGATTTCCAGCGGAACAAGTTGCTGGACGCGATAAGCCAGCGTCTGACAGATTAGACAAGTGAGAGTTGTAAATCGGATACACCGTGAGGAGTCCGAAATTGGTGGGCCCATTTTCCTCGTTCTCATAGTGACCTGGGGGTGAGCCTAGCGCAAAAATCATCGGTGAAAAAGATTGAATGGCAGATACGGTGCCACTCACGATGGTGAGGCCTTGCTCTCCAACATACGTCAGAGTGTATTCTGAGTCACCAGGGCTAGCTATGAGAAAACCTGGGGGCTTCCCCGGTTGAGGGAGAGGCCTTATACGAACGTTCAGGCATTTGCAGGCCTTGAAAGGTTCGTCCTGGCGAATTTCCGCCATTTATTGACGGTGGGTTCGTGTGTTGAGTTAGGACGAGGGAAACGTGCAACGGCCAGCGTTTAACGGGGCAAGAGTCGAAGTAGTGCGGATTAGATGAAATCCGGTGCGGTACGTAATACATGTTTTGCTTCCCCAAAAAAGGAGAAATGCTCAACTTTTTTTCCACGGGCCGGCTGTGGTAATTCCCACCGAAAATTCACAAAATCACTCTGATTTGGGTGATAATTTTTGACATTTCTTCACGCCCCAAACTTCCATTTGCAGAAGGTTTGTACCGGAAACCTGATCCCTGCTCAAGCTCAGCCGCCCACCATATTGCTATGAATAGACTAGCAGCGCACAACGGCACTCCTCATATTAGTTTTGTCAACCAACAGGTTGGCGGAGTCACATCAGTGCAAAAATCTCATCATTCTCCTATCCAGAACGTCTAGTGCACAATTAAGCCGCAGAAACATCACCCTCCGTCATTGGCCCGGCCGAGTCACAGCTGCCCGCAACAACTTGAACCCCCACAAGCCGCTGGAGTTAACGCGAGAAAGAACCATCGGATGCCGACCCGGTTGCAGACGCGTGCAAGCAGGGGACCTTGCACCATATTCTGTAATGCAGGACTTCACGCCGATTGGTCGCCGCACCGTCTACTTGTCCTTCTTCGTCTCCCCGTTGCCGTCAGCTTTGACAGCACCTTCAGCCATCACCTGACCATACTCGTTCACGCGTTTGGGATCGATGCGGTATATCCAGCGCTAATATCCGATCCGGCCATCAGATGTCTGTTTGCAGCGCCAGAGATAGCACAAGCACCCACTTGATATAAGAACACCAAGAACACAAGGTCATCCCGGAAACACGCCAACCGGTGTAGGAATGGCATCTTGATACAAAATCTGCAACGTTCTGGCGTGAGTCCAAATGTTCCATTTGAAAACCCGATATGAACTCGTAAGCCTTACGCAAAAAGGTCATCAACGACCGTCGACAGTGTCTTGTAAATCATAGCCTTCATCGGCATGTGTGCCACACTCTGAGGAAGTGCACTGATTAAACCCTGCCAAATGACAGATATAGGCAAAACGAACCTTAAGCTTGTAATTGATGATGAGCTGGGGTATCAATTGTGCCTGTCATAATCGATCGTTGTCAGGAAGCTCGAGATACGTGAAGATGTATGATCGCCAACATGGACTTACAAATCCAAACATGTATACGAAGGATGTCAGTGTTGAGATGACGAAGCTATACCAGCCCCTGTGTGTCTCGTACACCAGAGAATAGATAGTGTAAGCCGCAAGAAGCGGAATTGCGACCCATGAGACGTAACGGAATGCTAGTTTGTCGTACCTGACATACTTCCAAGTCAGCGCCAATGTCTTTCCTATCGCCGGGTCAAGCTGACTCACTCCTGTGTCTTTCTCTCATCCTCGCTGAGAACGTGTTTATCTGATCAAGCGCCTGTGTGAACCAGCGGCTCATCCTGAGACACGTGTTTGGGATAGTACCTTTTATGCTCAGCATGTAGGGAAGCCTCGATCCAGTAGGCGATGGAACAATGCTGATATCAACTGCTTTTGTGATCTGTCCCCGCATGCATCTTAATAAATTCAAATGAGAAGCTCTGTTGCGTTACGTGACTCACCTTCCAGGCTTCAATCACAACTCCCATACCAGAACCGAGAAGAATCATCCAACTCGTGTCCGTGTTGTTGTCGATGAGGTACAGGAGAATCACGGTCTGGACAAACACGTTTGTTACGATCTGGGGATGTTGTCATAATTAGATCATGAAGTCGGAGCGTCCATTTGGCGAAGGGATCGCAAATTAAGAAAGTGGAGCGTACCGTTCTACAGGGTCAAAACAAACGATTAGAACGGTGAGCGCGATACAATGTATCACATGCTGTGCCTCACCTCACAGACACACCCACGAGTTCCTTCTGTTGGCGCCAGTGCGACACATCGGACTTGAATGCCAGCATCTCGAATCTGCTTGGGTCATAAAAAGTAACCGACGGGAACCCAGAATTTAACTCACACCATGTGCAGAATACTGACAAGCCCGGTTAAGCCCAGGAACCATGGATTAGTCTCAAGCAACATTCTTTTTACTTCATCTAGCTCAGCTCCAGTACCGCTACCTTGTTGCTTGATTGCCTCGTCAAAGCCATGAGTCATCGATGCGTAGAGCTGGAATTTGAAGTACGACATTGGCTGGAACGTTATTTGCAATGGAACGGTGGGCGTCGTAGTATTAATCTCCGTGAGGTGGGACCGCAGAAGCCAGAAGTCGTTCGGGAAAACAATTGGCTTGTAATACCCTCTAGTCCCAGTCGCGTCTCGTGCGCCAGGAACGGGATGGATATCTATTCCAGCGTAAGCGTCGTTTGATTAGAATGGGTATAAACTGACGTTCAAAAAGCACGGGAGGTAGCTTTTCAGTGGCAAGGACGGTCTCATCAGAAATGAGACCCAACGTCAAATTCTGCTCATTATGTCAGCCCCTATAAGCTTGATATTAGATTGCAGACTCGTACCCCATACCAGTGCGAAACAACGATATCTTCTTCGGGAATCTTCAAATTGGTAAACAAGGGCAGAGAGGGGAACAGTGCAGCGTCATACCTCCTCCTCCTCCCCCTCAGCTTCGTCGTTCGAGCTACTGAGCAACTTCTTTTCCTTGCGTGCTTTAGCCTTGGGTAGATACCGCGTCAAAACTGGGGACGACAGGAGTCAGTTTCCTGCGATAGTCTGATTATACGGACGCACGTTTGCGGATGTGATGTACCGACTGAGGTTCAAACGATGGATTCGAGGGATCTGGGCTTGCACCCTCTTTTGTGAGAAAGACGTCCGCCCAAAGGGACGCGTTCCGTTGGACGGCCTAAGTACGGTAAGCGTCCTAGCCAACGCACGACGGTCACCTCACATACCTCAGGTAGCGCAAGATCATAATACGTTGACCTCTCCTCGTTCCAGTCGCCGAACGTGATGTTGGACCATACAAAGTTCGGCAGACCCTTATCTTGGTCTTCGCGCCAGGCTGACGTCCATTGGCGCGAGAACACGTCGCCGCTCGGGGACGTCGAAAAGTACACGTACATGGAGAGGGGCTGGCCGAGTGCCCATGCCAGATGCATCTGCTGGGGCGGAAGCAAGAAGGGATTTGGCTGGTCGGAAGGTGAGGCAGGGGCGGTACCGGGAGAGACAACCGGAGGCGTCGGTGGTAGCTTTGTGGGAACGAAGAGTTTCATAGCTGCATGTCTCTCAGGACTCTGCATGACGCTTGCATGATTGCTTAACACTTACCGAGCTGAGAGAACGCCCAAACTAAAAAGACTTGCTACATGGGATACGTATGTTTGAGCTGCTTCGCAGGAATGTCCTCTGCAAATATCTCACCTGTACGACCGACAAGAATTTGCGGAAAGGGCTTTCCTCCTCCTGGAGGGCCGGCGCTGCTGCCTGTGCTGCTGCTGGCTCCGACATTGCAAGGACCCAAGCTTGTCGACGTCGACGATGGTGATGGCTGCAGGTGCTAGAGAGAATGTCTGCACGCTCGCGGCAAGTTTTGACGGCAGAAAAGAGACCGGACTTTCGTGCGACCCCCGATCACCGCACTCCCAAAACTAATCTCTGTCAAGCACTTCGATGAGCTCGTCCATTGGCGAGCCCTTCCAGCTGTATCTTAGCAGCACCTTCTCGCAAAAGGTTTCCCCAAACCACCAGGCTGTATATGCCACATACAACAGCAGTTTTCGCAATCATGCAACGGTAACTGGCCAAATGGACGGTATTCACGTCTGGGATGTACGTTTTTTTCATTAGCCGCGTAGATCTCCCCTTTCTAATGCATAACTGCAGCTTAAAAATCTTCATTCAGTAGTTTCATATTCTGTCGGTGAACATGTCTCGTTTTCGGCACCTGTGTTCAGTCGATGTGTTGTGGAGGATCGTATGCGGTCAGTCACGAGCTACGCAGTCATAAGACAAGCCCCAGATATCGTCAAGGCAAATCGGGAGCGTACAATATGGATTATCACGCAAAGTCTCTCTGGCCCAGCGTCCCTGGCAAGCGGGAGGACCGCTGTAGTGGTACGCCAAAACCTCTCTCGATGCTATTGACTTTCTCCGACCTCCGATCAAGGTTCCTCACCCACCTGTGCGAATATGTGGTACTGACAACGAGTCGTTACCGCTGCTCCTTGTATCAAGAAACGGGGGAGTCTGTCTTGCAAATGCTCGAGTGGAGATCAAAAATCAACTGGAATGGCCGGGGGAACGCCAACTTCTCGAGGTTTTCGTCTTCCCCTCCAACGCGACTAGCCTCATCCAACAGGATGCTGGCTCGAATGATACTGTCGCTGCTGTCTGCTGTCAAGCTGGATCGACACTACACGTCAGACTTGTGCTATTAGGAGAGGAAATCATTGATGTTGGAAGTTGCGAGCTGCCGATCGGCAACTCGACAAGCAATCCCGATACCTGTCTGCTCGGTCTGACTTGTAGTCCATCAGGTATTCTCAGTTTAATGAGTAAGTCTTCCCGCACCTTTCAACAGCTTGTCGCATAGGTATACTCAATTATGTCACATAGATTCACGAGGGGAATGGATGTCATACCAGCTCTCATGTCCAAATTCGTCACTATTAGCGACCACAGTCGCAGAACCACTCAGCCTTCGGCGGTTCAGTGTGCTAAAAAGCAAAAAGCCATCACTAGGGGCCAGCTTCTCCACAGTATCGCTTGGCTCATCTCTCGTTCTCCTCGCTGCTTTAGTAGACGGAACACAGGATATCTCCTTGCAAATATGGGACCTCCGATACGGTGTTCTGCTGGCCACACAGTCCATGTCCGCTCCCTCTTCCCTGCTATTGCCACACCTCAGTCTCTCAGTTGTTGATGAGGAACAGGTTCTCTTAACGCTGTCACCATCACATCAACATAACAAAAGCCAAGGTTCTCCCCCCCGGTCCGCGATCTATGTTGTCCCAGTGGACCCAGCTCTCAAGTCGAACCTCGCCGCTGCCCTTGGAAAAACGGCTTCAACGGCTGAGTGGCTCGTTCCTCAATCTGCCCACGCACAGGAACCTGCAAAGGACGACGAAGAGGGTAACTTAATTTTTACTATACAATCCTCGATACGCAAAAAGAAGACGCAGAAGGCTGATGAAGCTTTCTTTGCTTGGGTCAAGACACGTACCGTAAGTTCTAGTTGCTCAGAACGATCCCCTGAAGTACTACTTATACTGTCGACAGACGACTAAATCTGCCTTCAGCCTAGGTCACGAATTCGTGAAAAAGATCATCAACACGATTCTACTTCCTGAACCTCCCACAGATTACCAATATTCCCCTCGAATAGTGCGATATCTCCTAGAAAACGGCATGGTCAGTACTATCATGCTCAACGGCAAGCTCCTCACAATGCTCCGTCAGAGAGGCGATTGGGTAAGTACTGCTCCGCTCAGGTATTCGCAAAACTAATAGATCACCAAAGGAAAGCCTTATGCTTGCCCTTCACTGTGTTGACGATATATCAGAAGATGAGATGATATCTTCCGCCAAGTTCCTCATCGACAGGCAGCGGAAACGCGAAAATAACCCTGACGCTATGGAGGTGGATGCGACAGTGGGTTACGTACCACCACTCGGAACGTATCTCTCTGCATGCGTGTCGTATTCATCTACGCCTGCTGCGATGCGATTGGCCATCCGAAAATACCTTTCGGACGCTCAGGATCTCGTGGTGATCTTGGAGACTCTGGAAAGCTGGATACATGGAGGCACTGAACAATATATGGAGGGTCTTCTCAAATCAATGGCCACCAACTCAGAGATGCAGCCAAGTGGAGTTGACTCACCTCCGTATTCAAAGGCATGCGCATATGGATTCTGTGATGTTCAAATGCTCACTGTTTTTCAGGTCATCACATTCTTACAAGCACTACTTGATGCGTCGTTCGTGTCTTTACTTCAATACCAACCATCCCACGAACCATTGCGCCGCATCTTGTCCCAAATTGAGCCAGAGATCAACTACATAGACCGCATGGAGCAGCTTCGAGGGGTGCTAGAGCCCTTCACAAAAGCCCACGCCCGTTCGTTGAAGGAAAGGGCCGGAGGGATACCAAAGGAGACTCCAGCGGAGTGGAAGAAGCGGAAAAAGAGGCTGGAGCAGCAGGCTACGCTCGGTGTTGGTTTGTACAGACTGGAGGAGCTTGTGATCTAGGACGAGTAATCTTTTTTTGCTTTTTGGAATGCTCACCATCCTTGTGACGCGTGACGCGCCGTGCGCTACCCTTATCTAGCCAACCACCTCCGCCTCAGAATGGAAAGGGAATGCTCGGACTCCAGCAACACTTGAAGCACCGACGACGTCATCGTGCCCTCGGACGTTCCTGAGACCGTCTTGGGGAGTATAAAGCGTCGTCCCCTCGACGCTGCTAAGCTTTCCCATCTTTCCCCTCTTGCCCTCTCTCCCACAAATGCAGCTTGCATTGCATAAGTTATACTCGCCTCCGGCGGCGATGTTGAGTGCCAACGAGGTGTCGATCAGCCTCTATAAGCATCATCATTTTGCGCTTTGCATCTCCTGGTAAGACAACATCGACCGCGAGCAGTTTATGCACCGCAGTGTCCTCAACTGCTTTATATTCTCTTGACTACACGTGCATAGCATTCTTGCGCCGAGCAGACACCGGCCAGCATCATTCAATGCAGGCTGGATGGATGACGCCGGTCGCACGGATGGCTCACGTTCAGTTGGTCATGGAATAGGCGGTGGACATCGAGGGGACCGCGATTGACGATAGTTGCCGCGGAGCTCTGTATGTCTTCTTGGGGCTGCTACGTGGGATGGATATGCTGGCATGACCCGTGCCCTCTAGCACCTCTTCTGCTACTTGAGTGAGTAGACCGCACCACAGCTTGCGCACAAGCACATGAGGGCATGATTCCCGAATGTCGTCGTGCATCGCATCTCATCCCCTCCATACCTGACTACACGTGCATAGCACCTTTACATTGAGCCGACCGTGGCCATTGCCCACTGGGATGACGCCTATGTATTGTTGGCTCACGTCTATGGTCAGTAGGTGATGTGTAACCGTGACACATCAGGAAGAGATAATCCCGTCAAAGTTGCACTATTTTCCTTGCTCAGTGGTTTATCTTTGGGCAGTCTATGTTGGATGTCGTCGTCGCGAGGTGGCTTATGTGGCGGCTGTCAAACCATTAACCATGCACTGCCGCAAAGATGGACGTACTGTGTCTCAGCCGAGGCCCAAACACGACATGTGTTGACCTGCTCAAGTTCATTGACATATTAACGGCGCCTGAGCCTCGTGGCCTGACGAGCTCCTTAGGTCCCAGCGACGCTCTCCACTTGAGAGGTCCGGCATCTGACTGAGTTGTTTTACCATACATCGACTTCCGCCTCTTGTCAGGGGCATTGATTAGATTTGTGTGATCGTGGGTCCTTCATGTAGGTTTATCTCCGCGGGAACTTCTCCAATCGTTGCTCGTGTTGTGCAAACTGCTTCTGACCATCGTCATCCATGAACTCGATCAGGCCTTTGATCATAACTGGTAAGGCTGGGGGTTCTGACCCGCGGAGTGACGACTCATCGTATCGCAAGTCAGTGACAGCGTACATGCCGGACGCGCTGAGGACAAGTCTGGTCCCAGAATATTGGACATCCTCCGCCTCCGTGGATATAAAGAAATAGGGTCGACCGTCCTTGCAGATGACCAGGAGCAGATACGAGAGACTGTGAAAACTTATTGCGAGGGGGGAAGTTATGACTGGATTATCACGACGGGTGGAACAGGATTTGGAGTCAGAGATAGAACGCCAGAGGCACGTACACCACTTCTACGTCAATGCGATGTTGGAGACTATGCGAGACAGGATCTGATGTACGAGTATGCAGGCCATATCACCTCTGATTGAACGCGAGGCTTCTGGGATCGTGCATCTTCTCCTCTCTACGTCACTGAAGCATACGCCCCTAGCCGCACTCTCTAGGCCCGTTGCAGGGACAATCGGCAACACGCTTGTCGTAACGCTCCCGGGGAGCGTCAAAGCTGTCCAAGAGAATATGGATGCTCTTCTCTCTAACGGTGTAATAGAGCACGCCATTGACCTGATCAAGGGAGGCACAGGCAAGCAGGTACACGCAGCCATGGGTTCTAGTCATACCCAAGCCACCAGTTCTTCTGAACAAGCGCATCACCACCACTACCACCACCATCATCATGACTATGGACATCAAGCGCCTCAGTCTCGTACGATGCTGTCCCATGATCCCTCGGCGTCTGGTATGCTAGGCTAGCTCGGATTTTTAATCGCATTGGGTGTTGAGAACCATGTTTGCAGCTCCGGGTCGCCATCGAAAATCACCTTACCCTCAGATTAGCCTTGCGGCTGCTCTAGAGATGATCTTGACCGAGATACAGCCCCTGGCTCCCATTGAGCTGTCGGTGGGTGACTCTCGAATGACTACGAGAACCAAAACAAACAACAAATCAGGTAAATCCTGCTCTTGCGGGTCACGTCCTTGCGGAAGATGTCTCGGCGCCTCAAAGTGTCCCCCCGACTCAGACTACCAGCGTGGATGGCTATGCACTCCGATGTAAGATTTCTAGCAAAGCGATCGGCCTCACGAATGCCAGAACTAATTCTTCCCGCAGCTTCTGATCCACCGGGTGTATACGATGTGCTGACTTGGAAGACTCATAGCCTTTCCGACGAACTTCCCAAAGGGTCTATCTTCCGCATCAACACGGGTGGCCCGCTCCCCGCTGGAACTGACACAGTAATCATGGTGGAGGACACAGAATTAGTGTCAACAGTCGCAAACGACGACGACGTTGAAGAAAAACAAGTGAAGACGCTTGCACAAGTTCCGCCGGGAGACAACGTCAGGAAGCCGGGCTCTGATGTGCTCAGGGGAGATCTCGTGTTGCAAAAGGACGAGGTGATCACTAGTCTGGGCGGTGAAATAGGGACTTTAGCATTTGTTGGACGGAGAGAGGTCAGTCCTTCATCCATGATTAGCCTCGCTGTTCACTGTTCACTGATGTTTGATTGCATGATATCCGATAGGTGAAGGTCCGCAGAAAGCCTGTCGTGGCGATCCTGAGCACGGGGAACGAACTTTTGGACTTACAATCACCGAAGTCGCTCCCAGGAGACGGATGGGGCGGAATATACGATACAAATCGTCCATCGCTGCAAGCCGCACTTGAAGGAATGGGATACAGCGTCGTCGACATTGGAATAGTGGCTGATGAGTAAGTTCCAAAATCGTTGAGCTAGCGGTACCATTCACTTTGGGCGATCCCGCAGCATCGATGCGCACGTCGAAGCCATCGCTAAAGGCATCAAAAATGCTGATATCCTGCTCACCACAGGTGGGACTTCCATGGGCGCAAGCGACCTCCTTAAACCCGTCATCGAACGCAAGTTCGGGGGAACCGTGCATTTTGGCCGTGTCTCTATGAAGCCGGGGAAGCCAACAACGTTTGCGAGCATCCCAACGTCAGAAGGGGAACACGGGCAAAAGTTCTTATTCGCTCTCCCAGGGAATCCTGCGTCTGCGCTCGTCACGTTCCACATTTTTGTGGTTCCTGCATTAAGGAAGCTGGGCGGTTGGCCAGTTGAGAGGTGCCAGCTCCCACGAGTCAAAGTACAGGTGAGCTGCTCATACGACGAGAATGAAAGTTCTTTATACTAAGCAATGCCCATGTCCAGATCCAAGACCCAATGCGGCTTGATCCTCGGGTGGAATTCCATCGTGTTATCGTGAAGGCCACTCCAGACGGTCTTAAGGCGTACAGTACCGGTGGGCAGAGATCAAGCAGGGTGGCGAGCTTGAGTGGCGCCAATGGGCTCGTGCAGTTGCCGATCTTGAAGGAGGGCGGACCTCTAGAGGTGAAGGCAGGAGAGAATGTAGACACTGTTATAATAGGAGAAATCCAGATGTAACAAACAGATCGCATGCAATGTACATACAGACTCGGTATCATTCCATTGGCACTTGGTAGTTTCTGTTGATGCGTCAGCCTATGCTCACTACCCGTAGAATAACATTGCAGAGCATGGTGTCTCCCAGAAGGTACAGTGAAGTGAAGCCGCTAACGCAAGGGCTGGTCCGTGTCATCGTGCAATCTGACAAGGCTCCGTCGTCGTTACCAGGTAACCGATGGGCGGAGCGCAATCCTGGAACGATGTTGATTTATCCTAGATCCGAGGCAGGCGCCGAGTGTCCGAGGATGCTGCCATAGCCGAGATCAGGGGAACTTCGACCGCGAGGGCTTTTTGTGTTGCTGGTGAGAAGGGGTAAGATCAAAATTTTCTTTAATCATAATCTTTCCTACCAGTGCCAAAATTTCCGACTCGAGGACTTTCACTTCTTCTTCCAGCCGCTGACGCTGCTTCGAAAGCATCTGCACCCTGCGCTCCTCACGTTTATTCGCGGTCGGTGCTGTTGCGGCGCGCGATTGCATGGCTTGCGCTGCCTCCACCTAGAGCCACATCAGATTCACATCATTCCAACTCACGGAAGTCCCATTACCAACCTTGTTCTGAATCAGACCTTCTTTCCGGCTAAGGGTTTTTAGTCCTTTCTCAGCACGTTCGATGAGCTCGTTAATTTGTGGCTCAATCTCGTCTGTGAGGTCTGCTTTATACTTCCGCACAGTACCTTCGTCGACGAGAAGGAATACCTGCATGTGATCAGCGCCTTGAACACAGTTGCACGAATCTACCATACCTTTTGGTTCTCGAGTACTTTGTTCATTCTTGGTAGATCAAAGGTACCATTTCTCAGGAGCTGCTGAGCCTCGTGTGCCTGCTTCCTATGAGTATCCTCTTCGATCACGAATCAAGAGAACTTTACCTCCTCGCAGCAATCCTCCATTGCGAGTACGCACTCTCGAAGGTTTGGTGGACAGACCGCGTTGGCATCGCCGCGATACAAGTCCGGTCCACCCGCAAACACAGACTCTCTTGGTCTTGGCAATGTCGACAAACGTGACATATCGACAAAGTGGAAATACTAAGACAGAGCTGTGAGCGCGGGGAACAAGGGGGAACAGGAGGAACGCGTCGACCGTGTCTCGGCAGTACGGCAGACCGCGTGCTATGTATCGGCTAATGGCGGAGATTGAAACGCGTCCGTAGCCTATATAGACCGCAAAATTTGATTCTTGTTTCCCCAGTGTCCACTTCGACCGCAGGAAGCGTCAGCTATCTGGCCCAGTTCTTCTGGAGGACGTTATGATTTCTGGTCGATGGAGCGAGGCGCTCTTCGGAGCGCTCACAAGATCGAGCACCGTGGCCCAGCTCGCTCTCGCTATGTCCTTTGCGGCTGAGTCCACCTCACGGTGTTGATTCGTTGTAGGGGATGAGGGCTGATGGAGGGTCGCCGTGCGGCGTTATATTCCTGTATCTTCCGTACCGCTTTCCTTTGGGAGAGTTGCTACTATGTGGCTTTGACGGTTGGGTGAAACCATGACGCATACATATCTTCCTTTCCCGGCTTCGTGTTTATAATGTAGCGCTTCTGCAGCTGGAATATATGTGCTGCCTTTGGTTTTGATTTTCTGTACAGCAGCAAGATATTTGGCACTCGCACTCGAAAAATCCATTTGGGCCTCCAGTTAATAACTTAACAGTATCAGAGTGGAAATAACGTCATACATCTCTATCCACGTTACCGTCGATGACCATCATCGTTGTGATACTCTTCATCATCCTCACCGACATCAAATATCGGCTCTCCCTCCTCAATAGCGCGCCCCTTCCCCTTCTGATTGACTCTGTCCTCCTCCATCTCGTATCCGTCCGAAGCGCTGTTGAGGGGTATGTTCTCTTCTGCGACAACAGTTGATCGCGGAAGCTGAACGCGTTTTCGGCGGAGTCGACACCATATACAAAGCCCGATAGTGATAGCAATGAGGAGTAGGACCAGAGCAGCCGAGCCTGCATTGTAGTATGCTGCAAAAATCATCAACCATCGTTATACATTTATACCAAGGAAGAAACCCCCACCGTCCCACTGCGCCTTCGTCTGTTCAGGTGTTTTCCCGGGAGGCTTGGCCGAAACAGGCAGTTCACCACTGTCCAAGAAGACAGGTTTTACCTCGTCGCCTACACTACTCGGTATGCGTGCCGAGCCGTCGACGATAGCGGAGAAGTTCATTCCCATGAAACGGAGGATCATGTCGTGTGCGACGTCTGGGACATCGTAGGGGACCATATGGGAGGCATTGAATATCTGTGCAGTGGATCAAGATCAGTTCTCGAGCATGATAGATAAGATGTGTGCTGGGGTTACCTTGGCATACGTGAGGTTCCGTGAAGACACCCATGTTCCAGCAGGTGTCCCATCCACGCTCCATGACTTTGTCTGCACTTGCTGTGAACAATGTTGAGTGGGTCAGCACCGTGAAGGAAAGAGATAGCTGAAAAAACTGACTCCAAGACCCTTCTCGCCATTCCACGTCATAGATTTTATCATGCTCTCGATGCCCATATAGTTACATATGAAATCCTGGTCACCCGCAAACAGCAGAACGGGGATACGCTCGATGACGCTAGGAAGGAGTGTGATCGAAGATGCAGACAGCCTATCGTTCATCTCCATCCCGACGCGCCCGAGACACTCCACCCAGTTCTCGGACTTGGCGGTGGCGTGCAGGGCACTGACGACGTCTTTGCGCTGCGAATAGCGTCAGAGGGGTTAACGCAGAGTCAAAAGCGGCTGGAGGCTCACAGCTAGGTAGGAGCTGATGTTTTTGAGGTCTGGTGGCCATTGCATACCACAATAGGGGTTGTCATCTTCTAGACGCACGTCGTAGATATTCACGCATTTCTCTACTCCATCGACACTACGAAACTTGAGGCGTGGTATAACGCAGTAGCGGGAAATCACTCACACCCGTGATTTTGACTCGAGAACAAACGTGGTGAGGGTCTCACAGTCGTTGACATGTATAGGTTCCAAGCCTGTTATACGGTTGAACTCGGTCATGCACTTGTCTGTCGCCGTTTTACTGGCTTTAAAGTGCTGTTGATAGGAGAGGTTTGGTAAGCGTAGTCAGTGAGAAACGCGAAATTTACCTCTGAATTCGCGTCGAGAATTCCATGTGTTACTGCGTATTCGAGGTAGGCGGGGTATTGGTTGCGGCCATCTATCCAGCCGTTTCCAATGGCGACACCTCGCAAGGGAATATTTAGACTTGACTTGAGAATGCCGTCCGCTAGAGCACTGTTGAGTGATGCCATGCAAATATGACCAACAACATGCTGTACCAAAGTAAGGGATGTATTGTCCCGCAAAGCTCTCGCCGCCAAGATAAGTCTAGTATCCAGTGAGTAAAATCACGTTAACCAAAAGATAATAACTCACGTCTACTGAAAGATACTCTGGGAATACCTGATAGAAAGTGCGCAAGAACTGCATTACGTGGTCAGTCGCCTGGAAGTGGTTTTCAGTTAGTTGTGGCCTGTGATGCTCCACAAGCTGACTTCACCTCTTGTAGTGTGTGTACGTAGTGGTTTGTGCTGGTGTATGACAAGCCCGTACCCGCAGGCTGGTCAACTATGGTACTTGAGGTTGGCTCACAAACCGAAGGCGATGGAATGTGAAACCTACTATAGACCATAGTGGTGTATTCCTCCCAACCCCCTTCAACAGTCTTCAAGCCACCTTCGCCATCTATCCTCCAAGGACCCACCTCCATCATAAGCCCATCGAACGACGAGCATCCAGGGCCACCCTATACACAAACCCTATTTAGCGCAAAGCCCGCGTGAACCACCGACCCGGAAGAACGCACGTTGAACCAAAACATCAGTCTCTCTTTATCCGCCGCCCTCCGTGCCTTCACCAGGACGAAAAAGAGATGTGCCAGGACGTCGGTGTTGCTTGCAGAAGCGGCATTAGGGTCGGAGAGGATATGTCCTGCGTATATGTGCAGTGGGTGCGTGGGGTCTTGGTGTAGCCCTGGGAGATTTGGAACGTAGAACGAGGCTGCTGAAGGAACTACAGAATATGTATTAGATTCGTCGGTTACTATCTTGAAAGCAGATAATAAAGCCCAAGGCTTACCGTCGGTGGGCGCTGCGCGAAGGCGGGGTAATAATGACAGGACAGAAAGATATGACCACACCGACCACGACCACCGAGACGTTCTTCTGGACATATTGGCAACGCTTGATGTAGTCGAACAGTAAATAATACTGTAGGTGCTACTCGTCGCGGTGCTAGTTTTGTGGGCGGAAGCGAAATGCTGAAACACAGAATAGTGATGTGTCCAAGTCGGCACATCAAGCAGAGTCGACCCCGCCTCGGGAGCAATATAATTTCCTCCTGGTACTTCATTCTTGGTATCTACGACGCCATACATCTCCAATCTAAAGGCATAAAGATAAATATATCGCATGGGTTGTTCTCGTGCCATGCTTCCATGCCGAAAGAACGAAAAGAGCTTTGAGGGCCAGGGGCCTCCGAACTGCACAAGTTGGTTGGCGTGATCAGTGCCACTTAGTGGGCTCGTTCGTGGTCCGAGGTAAGTACGCAGTACAACATAGAAAGAGATATGCCCCTAATAGTTCATCTGTTAAGCATCTGGAAGTTCAATAACTGCAAGTGGTGAAGAAAATTACTTGGGCCAAAACGCCAACAACAGCACACTAGAAATACCTAGTTCCTCCAGCGAATCCGAGTCGTAACTCGCTATGATCTCTTGTGCAATAGTGGTCACATGTGTTACTGTTGGTCCTACAGGCCCTACAGATAACCCACCTTGACCCGTGGTCGCTAGAGAAGCGGACTGATTAGTGACAGTAGACTGCTGAATGCCAGTCGTGTCTTGCTGAGGTGCTGATGCTCCCGGGTCATTTTCCTGACCTGAATGGAGGTAACGCCATCACTCCCAACTGTTTGTGTGTACGTTACTTCGGGCAGCACGTTGTCCAACTCATTGAGTTCGATAAGGCGTTGTTGGCGAGGCGGGGTCATCCCCGAACTTTGTCTCACTAGAGGGCAAGTTCGTGATGGAAGCGACCCTTGTTGCACTACTCACGGGTTAATCTTGCGTATGCCAGGTTACCAGTGAAGTCGCAGACACACTGGTGTCGATCATCCCAAAGCCTTGCGAGTTCATCAAGATGGGAGAGTGCGGCACGGTGTGAAGATGGGTCTCGCATATTGTCGTGGCCATTCCCAAAATCGCTCCAGATACATCCTCATCATACTATTAATTATGCACGGCGCTGGGTGTTAATGTAGCTACTTGAGCTCCAATACCCAACAGTGGAACACGTTCGCGAAATATCAGGGGCTATGATTTATTTATCGGGTGGAGACCTTGGCTATAGGCGCCAATCCATTTGCCGGCCGGTTATTCAGGCACTGTCCAAGATAGCGTCGTGTGCTTAACTTGGGTCCATACTGTACTTTTTCCCCTTTGTATCTTCAACACGGACCACGTCCACGAACGCTATGAGACCGCAAGTTTTGGTTTCGAGCTTGCTCACAGTCGCTGGGATTGCCCACGCGCAGTACTTTTCGGCAGGATGGGCACCTGGGCAGCCTATCCCAACTCTGCCTGCACAACAACAACAACAACAAGCCGCGCGTCCTGCTGAAACTGCTGAAATGCAGGGCAATATCCCGCCAAAGCCGTCTTTTCTCGACAATTTGGTGACCGCTGGCCCAATTTCAGCGATCACTTCACTTGTTGGTCTCAATATCTCTGGGACTCCCGACGCCGTTTGGGATGCACGAATACCTCTCATAACGGATTCTAACTATGTGGATATGATTGTCAATGAAGAAATGACACCGGAGGAGGAGGAAAAGCGAGTGTGGTTTTTACTGATGTGAGACCATTCGTTACACTCAATCTGGAGATTCTGATGCTCTTTGCAGAACTGTAACAGCAGGACAGCCCGAGGGCGTCTCTAAATTCGTGGATAATACATTTGATGCGGCATACAACTATACCTTGGAAAAAGGCGACTTGGAACATGTCCGCTTTGGACGTATTGACTACCTTGATGTCACTGCTATTACCACCAAATGGGCCGTCTGGTCGTAAGTGTCCGCGTTATTCGAGATTGCCCCAAAGCGCTGAACGAGTTACCTTGCAGAGCACCCACACTTGTTGTGCTCAATGACCGAGGACAAACACTACGATTCTACAAAGCTGGTCAGATTCGACTTTCGGACGAGCTTCTGTATCAATTCCTCAAAGAGGAGGCATGGAGACATAAGGCACCTTGGAAGTCTGCCTACAGCCCAGGTGGTGACAGGTTGGTTTTACTTGGTCTGTGGTCTTTTCCCAAGCTGATCGAGATGCAGGGAATTTGTGTTGGACTACCTTGCTCTGGTCATGTCGGCCGTCTACGGCTGGCTTGTCCGCGTTCCAAAGTGGTTGATGTATGTCATCAGCGGTGGTGCGGCGACATTCATCATCAACCTCCTCCATAAGCCGCAGCCTCCAGCTCAGTCGAGCTCGAAGCCAAAGGCAGCGGTGAAGCCCACAGTAGCACCTGCTGCAGTCGCGCCTAAAGATGAGGCAGCGGCGACTGCTACTAAGGGTCAGAAAGGAGGGGCCAACAAGCGCAAGGGGAGGAAGTAGTCTCGCTTAGACTGGCTTTTTGTTATATATTTACGCCGACGGAAGAGCCTAACTTCTGTCCAGTTATCTATTTTATTCATCCTTATTGGGCGACACGGCGAATATGTATTGCTTTGCTTGTAATACAACTTACGCTTTCTACGCTCTTTCCTTCGCGTGAAGATCACCAGCCACTTTCCTTCGGATTGAGTAAAATGTCACCTGAGATGTTTACCATCATGAACAAGCCTGCAGACATTGCCTTGGGAAGAGCGACGGGTAACAGGAGGTGGGAGCAATACAGGTTAGGGTATCGATGGCAAAGCACGAGGACGTCGTTGGGGCTGTGGCACGAACACACCCGGCGCATTCTGAGCGCACTCTTCTGACGCCGGATAATATTTAAGGTCCTCGAGGAAATGGCTCGAAAACTCCAGCTGAAGTTTCGGAGCATGCGGGGAAATAGAGGAAGTCGCAACGTTCCACGGTGTCCTGGTGTGGCCAATTTGCTCTTCGGCGAGCGTGTATTCCGATTTAACTATTGACGCAGAGGGGTTCAAGGGAAACTGAACAACGCTGAGGAAGAGTTGACTGAGTTATCCGCTGAATAGCCTATTTAACGCACCTTGTACAGTCGTCACCGTTCGCTGCGCCCACGGGAAGCCCCAGATGTCGGAGAAGGGTAGAGTAACATTGATGGTACATCTGCCTCGCTTTTTTGACAAGACCAAACAAGCCGAAGAAGACGAATGCACAAATAATGTACAACCATCGATTCGTTTCCAGCAGGACACCAGCATAGGACATGTTCTGCCACTCCGATGCAGGCACTAGATTAATCGTCGAAAAATCCTGGTGAACGTTGGACCATGACACGTATGGTTGGATCTGGTTTCCTGTGGCACTTATTGCGATTACGTAGGAGCCTATGGGGATCGTGCAGGTCATTTCCACGAGGCAGAGGGCCATCAGGCGGGAATACTGGGTTTTGCTGATGGTCCCATTTGATCGGAAAAATTCGTTTATCTGCGCTCTTCTGCGCAGAATCATACGCAACGTCAAGCCTAGAGTCTGCCCATCAGCTGGCACCTTGGATGATTAAACACCACCCACCAGCATAGACCGCTTGGACGAGACCAATAATAATGGGCCATGAGTTTACCAGAAGGTACGACGCTACGCTGTCGAACGTTGCTGGGTAGCAGCCTATCTGTTCGTAGATACTGAAACGATTGGTTTGCACGACGTAGTCTGTGACATGGCCTGGGTTTCAACTTCACATGCGACATGCGACGAGAAGCAGAACTGACACAGCACCATGACTACACATGGGAAGCCAACTCCAATCAACAGATCTACATAAAAGTCGTGTTTCCTCTGGATGAGAAACGAGACACCCATGAGTTACATTCGGTACAGGGTGATAGGAGCATACCTGGTATTCAGTCTGGTGAATAAAATCTAGCTTTGTGATTCGGTACAGTCCACGAATAATGCACAAAGCACAAGCGGGAATCCCAGCACTGGATCCGATCAGAAAATGGGATGCTGGAGGGGGGTCAACGAAACAGATACCTGGGGCGTTAATATAGACTTACTGATATCACACCACACTGGTGCCGAATTTACCACATTGTCATTCCATACGATTGAATTGATGCAAAGTATGAGACAAGTTAGGCCTGTCCAGGCCATGCACATGCATGGGCCGGCGTTCTTGTCTGTCGGTTCAATTCTCAGTAAGCAAGCGACGGACTGTGCGCTACGGGATGTGTCCAGCTCACATTGGAGGTGCCAGGAGAGCGGGATGCTAACCAGAACAAAACCCGCAAAGGAAAAGACTGTAAAAACGGAGTTGGGAGGGAGCATCTGGGAGAGGTATTCGTGGAGGTGATCTCGGAAGGGAAGCTCGGATATTAAATGATGGTTCCAAAATACTTCAGGCGCAAGCCGTGGGTCCTTGACTGCAGATCAGCAGTCCGAGCCGATATGATGCTGGGTGGTTGGAATGATGGATGGAACATCATTCTCATCATGATGCGGGGAAGGCGCGGCGAAAGATCTGAGGTGCGAGAGGGTAACATTAGCCACAGTGAGAATTTAACAGTTTTCTCTAGCGTAGCATGATGACGGAATGGATAAATTCCTGTTCGTGCAAGTATTTCAGTCAGCTAAGCGAGGAGTCTAAATAAACATAACGTCGAAAGAACAGTATCATGATGGCCCATGAGGAACGGCTTGTCTTGGCTCCCAAGGCTGCTTCTGATCGACTCCTACGACTCCTTGATAACTTCGTAAATCGACCTTTGATAAGAATTAGCAACACGCATTCATAGAGAGCACATTTGCAGGCATAGAAATGAGCAATCATATTTAGCTTTCCCCCAGGCGGACCGGGTTCGCCGCTGGGAAAGATAGGAGAGAGGCTCGCTAGGGCGTCAGGCCGCCGCTGGAACAAGCGGCTGAAAGGTTTTACATGGCAAGCCAGGGCCTACCAGCACGGACCTCTTGATCTACAAGCAGGTCCCTCAGCTATCAGTGACAGAGTTTCACAGAAGATAGCAACACGCTCAAGAGTTGTGGCGCTCCAACTCGGAGGCTCCGGCAACTGTCGACTGACTCGGATGAACAGAGTGGGGAGGGATAGCATTGCGAAGCAATGATTCGGAAAACGGCTGGAATAATCGCTCAACGCTCAGCGCTCAGCTGGTGGTGTCCCGAGTTATCAGATTGTGAGCCCGGGAGGATTAGGGCTCGGAGAGTTAGTGAGGTTCACTGGCAAGCCTGCAAGCGGCAAGCTGCGCGCGTGACGCTCAGCTGCTTCTGCTCCGAGGTCACGTGATTCCATGTAACTTTCGTGGCTTTCATGCAGCTTCTCTTTCTGCAGAACTGACCATGTCTCAAACCGTTGGCAATGTACGTCCCTAACAGCTCTGTGACGTGGCTAATTTCTTAGGCTCACCAAAATCAATTTGCAGACTGCACTCGCCTATGCTCGGGTATGGCATCACGTCGACGCGTCCGAGCGGGTTTTAGGAAAACTTGCGGAGAGGATAGCACTCGTTCTAATGGGCAAGCACAAGCCTGTCTATGACAAAAGCTGTGAGTTTCGAAACATTCTCGGCCATCTTCACTGCTTAGTGGTTTCGCCCAGTGGACTGTGGAGACTATGTTGTGGTGACGAACGCAAGGAACATCAAGGTCTCGGGAAGGAAAGAAGAACAACTCGTCTACCGAAAGCATTCCATGTACCCCGGTGGTTTGAAAGAGACTTCTTACGAGGACATGATGGACAAGAAGCCCCATGAGGTACGTCTTCGCTTTCTGTGTTCCACATCAATTGACATGCCCTGCTTTTTTCTTACAAAGATCATCATGCACGCTGTGTCCGGCATGTTACCCAAGAACAAACTGCGGGAACGACGCCTAGCCCGACTAAAGGTCTTTGGAGGGTCAAATATGGGCATTTACAGGAATAATATCCTGAAACGCTGGGAGGATGGCACGTTGACGGACGATTACATTCTGAAACTCGACCCCAAAAACAGGCCGTCGCCGTCATCACCGTCCACGTAGACTTCTTTCTCTTGTTGGCCCCTCTGCCGCGCATCACTTCCATAATATCTTTGCAATTTATCTGTTCTTGTACTATGGTCTCGACCCAAGGATCCCAAGTAAGTACTACGAACCTCCCGGTTCCTTTCGGCGCCGTTTTTGTTTGTGCTGTGTCTTCGATGAGGGTGGTCTCGATGAAAGAGTATGTGCAATGTGCTCCTGTAGCACAATACCTGCGCCATGTCTAGCGAAGCACTAAAATAAAGGTCGGTTAACATACCTAGTGCCATGAGTGCAGACCCATCGAAAGCCTTGTACATGTCTTTCCTCGCAGAATCGTTTTGAGGGGTTTCGCGACCACTGTCGTCTCCACCCATATCGTCATCCTCGTCCGCGTCATCTGCTCCTTCTTCTCCCTCTTCCTCATCTATCCAGTCACTATCGTCAGCTCCCATAGCTTGGCGCGTGAACGTTTCAGCAGCGAGAACGTGGATATTGTCCCGCCCCTGTTTACGCCTCTCTTTCCTACTTCCGCGGTAGTTCCTGCTACTGTCAAAAAGCTGACCTCTTTCGCGATAGTAGCAGCTAGCGAAATGGTGGATGGATTTCAGCAGTTCCTTGGATGACATTAAGAAGGATCATGGTTTGGTGCATGTGGTCCTTACAGGGGCAGGTTCCGCAAAAGTCACCTCTTGAGCTGAGGAGCCCGAAGAAGCATCGGAATCGGATGCGTCTTGCCGAACAGAACTCGAACCATATGGTGAGGGATCTAAGAAGCTCAAGTCGCGTACGAAGGAGAGACGTCTTTTTGTCCTCGTATTCAGTTGGTCTTGTGCCGGGGAAACCTCTTCGAGAGGCCGATCTTCACCGGCTCGTTGCTTGCCCTTGCCTTTGCTCCGTGCGCGCTTTCTGTCTTCCTCGTCGCTCGATAGCTCGATGACCTCGCCTTCGCCATCATCCGTAAGTACACTGACGCTCCTCCTCTTCTTCACCGAGTTCTGTCCTCCGGCATCCCGTGCAATCCAATTTCCTCTGGAATCAACTATGGTTGAACCGGCTGTGCGGTGCCTGGCATTGACCGAAGATTGTTGGACGCGTGACCCGTCTGGGTGAAGACGAAGAGTTGCGAGATCGTGGGTGGTACTTTTTCGTCGGATGCTCATGACGGTTGCGGCCGTCTGACCGTTGTTGGACTTGTATCAAATCCTTGGGCTGCGTAAAATTACCAGGTAGTTTGATTGACAGCACTTGTCGGCTTCGAAACTTTCGAATGATAGGGCTCAGACGCGTGACACACTGGTGCTGCCCCGACAAAGTCGTACAAGTCTTAAAGACCCCAAAGACCAGTCTCGCAAGTGACTGCCCTAGAGCGGAGTCACGCTTTCATTGCCAATCAGCGTCAAACAGCAATCTCCAGACGCGTCTCGCTTAAGAACAACCTCACCTCTCCATTTTTGTGTCTCGTCGTCGTTTCTCTAACCACGTCGACGCGACGACAATGACCCGACGGACACAAACAGTAACAGACGATAATGACTCCCTGAAAGAAACCGAGGGTCCTGTCGCAAGGGTAAAACAGGAGAAAGTCAAACAGGAGAACGCGAATAAGGGGAAGGCGAGGCGCGTCGAATTTGACGAAGAGGACGAAGAAGAGGAAGAGGAAGAAGCGCAGGCCGACGCTGATGAAGGTCAAGGCGACGAAGACGCGGAAGGCCAGGAGGAGGAGGACGACGACGACGACGAAGGTACTCCCAAGGGTCGCAAGCGCGCCAGAGTTAACTCAGTGGGCGGATCTGCGCCCTACTCTCCTAACAAAGGGGGGCAGAGGGAACGCGTCCAGACTCTCCCCCGCGATGATGATGGGTAAGCCACTCTCGTTTCATCTGTGGCGATGGATCAATCTTACGGCATTTCTTGGTAGATTTATCCCTGGCTCCATAGTTCGCATCCAGTTACAGAACTTCGTGACATATGATTGGGTGGAGTTCCGTCCGGGACCTTACCTGAATATGATCCTTGGTCCCAATGGTACTGGTAAAAGTAGTATTGCATGCGCGATCTGTCTCGGTCTCAACTGGCCACCGAGTGTTCGTACTTCGCTGGGCCTCATAACGTACCAACTAACTTCTTATCCAGGTTTTGGGTCGTGCTAGCGAGCTCAGCTCCTTTGTCAAGAATGACAAGGACGCCGGCTACATCGAAATCGAGCTTAAAGGAGCAAAGGGTGAAAAGAACCTCGTCATCCGGCGTAACTTGAGCGCAAAGAACAGAGGATCGAATTTCACTCTAAACGGCCAATCTGCGACCGGCAAGGAGGTTTCGAGCCGCATGGCGAAGCTGAATGTCCAAGTCGGAAATCTTTGGTAAGACAAGAAACCTTCATCTCGCCGGCTATGATGTATTTTGACGGCATGTATGCGGTTTTCAGCTCTTTCCTTCCTCAAGATAAGGTGTCTGAGTTTGCTCAGATGACGCCACAGCAGCTCCTGAGAGAGACTCAGAGGGCTGCTGGAGACATCAATCTGACCACATGGCACGATACTCTTATTTCTTCCGGCAAGGAGCTCAAGGTCCTGCAAGAGGTACAATTGTAATCTTTTGCGTCTTCGAGTGCAGCACTCTAACGCATATACTCTAGCGGATTACTGGTGAGCGCGACCAGCTCAAGACTATGGAAGAGCGAAACGCCCAGCTAGAACGTGACGTTGCGCGATATCAGGAGCGCAAGCGCATCGAGAAGGAGGTAAATCCATTTTCCTGACCTGCGTTGATGGCGTTGATCACGAAACGTCTTCAGATCTCAGTCTTGGAGGTGCTAATACCTGTCAACGAGTATCACGAGGCCAAGGAACGCTATGCCCAGGCCAAGGAGCGCCAACGTGAGCTCCATGCTCGTGTTACAAGACTCAAAGACAGGAATGCTCCTGCACACGCGAAGCTAGAGTAAGTCCCACAATGGGCTCCAGGACGCTTTATCTCAGTTGCACCTATAGACAATTGGCAGCTCAGTACAAGGACCTTGAGAAAGCTCGGGAGAAGAAGAAGAACGCGTCCAAGGCGAAATTCCAGCAGATGAAGGCGAAGTGGGCTGACAGCGAGCGGCTTGTTCGTTTTCACGTTCTCACTTGTGATAAATCCGAACTCATCGTGTTTTCAGGAAAACGAGGCCGAGGATGTAACCACTCGGCTGGACGGACTGAAGCGTTCTGAGAAGGACCGCGCGAAGAAAATCAAGGACTTGGAAGCTCAGATCAAGAAATGGCAGCATGACATTGACCATCCTCCCGAGCTGGAGGATCTGCAAGTCATCACAGATGAAATGGTGCAGTCGATGTTCCTACATATCGCGAGTGATCATACTCACATCAACAACGCAGCGAAAACTGAGCGCCGAGCACAGCCAAACAAGGAACCGCACGGAGGAGCTTCAGGATCGGCAGAGGGCCAACGTCGATGAGTCTGCCACTGAGAAGGCTAAGATCAACGACGCTATGGACCAGTACGGATTCTTCATTGCTTTGAAGTTCTCCGTGATTGAGAATCGTGGCAAATAGGCTCAAGAGACTCGATGACGAACGTCATCGCAAGCTCGAGAATTTGCGCTCGTGGGACAGGGACCACGCTGATGCAGTCGCCTGGCTTCGCAACAACCAGCACAGGTTCAAGATGGAAGTGTTCGAACCTCCGATGATCTGTTGCAGCGTACCGGACAAGCGATTCACGAACGCAGTGGAAGCCTGCTTCAATGTCAATCAACTCAAGGTGCGTTAGTTCTCGTTTGCCGACGGACGTTATCAGTAACCCGCATTTACGCACCACGCAGACGTTGGTTGCGCAATGCGAAGAAGATTACGAGTTGCTTAACAAGTGTTTGAACGACTCCAACGAAGCAGGCTTGAGGAGAGATGCCCGCATCAACACCTGGTTCCGCCCTAAGCTTGAGCACACCGTTACTGCCCCTCCGATGACCGAAGAAGAGGTTTGTTCAAATTCTTGATGTTCTGTTCCCTCCCTTGACTCTTGTGGTAGATGAAAAGCTTGGGATTCGACGCATACGCTATTGATAAACTCAACTGTCCTGATGGGTTGTTGTGGTACCTCAAGCGTGAAGTGAATATGCATCGCACGGTGCGTATTCTACATGTCCCCCGCTTGTGGTCTGGTTCGAGTGCCCAACTTATAGGCTATTGGTCTCGACGGATCGAGGGTTGGAGTCTCGGAGGCTATGGAGGCTGTCTCGCGCCTCGGTCCTCGCGGGGAAGGCGGTGGAGCCACCTTCATAGCAGGCAACGTCATCAACACCGTGCAGCGTTCGAGGTATGGTAAGCGCGCTGCACAGAATATGACGCGAGATGTCCGCCCAGCCCGTAATCTCGTCAGCAGTGCTGGTGCGTTGCTTCAATGTCCGTCTTTATGAGCCAATTCTTGACAGGGCTGCAGTCGATCCTGAGATCAAGAAGAAGTTAGATCAAACCATCCAAGAAGCGAGGCAAGCCCTTGAAGTCATCAATGAGGGTGCTAATAACCTCGCGGCTGAAGAACGAGGAATCAGAGCGGAAGAAACCCAGTTTAAAAAGACATATGTCAGGTGGTCTCCATTCACCGGGGTTATTAATCGGCTGATGGATTTCTTCAGGAAGCACTTGACGCCAGGAAGAAGAAGGTGAATGATGTGAAAAAGCATCTGGCAGCATTATCCGCCAAGATTGGTTCGTTCAGTCCTTCATGCTCGGTGGTATTTCATACTAAACTGCGACCCTCACAGGTACCAATAAGAACAAGCTCAACGAGTTGGAAAATGCTCCTTCGGTTGATGAGGAGCGTACTCGTCTCAAGAGGAAACTGCTTGATTTGTCCAAGAAGCGCGTGAGGATTGCTAAGGAGTATACTGTTAGCTTTTATTGCCTCCGTCACGCTTTCCCCCCGTTTGACTGGAAATTTAGCAACTCATCCGCGCTGCAATATCTGATCAAACTGCCGCCACCCGAAGTGGTATCGAGTTTTTGCAAGTCGGTGCGAACAAGAACGCCCTGGAGGCCCTATGCCAGGAGAAGGATGAGCGGTATCAGAGGGCGCTCGCCGAGTTTGAGGAAGGTCAGTTAGAGTACAGTATGTCATCTCCACGGACAGTTTTTCATTACCCATGCCGCAGCTGACCAACTCTTCCTGGCGGCGAAAGCTGACGCGAAGAGCAAGCGGGATATTAGTCTCGACCTTGTTCGGGGAATGGATAATGAGTTCCAGGACCAGTTCCAGAAGATGGAAATTGTGAGTCGACCCTGACCTTATCATTGGTTCACGACACAGAGATAGCTAATATGTACCAACAAGGACGGTTCTGTCCATGAGAGGACTGTGGAGCAGTTGCGGGCGGAGCTTGAGGTTCAGCGAGCTAACCTAGATATGATCATGCAAACCAATCCAGGGGTTGTCGAACAGTACGAGCGCAGAAAAGCGGAGGTATCATCGGATTGCCTTACGGGGCAGGCATGCGCTCATTCATCTTTTAGATCGAAAACTTGACTAAGACTTTGGAAGACAGAGAGAGGGCCAGCCAGCGGCTAGAACGCGAAATTAAAAATGCTAGAGTACGTGACGTTTTCATTTAAACGAGGGGAATACTATTTACCGTCTTGAATAGGACAACTGGCAGCCTGCCCTTGAAACGCTTGTGGCGAGTATTGGCAAGAAGTTCTCTGCTGCATTCGATCGTAAGTTGAGTCACTTCAAGTAAGCACTCCGCATCTAACGGAATGAGCAGGGATTGGTTGTGCTGGCGAGATCAGGATCACCCCTCACGACGATTACGACAAGTGGGCCATAGATATCCTCGTTAAGTTCCGCGACAAGGAGAAATTGCAGCTTCTTACTGGTCAGAGGCAGTCTGGCGGGGTAAGTGGGCTTTGTGTAGTGAGCTTTTACTCAGCTGACGTCTTTCGTTCAGGAGCGGTCCCTGACGACCATCCTTTACCTGATGAGTCTAACGGAAGAGGCACGGACACCGTTCTCTTTGGTCGATGAGATCAACCAGGTTCGCTATTACTCCTTGCGATATGCGCCACCATACTCATAAGTCCTCATAGGGAATGGATCAACGCGCCGAGCGTGCCGTGCACAACTCCATGGTGGAAGTCACTTGCAAACCTGATAGCGGCCAATACTTCCTCATTACGCCTAAATTGCTCCCCGACCTTGACTACCACGAGCGCATGAAAATCCTTTGTGTCAACAATGGCGACTGGCTTCCAGAAGAGAAGGGCCTTGGTAACATGATGAAGCTGATCGACACCTTCGTGAATATGCGAGACCGATCTTCACGAGCGAGTTAATCGCTTGCCCGGCCTCTACCAAGCAATCTTCGGTATCATGTGTACGCTATACAACAATACTCTGCAGGCTTCAATCATGCTTTGGGCCATAATACATATTTCCGCAGTACAGTATGTAACACGTATGCCATTATTTTTTGATCGACACTTGCTCCTGCGATCCTGAACTTCTTTATTCTATACTTGCTTCCTCTACATCTGAATGAACATCCTCGTTCGGCGTGGCTAGTGATAAAACTCCGATTTGATTTCGGAGAACAGACTACAATATTGGAAGACATCGCAGACGTCGTTGTCATGATGTAGACTCTGCGGTAAATATCTCTTTAGGGGTTGCTTGGTGGTTTGACAACCCCCTTGAGAATCGCGATTTCTGCATTGATGATACTGCTCGTCGCTGCGCCAATGGAGACGTTGTTCGCAAGCACGACGAACTTTATGTCCAGGACGGGGCATTGTCGCACCCGGCCGACGGAAACGCCTGCTCCGTCCTGGTAGTATCGGTCTAAGCGTGGCTGAGGGCGATCGGGCTCCTCGTGCACGAAAATGGCGTGCACGGGGGCAGAAGGGCAGCCGATAGATTGTGCCTCGGGGGTATATGCAACAAGTGCCTCTCGAACTTGCTGTGGACTGGGTGGCGGTCTGCGCGAAAAGCGAACCGAGACCGTCATCGTGTGTCCATCGATGACAGGGACGCGGTTGCACGATGCTGAAACGCGGAGAGGATTACGTGAATGCATATCAAAAGCCTTCTGCCCATCATCCCCCTCAGTAATCCCTCCAAGGATTTTGAGGGTCTCCCACTCCATTTTCTCTTCTTCCCCTCCAATATGTGGCACGACGTTATCGATGATGTCAAGGCTAGGCACGCCTGGGTAGCCAGCACCTGAGATAGCCTGCATAGTGGTGACAAGGCATGATTCTATCGGTCCGAAGGATTTTTCAAGTGCGCGGAGAGGTATAACGAGGCCGGTTGTGGAGCAGTTAGCGTTAGTGAGGATGAAGCCCTTTTTCAGCGGTGGCTGATGCAGCGCCTGTTGCTGGGGGATTATCGAGAGATGTGAGGCATTTACGAGAGGGACGATAAGTGGGACCGAAGGATCTCTCCGATAATTTTTGGCGTTGGAGAATACAGCGAGATCAGCGGCTCTAAAAGCAGCTTCTGCAGATAAGGTGCCGGGTAAGCTACTACTGCCCCCCACTCAGATGATAGATGATTGCTCGCCTATATCTCCAGCTGCGTCAGCATCCAGACCAGAGAACACAACTGCGCAGTCCTTGAAATGTTCTGGTTGGCACTCATTTACAATCATCTCTCGGACGATGGAGGGTATCGGTGCCGTCTGCTTCCAGTTGGTGGCCTTGGCATATTGTTTGCCAGCTGATCGTGCAGATGCACCTAGAGCATGGATGATGAAGAACGGATGCTTGGCGAGAAGCGCGATGAACCGCTGCCCGACAGTTCCTGTAGCACCGAGCACTCCGACCTTGATGCCTTTGCCATCCGCTATTTTTGACGACATGATTGAGAAATCAAGTTGCCGCAGGACTGAGGGAAGTTCAGGGAATTGGTGATCAAGAGCTTTCGATTAAGGCAGTAAAGTGACTCGGCCGCTGACTCTGGCTGTTTTGCCGTTTTGGGGATGGTCTACTTTATGTCAGGCTTGCCACTATATGCGTGGCGAGTGTCTGGACACTCGGCCGCATGATAAATACTCATAGAAAGCGACTACCCCCTATCATGCATTTCCGATCTCAAGCTTGCGCAAAAGTCCTGTTTTTTTATTATCTTAGATTGTCTTGGATCCGGCCCTTAAAATGCTTCAGCCCTTGGTCGTGTGACCCGTACCGGCTTGCAAGGCAAAATTTGCAGGAGTTCATGCAGAACTTTGGAGGCTCAAGATCTTCGCTTTTCTTGTAGAATGAACGCTTCACGGCCTGGAACGGGCCCCGTCTGAGATCGTTAAGCGACCCCAAGGCCCGGTGTGTTTTCCCACGACAGCGATTCCACGTTCGCCGTCTTTCCCTTCTCCGCAACCTAGTCGTCCCTGCATGAGATCTGGTGGACATATGGAATTGCACGCACAGCCCTAGATATTTCAAGTTCGTATTATGAGGTTAATGCATTTACTAAGGACCCGCGGTTGACGGCTCACTTCCATGAAACCAAGATACAGTTAGTTCAGTTATAACTATTCAAATATGACACGGAATTTCATGCACGAACGCCGTTGGATACAATGAACATAGCCTGGGGTAACGTCAGTTGATCTGCGCTTGGACGTGGCCCAAACCTGGGGTGATGCTGGCAAGGAGCTCTTTAGTTAGTAACACATAGGGGTAATCTTTATGAAGATGCGTGAGAACGTCATGCTTGGCCGCCGACCACGCCGCCTCACACAGCCAAGCTACGACGCATTCCTTCCGACCTCATCGAATAGCAGATTGGACCCCAGATGGCGACATCGACAGACTCTGCAGCGCAGCTTGTGTTTGCACCCAACGTTCTCCACAATCAATCCATCACCTCGGTCAAGTTCCTTTCGTCTTGCTTTGCAGGTGCGGTCGCTGGGATCCTTGGCCTTGAGAACTGGCTTGGTTTTGCCTTGTTCGCCGCATCAGTTCTCTCAACGTCGTTCGTGATTTATGCCATAAATTGCAAGGGAAAACCCGCAAAATATTTGCCTGGCGGGCTCGGCGAGTTGGTTAACCCCGGGCAGGACAACATCTTCACTTTCATTCTCGTGTGGACGTTATTTTATGGTAGGTTTAAGGTCCTCTTTTTCGCGCCCGCCGCGTCCACTTACGCGAAACTGTTTCTCTAGGCATCGTACACGGTATGAAGCATCCTCGGATCAATGAATCTTTGGCCGCAATCTAAATGGTTTTCCCAGTGTATGACTGAAAAATCTCCAGACGCCCCCTGCTCGCCAGCACGTGTGTACTATTCCCATCCTCTCGGCAATGAACTTACACGATAAGTACGTAGAAGTGGAGTAGACGCAGCTTATCGTTTGTGACCCTTGGTCTGATCGCGTTTGTACATAGACGATCGTCAAATACTCGCGGTTCTTCTCAGGAGGACGAAGATTATAGCCCGAATACGTCCTACACGCCCCAGTACCACGAAGATCAGGCATGGTCTAAGATCTTCTGGGATCGCGATATGATGCTTAATCGCATGTTTTGCCTTTCCTACTCGATGAAACAATTTTTTAGGCACGAGCCAAGGCAATATTTTTGGAGAGGTTTACTCAGGTTTGCTCAAACTGGCGCCCATACATTTTCTTTTGGAACTGGATCATTAAAACGGCGTCGGAAGGGGATCGGAAGGGGGGCTATTGGCCATCATATGGCTCCCACGTGGCGTGCTTCTTTTGATCGTGGATACCACGTGGGCTTCTCTGTGGCAGTGTTTTAATCTTATGTTCCCGATCCAGCATGTCCTTGTTCGTGAAAAGGTAGCCCGTCTCGACAGTGGTGGATTTCGTCGTCAGGTTCCCCTCAACCTACTTTCCCCTTCTACCTCTACATGGCTGGTCCGTACTTACTTCTTCAATTCGGGTCAGACCCATTCTCCCACCGATTTGAAGATTTAGAGAGCAGACCCGCCTTTACCGTGTAAGCTTGAGCTTTCGTTCGATATCGCTTTCCCTAGCTGACGAGGCGGTTAAAATCAGAAAAATTGTTCGTCGAATGCAGGTCCAACGCGCGCAACTGTTGACGGACTGACGCCATTACACAGGTCCACGAAACTCCGAATATTGTCGTCCAAGTGGCTCGAGAAGCAGAATGGAGCCAACAGCACCCGGATATCATGGGGCCAAGCAACGCCTTCCTCTACTTTGGGCCATCGAAGTCGCCCGGATTTTTGGCCTATGGTAATGGACAAGAAGTCAAGATGGCGGACCATGTGCGCCAGAAGAAAGGTGGCACGTACGTGACCATCCGACATCGCCGACGTTATGGAGCTGAATACATCACAGATCACGATATTTTACGACACAGAATGGCAAAGAGATGAAGTGGAAGGTCTTCCCGCAGAAGATGGAGGTAAGCATACTCGTCCCCTCGGTATCTCATTTTAACACGGCCTACAGTGCATCGATGGCCGCACAACTGTTGCGACTTGGGAACTAAGTCAGCCAGAAGACATGTTCTCTGCCCGCATTACCATCAAACATGCTGGTCTCAGTGTTGTGACCGAAATACTTACAACCCTTGCCCTCATCCGCATGGGCATTGGCGCAGGTTAGGGACTTTTAGAATTTCCCGCCTTAATATCCATGTGTTTCGAGGCAGCCCGCATTTCTCAGCATCAGCTCTCATCTTACACGCCATACATCTTCTTTCGGTTCAATTTTATGTAGCCGCACGTTAAGTCGTTATTTGAAACGCGTCTCCTCGGGCACTTTTACATGCATCATTGCTTCGTGTTTTCATGCTGTTGTATCCCATTTACAGAAACGACTCTGTATCCTACTAGCTCGCATAGCATTTTGGGCTCAACGACCTGTGACTTCTGCTGATCGCTACCAATCATTTCCGTCGTCCCTACTCTTCACTGCGTAGCTCATTTTGAATATCTGTCAAACGCGACCACTCTGGTTCGTCCTCGAAATCCTTTGACCGCCCGATGAACGTCCGCACGATACTTCGTCCCTGGTGTCTCCAATTGTAGCCTTCTACCCGCGGGCCGAAATTTCTTAGGATATCCACCACTTCCTCGACTTCATTTACGGCCTCACGCCACTTTCCGACGTCAGTCTCCCCCTTTTCAAATGTTCCGGCCGTGCCACAGCGATACCCATCCAGGTGCGCCTTGAGAGCATCTTCCCACCGAGATTGCCAAGTGAGAAGGCGTGCGTAGGCGCGGAAGATACGGGGAGACGATACGCAGGGGAGGATGGTTCGGTCGAAAAGATCCACGACTCGTTTCAGTAGTCCATGACCTTCGTTGGGATTGATTACAGCATCGGTGGCCTTTCCACCCTCTGCCGCCTGATCAGGGTCAGCTGGTGCTCTTGTCACGGCATCCACCAGACGCTCAAGTACTTCTTCGTCCACGCATTCCGCGCCAATCTTTGCGGCGCGTTCCTCGACCACACGGGCCTGCGCACGGCACGCTTCAGAGAGTTCTCCGACATCCATGGCGACGATCATGTAATTTGACCACATTCGCCAGTTCTCGTAGCTGTATTTTAAGCCCTGCTTTAGGGCCCGGAACGCGAGTGTCTTGTTTGAGAAGGTAACAGCTTTACCAGACTTGTTGTCTCCCTGAACATAAGCTTAAGTTTACCCGAAAACTCGTGAGGAGATAAACCCCAACTTACTTCTTCTGACGCCTCTCCATCTTGGGGCTGTTTGTCAGCCTCGCCTAAACGGAGGTACATGCTTGCCAAATTATTCCAGCTCTCCGCATCTTCGTCATCGATAGAGACGCATCGGCTAAAGGAATCGCGCGCCCCTTCCCAGTTTTCTAGCCGAATGTACGCGCAGCCGAGGATGAACCACGAGCGAGATAATAGGGGATTAATTGCCACCGCACGAAGGAGGCAAGTGATGGTACTCGCGAACTCTCCGCGAGCGAAATAATACCCGCCCAAAGAGCGCATTGCGCGGCCCGATGTCTCTTTTGACAAGCTCCAAGCGTGCTCGTAATGCTTGACTGCATTATCAGGCTCGAGATCTCCCAGCAAACACCAGAGTTTAGCTTCTCTCGCGCTGTCTAAGGTACCGCGCCGAGTGGAGGATAAGTCCTTTCCCTTTGAGATGACGCTGTCCGTCTCCTCTTTGCGACCTTCTAGAAGGTCACGGACAACGGCGATTGCTTTGTCGCGACGCTCCATGGACTGCCAGCACTTGACTACCTCCTCCCACATTTCTAGCCGCTCGAAAATCTCTAATGCGGACTTGACCACCCCAATGGAGAGATACCGTAACGCAAGTTCACGTTCCATCTCCCATTTACTGGGCAATGGTATCGAGTGAAAGTACAACAATCTTTCCGAAAGTTCGGAATCGGCGGTCGGCATCTGGTCCACGAGGGCCTGGAGCTGTAACGTGGAACGCTCGACGGTCCGGGTTCTCGATGACTCGAGACGGGACCGGAGGAGGAGTGCCATGGTGTGAACTGACCAATTTCTAGGATGTGAAATGACACGGGCGACGTAAGGAGACATCTGTTCGCTTGTGAGACCGTGCGAAGGCGAAGTATTGCGTACGTTTAGGCAAAGGGACAGAAGGATACATTGATCAAGTGGGTGTAAGGGGGGTTGTGATGATGGGTCCAGGTGACTGAGCAGGGACATCGATGAGGGGTTTGATGAAGTGAATTCAGTTTGCTCGAGGAGGGTGTCGTCATTCAGAGGAAGTGTTTCAGGGACGTTAGGATTGACATCGCGAGTGCCATCTGCCTCTCCGTCGGTGGGTGGGTGCACCCCATTCAATTGACCGACGGGCTGAGTTTCGGCGGGGGAGTCGTTGTCTCTCTTTCGGCTTTCAGCGAGAAGCACGAGTTGGGACAGCTCGTTCTGTTGGAACTTTGTCCGCTTTCCGAGCGCTCCAGTGAGCTCATACTGCAGGCCTGTCGCGCGCGCGGCACGAACGAAGTATTCGGCCGCTGACTTGTCGTGAGAAAAGATATGCTCCAGTAGTCCTTGCTCCAGCTGCAAACGGCCAGCGAGGTCAGGGTCGGAAGCAGTGCTTTCCATCAATCGTGCAAGAGATCCCAGAACCTCTGGTGGCAGAAGGGCGGTTTCATCTAGTAAATGTTCGTGGATAATGGATGCCCGCAGGCGCCACCATGGTGTATACGTGAGGTGATGGGGGAAACTGAATATAATTTGAGCGAAGCGGAAGAAGGTCGCATATTGGGCGAGATGATATGCAGGTTCACCGCCATACGCAAGTTCAGCAACTGCCTTTGAATTTAGAGCTAGATCTGGAATGGAAGATTGATCTACGGGAAAGGCGATGATGTCCGAGGGCTTGACATTGAGATCGGGGCCTGTCCAATTGGCCTGTACGAATGCGTGCAGACAGGCAACTCCCAGGATGAGCCGTATGAGCTCACTGTCCTGATTATCGGGAACGGAGGGAAGGGTCCATTGAAGAAAAATTTTATAGGGTTGATCAGGAGTGACTGATGGATGCACTCTGAAAAGTTCCTGGGCATGAGATGATGTTAGCACTGTTCTGAAATCACCATCAATGACGGCTTTTGCGAGTTTCGCAGCAGGGTGGGTGTCCAAGCACCCGGAAAGCTGGGGGTCCCACAGGCCTGTCAATAAGCATTTCTGCACAGCGTCGACGTCGAGGTTCATGATATAACGCTCCTGATGTGCTGAAGATTAAAGGACGAGTTGCCGATGACCGATCGAATGCGAAACCGGATGAAATCTACTTTCGGACATGGCCGAGCTGTGAGCGTTATCTTATCTTTCAAACATGCATCTTCCAAAATTCCCATTGTTTTCGAGACTCGAGTCCTGTGTGAGTTCTGAGTACCATACAGTTGGGAAGAAGGGAAATTACAACATTGCGTAAATGAAAAAATGTAGAGCACATGGCGCATGATACATATGTTAAACTAATAGCCTTTCCCGCGACGGTTGCAGCATTGAGGAAGTAAATCTATTGACACAGTCCGAGATCTTTACACGCTCAGGTTCAAAGCTTCGATAGCGATGCTTCCATCTTAACCTGTGTGGCAGACGCAACGAGACGGCGATGCGTAACGTCCCATATCTGAAAATATATCCCATAAGTGGTGGTTAATCTGGCAGAGCACCGCAGCAGTTTGGTACATTCCATGGGATATTACTTACTTCGATTCGTGCACTCGTCGTGCGTCCTCCAATAGTGATACTTGTATTGATGAGTCTGAGCTTGTCGCCCCTGCAGCCGTCTTTTAGGTAGGTTATCTCCCGGAGGAACGAGGTAGTTACTTACGGGCTGGCAGGGGCATGGTAGATAGTATGAATGTTCTGCGACAACCCAGGATCTCCATCGCCCCCTCCCACGTGTAACATTGCGGCGATTGGGAGCGTCGAGCAACTGTATATGCAGATCATGCGCATCAAGACGAGACAACCATGGGAATGTTTCGTTCCAGTGAGAAATTAGCAAAGCAGAGAAGAAGGGGTACGTACATGTCTACTAGGTATATGATACAGCCCCCGTGCACTTTTCCAGCCCCATTGAGCATGTCTGTTTCGTGGAGATGGAGAGTCGGATAGATTCATGCATGATGAGCATTCGGCAGAGAACGCATTTTCACCGGTCGGTGTTTTTACGAACCTTCGGTTACAGTCATCTCCAGTACAACCCTCGCCTCCTTCCTCGTAGGTTCATCGGACTTGGGTATAATAGAGACCTCGACAATTTCCAGGAGCTGACCAGTCCGCGTCCCAAATCCATTGCTGGAGAAGACATAGAGCCACTGTTCAACCAGCTCTACAGCGTGACACAGCACACATCACAAACGCCAACGCCAACGTGTGTGAGCAGTACGAGAGCAGGACGAAACCCCCAAGGCATTGCTTATGAGAAAAGCGCGATTGCCTCGCTTAAGTGACGATCGCGCACCTTTTGTCTCAAGGGGGGCATTTCCAGGGATGTCGTAAAATCGAGGCTTAAATTCCCCCGTGTCTCTACCGGCCGTGAGCTTTTCCGTTGGAAGTGGTATTGACATGGCCGAAGACAGCAGCTATAGTAGCTGGAGGGTTGCAACGTCGTTGAGGACAACAGAGCGTAAACCTCGTTCGGAAGCGAACTATACTGAGGACTTACGTTGCGAGAACCGGGGGAAACCAACTGTAGTCATCTCATAGTTGCATCCGTTCATCGTTCCGGGTATAGCAAGAATGCAAACCCGGCTCATGTGTAATTTTAGCGCCCGTGGGCTCAAATCCGACCGCAGCCAGCACTATAGATAAAGATAGATTATGCGGAAAGCAGCGGCGCAGTGCCAGTGAACGATAAGGTCTATTATCTAGAGGTCTACGATCCATTGGCCATCGTAGGCGTAACACCGCTGAAGAAACTTCTGGGTACTGACGAAACTCCCCGTGCATAAATCTGACTCGTATACACCTACGAAGAGAAATGAGCAGGAGCAACACCAAGAAATGCACCAATAGACATACTAGCTCATCGAAAATAATTGCCGGCACTTTTTTATCGCAAAGCGTCGACCCAGGATGAATTTTGACAACAGCCTGCCCCATAAGCTGCTTATATGACCCATCCGGCTGCAACAGCGCACTCTGCTGTACCAACCCCGCCGTAAAACACCTTAGCACAGGCTCCTCGCTGTCCTTCCTCGACGCTCTCCAGTCAAGACCTACACGCTGACACGTTACCCTCAGCTGATCCCGAATCTTAAGCGATTCGGTAAACGTCCTCTCATTCACGAAATGTTGTCGACACCATTCTTTCCGTGCGCCTTTACTCTCGCTCGATGCGATTTCTTGGTAAGCCCGGAGAGCATTGAGCATGGTGAGATGGTCTCCGCTCGGATGGATGAACTTGCGGCGGGCGTCGGATATGACATCTCGTTGGTCAGAGATATCAAGGAAGAGTTTGGAGGAGGAGGAGAGGAGGGAGACGATGTCAATTATTTCGGAGGTGCAGTTGTGCAATTTAGAGGCGAGGATTATGCGGGCTAGGTAGGGCTCTGTGGGGAAGGAAGCCATTTCACGACCAAGGGAGGTTAGGGCCTTGGAATTGTCTAGCGCACCCAGGAGCCAGAGGGTTTTTAGTGCTGATATAACTGCGGCATCGTGTCAGATAGTGGGGGATTTGAGGTTGAAGTGAGAAGTACCAGAGTTGACGTCTGGAGGATCCATAAATTCCACAGCTTCCAGGTCCTGACCGAGACATTTTAGTTGCAAAACACTTTGCGTTAAACTACATCGGCGGATCTCTGGCTCTGCGGAGACTGCCAGACTATTGAAGGCTTCTTCGGTGTACAAGCGAAAACAGAATCCTGGGCCCTGATCTCGGTCAAGAACTGGACGTGTGGATGAGGTGAAATGGTAATACGCACCTCACGGCCAGCACGGCCTGCGCGCTGCATAGCCGATGATTTCGTGATGTCGCGAGTCAATAGGGCATCAAATCCTGTCACTCTAGTGAGCCAACGTTTAGCTCCAACTAGATAGAAAGATCCTCACCACCACCGCTATCCTTCGAAAGATACCTCTTCTCCTTGCATTTCCCTGTATCAATTACATATCTAATCCCAGGAATAGTAATAGATGTCTCAGCAATATTCGTAGCCAATATACATTTCCTTGTATTCTGCGGAGTGGAGGAGAATATCCGAGCTTGCTGAGAGGGTGGTAACGATGCGTACATCGGGCATATTAGAACCTATTGATATGGATGTGATAATGTCAGTAACGATCATTGGTCAGGCCTAGATGGAGTGATAAAATGATGGGGCGAAGGGACACAAGGATTTTTGACGCGTGTACGAAATGCGGACATACGTTCATGCGTTCCTCAGGGAGGCGTTTGGCATACATTTTGATGGACTTTTCTAGACTTTCGATGTCTTCTTGGCCTGTTGAGGGATTGTGGCATAAGATACAACAGGAACCATGCCGTCTAGGTTAAGGAGCGAGGGTACCTGGGAGGAATATGAGGACGTCTCCTGGGGGTTTGTCGACGTGGATCTGGAAGAACGTCCGTAAAGCCGAGTCGACGTAGTCTGTTTGGCTCACGGCCGTGTGGAACGTCTGCACTGGGTGCTGACGACCTTTGACATATAGTATTCGGGCACTGGATATCGTGTCAGTACTGTCAATAAGGATGAAATGCGAGCAAGACACGAACTCGTTATAAAACTGACTGAACTTCTCAGCGTCTAGAGTGGCACTCATGACGATGATCTTTAGAGGGTTAAGCTCTGAAGCGGGGCCTTTCCCCTTCCCTTTCACATCACTAGCGCCCCTCCTCTTCGCCTGTATCATCTTCAGATTCGCAATCAAAAAATCCGTCCTAAGCGTCCTCTCATGCGCCTCGTCCAGCACAATGACGCTATACCTCGATAGCAGCGGATCCGAAAGCAACTCTCGCACGAGCATACCGTCACTAACATACTTGATCCTCGTTTCTGCACTGCACGATTCGTCGAATCGGACAGAGTACCCGACGAGTTTCCCAACGGTGACGTTCTGCTCGGCGGCAACGCGAGCGGCGAGGGAGGTAGCTGCTACGCGACGGGGTTGTGTGACTGCTATCACGCCCTTTCCAGCGAGACCTGCTTCGAGAATGTATTGTGGTACTTCTACGCTTCAGTGGTTCGGTGAGATTGTGCGCGTGACACGGTGGAGGGGGTAGAGGCTAGGGAGGAGGGGGGCACGTACGAGTAGTCTTTCCAGAACCTGTTTCTCCGAGGAGAATAGTGACATCGTTTTCGCGGATCTCGCGGATGAGAGCATCCCTGCCTGGATATGGGGGTCAGCTTTGGACTTGGAAGTGAGTAAGTGTGGGAAGAAGTGACCTTTGGCTATTGGAAGTTGTTCGCGTTGTTTTTGGAGGGGACTCGTGGTTTGTGGTTTCTTGAATCCTTCGTCATCGTTGAAGTGTATTCTGGCCTTCTTTCGCGGGGTGTGTATGGACATCGGTGTGTTGTCCCGTTTGGTGAGTCCAATATTGTTATTTCGTTGATATCGCGACTTTGACTCAATGTTTCCGCTGGTTTCTCTGAGCCACTTCGGCTGCAGCGATAGTAACTCTGCTATACCACTGGTTTATTGGGTTTGAGAGTGATACGGGCAAAGGAGTGTGACTGAGCGGGCATGTGTGTTGGTGAGGGTAACGAAAAACTTGTGGTCGGATATCGGAAATCGGCCACTTCTGTGTTTGCCGGAGAAGGGCACATGGAGGGGAACTTGAAGCCTGACTCTTAGAGAACGCGGCGCAAACTCAAAAGTAACTTTCGCAATATATCCTTTCCAGACAGTTAGATACAAGGTATGTACGAAATAGCTAATCTAGGGGGCATCTACAGATTTATTTTGCAGGGTCGTAAGATATGCTTTGAGTTTATCCAAAGCACGATATCGGTGCGAGATGATATTCTTTTCTTCCTTGGTCATCTCAGCGTAACTTTTCCCTCCATCGTGAGCTTGTCAACTTACGTCTAGGTGGCGCTACGACTCACGTTTTATCGAAGCCGTCAGGCTGGAATATCGCGTCCCAGCCAAATGTGCCAGGTCCTCGTGCTGGGACGATCGTGCCATCAGTACGGCCTTCGAAAAGAAGGGGCTCCGCCCCTGGACCTGCGCTATATGCAAACGTGCATAGCGCATATGCGCCTTTTGTGGGGAAGCCAACGAGGAGGTTGTTCAAACCTTGCCAAAACCGCTAACGTTAAAAACCCGATGGCGAATGGCGAATCACACGCATCAAACAAACCTTCATGACCAAGGTTCTTCATGAAATGTTTGACATATGGTCCTGGGAGACCGTTCAAGGCCTCGTAGCACAGCGCCGTATCTTCTGTGATGCACGCCCGCCCGAGCTACTCAAATGGGCGCAAGGAGTGTTACCAAAGTACTGCGGATCTTGGTGAGCCAATTGACTTACTAGTTCAGCGGCTCGTCGGCACTTTGCGATGGCAATTTCTTGAGTGGTTCCCTGTAGTTCGGGAACTGGCAGAGGTGGAAGGTCAGTTTGTGGTTTAAACAGCTGTATGAGAAGGCCAACTTGCTATCAAGATCTTGTGAATCGATATCTATGGGTATGCCTTGCGAGAGGATATACTGTGTCTCGATCAGCTTATTTGCATTTCCCGTGACGAAGGCTACCGAAAGAACCATCAGGTCATGAAGAGTTGCAGATTCTGATTCTCGTACTTAGACGTTGAGCAGCCATCGCGACAGTATTGGATCAGAGTAAAAAGTACTAGTGATACGGTATTGTGTATGATCTTCCGTCAGATTACCGCATGTTGTCGCAGATCTAACCGAGCTGCTGAGTCATAGCTGTGAACCAGCCATGAACCAGTTCGCTGGTGCGGATGAGCTAGTTTACCCGTAATACTGATGCGGCGGCGGCGGCAATGGTCTGTACTTGTTCTCATCGAACGCCGACGTCGACGAGAAGCAAAGTTGGTAGTTCTATTAGTGCGGGTGCTGAGAATCTGCGACCTTGTGTGCAGAAAAAGGGTCACGGGATATTCTCAGCTGAACACATTTCTCATCTCCTTAATTCTGGTTTACACGTACTACTTACTTCTGGCTACTCAAGGTACTGTACAGCTGGCAAAACAGCTGCTCCACCAACTAACGTTTTCCGTTAACCATTGTCCCTCAACATCTAGGTTCTAGTCTCGCTTTCTTTCTGTCGCATCCTCAACGATGCCAGAGTATGTCTATGCCCTTCATGACTTCCAACCGGAGAACGACGACGAAATAGCATTCCGAGCTGGCCAGCCTATCGAAATTATCGAGAAAGATGACCAGTACGGTGACGGATGGTGGCAGGTGAGCAAACGTCCGCTTTTCATCTCCATACTTCCCTCCAGAAGAAGTTGCAATGTGCCCAAGTGGAACGCCCAATGTGCAAGCGCAGTCGCATGGCGCCACTCCGACGTATCACCACCCCACCTACACCCACGTTATCGCTGCTGTACAATGTTTTGCTTACCCTCTTGCTTCCATTTCCAGGGACGGAATTTGGCAGGGAAGATTGGATTATTCCCTCAGAGCTATACGACTCCGGCAGCCCCCGCTACCGCCCACTCGACCTCCTCTTCAACCTCCTCTTCCGATGTTCCCCCAACCACACCTTCTGACTCTTTACAGCCCCTTCATGAGGAACCCGACTCTACTTCATTCCACGGGAGTGACTCTGACTCCAAAATTGGCCTCGCAATTGGCGAGCCGGAGAATGGTCAAGGAGAGGTCATGAAAGCCACCATGACGGACGTCCAAAAGGCCATTGAGCAACTCGGAAGGAACGATCGAGACGGTGCACGGAGCTTCAGCTTTGCCAGCACCCGGGACGGAGACACGGATCGGGAGACAGACGACACAGAGACGGACGGAGAGATCGGGGAGGGCTGGCATCGAAGTGCCCGGGACAAACTTGCCGAACAAGCGCGCAAGGTCGTCGAAGCCAAGGCAGCCGCAGAAGCCGAGGACATGCCCGTACGCACTAGCGCACCCCCTATCGAGGTGGAGATGAGTGACGAGAGCGAGGCCGAAGAAGATGACGATGCGTTCCATCACTTGCAGCACATGCACTTCGCGCGCGATCACCCGCATATCCCTGAGGAAGACGAGGACGAAGAAGCACGGCGGAATTCTGTTGCGCGGGATCACAGGCGGAAGGATTCCAACGAAACATCCTCTGCTATCCTCCCTCGTGAGGATCTGCCAGTTTCCGCGGATGAGTCGGGAGAGCGAACTGCAACGGCGAATCGGACTTCATTTACGTCTTCGAGTCCCCCGCCACGTTCTACTCGCTCCCCAAATCCAAACGAAAGACGTTCTCCACAGTTACTCCCAACTCCAACAACCCCGAACGCACTCAATATCGTGGCGCCTATTCCAGTTGTACCCGTGGACGCAGCCATGATTCCGATGCCTGTATCCCCAGAGCCAGCTTTCCATGCGACTCCCACACCCAGCGTGGTTCGCGAAGTTCCCAACTCCCTTCCGTCTCCTGCACTCACTGCCGCTGGAACCCAACACCACTCTCAACAAGCGTCCAAGCATAACAGTATATCTTCTACTGGCAAGGCTTCAACGGGATCTGCACAGTCACCCCCCGAGATGGATCTCTCCAAGAAATCCACACCTCCGTCTGAGTGGAGCGTCGATGAAGTCGTCGATTGGTTAAAGTCTAAGAACTTCGGTCCCGACGTTTATGACAAGTTTATCGGTAAGTCTTATTCCCCACAAAACTCGGCGCGAACGTAATCACCCCTAACCTTCCCCACATTATGCCTTTCAGAACAAGAAATCACAGGCGATGTCCTCCTCGAACTTGACATCAACCTCCTCAAAGCCGAAATCGGCATCGTCGCCTTCGGCAAACGCATGCGCATCGCAAACGCCATCGCCGAGCTCCGTCGACCGCCTTCCATCATCTTCACAGACCATCAACCCCAGCTCTCCCAATCACAGTCCATCTCGCACTCCGTTTCTCAGTCGTTCACGTATGCACATTCGCATAGTGGGTCGACGCAGCATTCATTGAATAGTCCGTTGTTCGTGACGAGTATGGCGGCTGCTATGAATAGCCCCCAAGGGAATGGTTCATTTGCTGGGGCTGGGATCCCGGAGAGTCCTCGCCCTGACACATTCGCGAGCCCGATTATTCCGAAGAGAATATCTAGCCTTTCGAGCACCGGCGCTAGTCTTAGAGGGTCGATCGAAGGGAACGGTGTTGCGGCTGGTATGGAGAAAGCCGCGATGGTTGGGATGGTCGGGCTTGGTCTTGGAGTGTCGAGATCTGGACAGCTGGCGCCTTCGCCGAGTGATAGTGCGCTTAACACCCATGTGGAAGGTGATACCGAGGGGCAGCGGGAGCCTCACGACGACGACCGTGGTGCTCTGAGCGAAGTAAGTGTCACCTGCTATCATCAGCTGATTCTACGTATAATTATTGACGGATGCTTTCTATTAATAGGGTGAGAGCGCCCCATCCACTTCTAAACAGCAGCGTCGTCGTCTCTTCGGCCGCTCAGTGGAGTCTTCTTCTTCAGGGAAAGACAAAGACAAATCCGATGCCTCTAAAGATGCACTCTCCCCATCATCCGCTTCGGGCACCGCGTCCCCACGCCCAAGGAAACGCGAATCCCAGGACGACTCGAGCATCGCGAGTAGGCACAGTCGGAGCAAACGTAGCATTGACGGGCCGAGCAAGGGATCGGAGCGGTTAAGTTTGTTTGGGAGTGCGTTTCCGAGTACGATCGGGAAGTCGAGGAAGCCGCCGCCCAGGATTACTTCGTGGGTGTTTTCTTTTTCGCTTTGATGACGCTATATCTGAATTGGCTGGTAGGACGTTGCTGGACGATAGTGCCCCTTCGGAGAAGAGTTCGACATTGAGTCTTTCCAGGCTGTATGGTCGCAAAACGTCCGGTCGCCCCTCAACTTCCGATGGCTCGACGGTCAGCAGCCTCAGAAATGGAGCACGCCCTACCTTTGACACAGAGGACAACAAGAAAAAGGAGAAACCCAAAGACGAGAAGAAAGAGAAGGAAAAACCAACTACCGCCAAATCCAAAGACGAGGAGAAAGCCGCTCTCAAAGCGAAAGAATCTGACTCGCAGGATACAGCGACGCTCCGCAAACGGACTGTCTCACCCTCTCAAGATGGTCGAACGGGCGTCAAGGGACCAAATGCGCTTAAACCTGGGAAGAGCATCATTGATCAGATTGGACACCCTGATCATGAGGGCTGGATGCGGAAGAAGGGGGATCACTATAATTCTTGGAAGGTCCGCTACTTTATCATCAAGGGGCCGCATTTGTACATCCTGCGGAGTAACAATAAGGCGGTAAGTTGGGTGAGGAGCTTCACGCCGTTGCTCGTCTTTGCTCATGTCGTGTTATAGGAAACCAAGATCAAGGGGTACGTCAATATCGTGGGGTATAAGGTCATCGCGGACGAGAACATCGACCCCGGCCGTTACGGCTTCCGGATAGTCCACGAGACCGACAAGACACATTTCTTCAGCTCTGACGAACAAGCCATTGTGCGAGAGTGGATGAAGGCAATCATGAAAGCCACCATTGGAAGGGATTACTCGAGTTCGTTGTCTCGTCTGACTATGTGAACACTGTGACGAACATGCTGACATATTTCTTCGGTGACAGAGCCAGTGGTGTCATCGGTCAACATTCCTACTATACCACTGACGGTTGCGCAAGCGATGAACCCCGCCCCGAGACCACCCTCTCCAACGGCGCGGGCAGCAACGCAGAAAGCTCTGCGGCGAGAGAATCCCAATCAACTCTCAACACGGGACGCCAGAATCCTCATGGGACTTCCATCACCAGATAATACTGCTCAGACCGAGGATGCAAAGGAGAGCGAGAGGATCAGGCTCGACTCGTTTTTTGCTAACCAACCTGTCTCAACCGAGGCGAGCGAGAATGGACATGGAACGTCGACGCCTAAGACAGCTAAAGGCGCGCCGCCTCGACCGGTGAGAGAGGCTCGTCGAGCGAGTACATCTGCAAATGAGTTGGTTCGTGTAAATAACTGCATGTAAGGTATTAGTGGAAACTGACAGCAATGCTTGGTTGTAGATGGGTGAAGACAGTAATCTCATTGAATGGGCCAATTCGCATTTGCCAAGATCCCTCCAAGTAGCCGACCCCGCAGGGCCCCTCTTCGGCGGGCTCGCAATTCTTCGATTGGCGGAGGACATGATGGCGAAACCTGCTTCGCCCCCAATCCCCGATTCATCTTTCCCCTCTGGACCGAACGACGACAAGTTGGACGGCCTGTTCCGGCTATTCGACTTCCTCCTCGATAATGATGTGAAGATGGGTAGCGTGAGCATCAATGACGTCAGGCAGGGAAAGCGGGACAAAGTGATGCAGCTTCTCAAGGCTCTGAAAGCGTGGGAGGACAGGCGGAAGGAAATACTGAGGAGCATCGGACAAGGGACGGTACAAGCCGGTCCTTTCATGGGTACCGCTTGGAGGTGAGCAGCGCAGAGAAAGGAGATTGGAAGTGGGAGAGGGATTGATATATCTGATGATTTGACACGTTATTTACTTCCGATACTCGAGATCGTCGGACTCGACTGCGACCCTCATTTTTCATGTTTGTGCGGTTTATTCATATTCACGGATGACGCTCCTTACTTTCCTTCGACCTTGGTTTTTCACTTTTCTTGGGATACCCGTTCATACACAATCCGCGTCCATTCGTTGATATAACCTTTCTGTTCTAGTGTGATATCAGTCCCGACAAGTATACGTACATTCACAGTGCAAATCATTGGAACATGTTAGTATATATGGATATAAATAACATTCGGTGGACGTCGACATCTGGCATTCATAGCTTGCTCGAGGCCTTCGGAGCAGATGCAGCCATTTTGGTGTGAACACCAGATGCTACTATCCGATGATTGGTGACGTCCCAGATCTTAGGCGAAAGAACAAGAGATGTTCACAAACGAGTTTCAGATGGAAAAGGGGAAGACACGTACTTCACACCGGGATGACAAGGTCCGGCTGCCTACGGAGATAGTCGTGCTCACTATACGCAATCTGTCGTCTCTGAATAGCATTATACTTATGTTAGCCTTCAGCCGTCTCAAGAATTGTACGGGATGAGCGCACATCATTGCTGGAGCATGGAACATGATATTTATGGACTGCGAGACGCCTAGCTCCCCATGACCCGTAGTTGCCAAGCCGAGGAGGGCGATGGGCATAGTTGAACAGCTAGTAAACGCGTTAGGGGACTACACCAATAATTAAACATCTAATAAACGCACTTATCTACGAGCAAACCGGAGCAAGCACCATGGAGGGTTCCACGTCCGTTGACCATATCTGTTGAAACAAGCCCCGTTACTACGAGCAGATCTCCCAGTACACACAGGCGCATTACCATCTTCCACTGTTATCTCAAATACAACCCGCCCTTCTAGCTTCTCCGGTTCCTCAGCCTTCTTCAGGACAGAAATTTCAGTCCAAACGAGCCTGGAGGCTATCTCAGGCTCGAAACCTCTAAATCCTTTGGCTTTGTTGGATTTTGCGCCGGCGGTGACAAGGTCAATGAGAGATTGCTTGAGCTCCCTGGGCGCATTCCCGCCTATGGTCGAAACGTCGACCCATTCTCTGGTGTCCATCAATATTGGGGTGGGCCTCCTTGCAGTCGCGGCCGGTGTCGGAGGTGTGTGGGCTTATTTTCGCGGACTTGGAAACAGAACCTGCACCCGTTTACCAGCGGATCAGACTCGGAACCACGGTATTGCTTCAACCTTGACCTGGCTGTATGCTGGTCCTCCGTCACCAGATTGGCAATGGGCACTTTTTAGACCACGTGGACAGCTGATCCGACGTTTGGAAGCAGTTTGCAACTGTTGTTGGTGGTGAAACTCTCCAGGGGTTTACGACAATATGTGTTTCCTCGTGGTAGCCGTAACTGCGTTTCCCGTTGTTCTCTTTTTGGATGCCAGCCACTTTCATACGTGCTGGCAATTGTGTAAGTGCAATTTTTGTACACTTACCCCAGCACTGATACTCGCTGATTGAGCCGTTAGTAGGATTGACTTCTCCGACTTTATCCAGATAGTCAGTAGTTGCAAGAATTTGGCTCTTCACTGCTGTTAAGCGTATTTGTCAAACTGCCAGGGTGTTGGGCGATCAGCCCCTTAATTCCACTCTCATTGGGAAATGTTGTAAGTGTACGGTACCTTGCCAAAGACAGGCAAGCGCCGAGCAAACCGTGCTGAAAGGCTTTCGTGTATGGGCAGTACTTCCAGATAAGTTCATGAGCATTCGCGCCTGGCTTATCACAGATACCCAGGTCCGAGCACGCTGTGACCGCCAGTAAAGCATCGACACGCAACATCTTAGAAAATAACTCTACCCTGCCAAAGGAGATAGTTATGGCCACGATTCCTCCAAACGCGCTCTTTTCCGCATTCTCTTTCATCGGCTTTATCCTCTCTACTATACCGCTGTGCTGGCATCTACAAGGTGAGCATTTCTACGCGTCATGCTCACCCTCGTATCCATTCAAGTTTTCAGCTTCGAACGCTGGCATTTGCATGTATTTGACATGGACGAGCTTGGGCTGTTTGATCCTGTTCATCAATTCAATCGTCTGGGACGACAATGTGATTAACTGGGTGCCAGTTTGGTGCGATATAAGTGCGTCGATCCGTCGAATACCACAACAGCTAGGGCTCACTTAAGCCAGCGGCTCGGTTTCTGGTGGGTTCGAGCATTGGGATCCCAGCATCAGGTCTCTGCATTATACGGAAGCTGTTCCGAATAACCCGCCTGAGTTCTTTACGGGAGGACAAGGACGATGTGAGTTCTATTTACACAAGTGAAGACCATACGTTGATCTGTTGAGCAGAAAAGGCGGGCACTTCTGATCGATCTTGCTGTTGGGATTGGTTTCCCTTGCCTTATCATGGCGTTGCGTCAGTACTTGCTATGTTTTGGCGTCGCCTAGCCCCACTCAAACGGACTCATATAGAGTATATCGTGCAAGGACATCGCTTCAACATCTATGAACAGATTGGTTGCTTTCCCGCTACATATCCCACTATTCAGGCCTTCATTGTGGTTACCATGTGGCCAGTCGTCATTGGGATCATTTCAGCTGTCCTTGCAGGCGAGTTTTCCTATCCAGTGTAATCCAGCTTGTTTCTCATCATGCAACAATAGTGTTGACCTTCCGTGCCGCGTACTACCAAAAGGCGATGCTAGATGAATACTTACGAACGTCCTGCGATATCTCCGCGGACTGCTATTGGCGACTTATGGCACTCTGCGCAACGGAGATATGCTGCACGGTTCCCTGCGGTGTCGTCGCAATTGTGATGGACACAATAAACGGCCAGGTCCAGCCATACATTTCCTGGGACAATGTGCACGCGGATTTCTCTCGTGTGGCACAATTCCCCACTGTTGTGTGGCAAAGCAATCCGGTCATTGCTGGCGGAATAGAGCTGACAAGGTGGCTATACATTCTCTGCGCCTTGATGTCGTTTGGGTTCTTTGGATTGGGAGAAGAGGCCAGGGAAAGCTACAAGCACGCTTTATGGGTTGCCGCCAGCCCAGTCAAACACTTGCGGGGGGTGATTGGATCCGAAGCGGATGGGTATGAACACCGTTTGTGAACTGGGTGCCCCCTCCCCTTAATTGATGTGCTTTATTCCAGGACTCGATCACCTTCTCGGACGCTGGGCGGAAACTCGAGCCCTGGCCGCAGTGGCATTACCCCAGTCAAGTCGAGTGGTCTCTCTGTGTTCGTAAAAGCATCCCCATCCAATGGTCTCCCGCAAATGACGTTTGCAAGCAAGTCAACGCATTCGTTGAGCAGCGATCATAGCCAGGCTATGTCAATGTCTGACTGGCAGGTTGCAGCGGGGTCACGCTTTTCATGGCAGCAGTCGCCCATCACCCCAAACAACTTAGGGCTGCAATCTGTTTGATCTCTCGTCATCACGCACTACAAGAACACATACATACTTGGTAGATAGAGATGTTGTTAATTGGTTTTACTACTAATGATCTACTCCCACCGTGACCTGGGTACCTGTGCGACTTTGGTCTTTGGAGCACCAGCGGCCCGCGGGCCCGCAACTTGGCCACATGTGGCTCCCGTATCTGATCAATTGATCTGAGCAACTTCCGAATGCCTTCATCCCTTTCTGAAATTCCTTGTACTTCGTTGCCGTCATCATGCGTCCACAAGAGCCTGCGCCGGGCGATTTTTAACCCAGGCTCATGTCGCTGTTATCACAAGGCACCTCCGCCCCCCTTAATGGCAACGAACCCTCGAGTATTATCCTCTCTTAACTACTTATCCAATTCGGTTGGTTTTCAGCGCATCGCCTCACCGTCCGCCAATCACCTATGAAACTTTTGACGCCTATGACAAACCTCAAATCACGTTGTGCTAGGCTTGGCCCTTGGGAAATTAGCGATCTGGACCTGACCTGATATGCGGCTTGAGTTGGACTTTCCCTACAGAGAATTGGTGACCTTGTACTTCCTCGCAATCGATTATATCCTTGCAAGTCCAATGACTGAAGTGCGGGGTTCTCTGATGATTTAAAGACCATACATCGGTTCATTTGATGTACACTTTTTCGTCGGCTGGTTGAAAGAGATGGTCCCGCCCAATTCTGCATTTTCTGCATTTGCCTTCATCGGTTTCATTTTGGTTAGTATTCCCCTTCCGTGGCACCTACAGTGTAAGTACCTTCGGTACGACGAAACGCGTCGAAACTCGGGGAGTTGCTCAATATGCATTTACAGCATGGAATACTGGGTCATGCATGTACATGGTTTGGACCAGTCTCGGCTGCCTTATCTTTTTCATCAATTCCATCGTATGGAACGATAATGTGATCAACTGGGCTCCTGTATGGTGCGACATAGGTAAGTGGTGATATCTGACTACGTCTGAACCCAAAGTCCGATGCCTTCTTGTCTAGTTGCTCGATTTATAGTGGGGGCTAGCATTGGAATTCCTGCCTCAGCGCTGTGCATTATTCGCCGTCTTTATTATATTACAAAGCTACAGTCCTTGACACAAGATAAGAAGACTGTGAGACTTGTTGGGTTCAGAGCAGAGTACTTTTGCTGACATTTAGAGTAGAAGAGGCGGGAAACCATGGTTGATGTCTCCATCGGGGTAGGCTTTCCCTGCCTGGTGATGGCTCTTCGTGAGTTCGATTTTTCGAATGGTGACGGTATATCAATCAATGTTCACTACTCATACCGACAGAATACATCGTCCAAGGCCATCGTTTCAACATATACGAACAAATTGGATGCTATCCGGATACCTATAATACATTGCCCGCCTACTTTGTCGTGTTTATGTGGCCTTTAATTATCGGAATGGTCTCCATGGTTTATGCAGGTTGGTATATTCCTTGCGGGAATACTATTAGTTACTCATTTTTGTCGTAGCTTTGACCTTCCACCGAGCGCTGGCACAGAAAACCCGGCTGCAGAAAATGCTACAAACGAGTTGCAACCTCAGCGCCGGACGCTACTGGCGCCTTATGGCCCTCTGTGCTACGGAAATCGCATGCACTGTCCCCTTGAGCATCTTCGCCATCGTGATGAATATATTGAATGAACCGCCTCAGCCTTACGGGTCCTGGGCATTGGAGCATTGGGGCTTCTCCCGCGTTGATCAGTTCCCAACGATTGTTTGGCAGAGCTCCACGTTCGGTGTTGCGTCACTAGAAATGACCAGGTGGTCATACGTTCTCTGCGCTTTTGTTTTCTTCTCGTTCTTTGGGTGGGCGCAGGAAGCGAGGGACTATTACCACCACACCTTTCGATCTGTCGCTCGTCGTCTCGGGTTTTCCGTCACCTCAGCCACTTCTGGCGAATCTTTACACAGGTGAGCTCATCTTGCATTTCCATGATTTTTCATGCAGATTGATTACGAAACTAGGGCAAGGTTAGGCCGACGCTTTACCTTTGCCGGGAAGGCGACTCTTCCGATCTTTGCTGAAAATCAGACGAAATCAAAGCATCTCTCCATGCCCGTCCAAGCACGGGTGAAACACAGATCCCTTCCGCTCAATCTACTGGATCTCTCGTTCGGGAAACTCCCCGCTTTTGCTTCCCGCAGCGACCTCAGCTCAGGTTCACAAGAGCAAGTTAGCGTTGACATACTTGGCTCGCAAGCCAGCTTGCCTTCTTTCCATGGGCGCCACGACGGCACTCGAGTCCATGTTGCATGGTCGGACATACTTGCCGAGCCACAACGTGCATTGACTTCTAATCTGGGAACAACCACGCCAACCCGATCCATCCACATTGTCTGATCTTCTTAGACCGAATACGCACGATGCAGAGCATCCGTCCCATAATTCTGGACTTTCCTCTTTTCAAACTGCACTCTCTCCGTCAACTGCTTCACCTGCACGCATTCCTTGCGTCCAACCAACCTCAATCCTTCGTGAATACCCATGCTGTAGCAATAGCCTTCTAACAGCTTCGTGCTCGACCTGTATCCCTTGCTTGGCTTCATATGTAGCTTTATAATGGAAACAAACTCATATTCTGGTCTGTAAAAGCGGGACCTAGGACTGACCCTTTCTGCCCATGGGCGCCAATTTCGACACGGATGGGGAGCGTTCTCACGAGCGATCAACGTGAGGCTGGCTTAATTTTGATCTGATCTGCTCGCTTGCTTTCGATCCAGGACTTGCCTGGACGAGAGGATCGGGTTGTACGACACGATTAGGCAAGGGAGAGGAGAGACGAAGCATGGATACCCTCCAAAGCATCGAGGGTACGTTAACACAGTGCAACGACATTCCCTATGAGATCTACAACTCTCGTTGGCAGTAGTTACCACTGGGAGGTGCAATGAAGACATCGCTAGCGTATCTCCAGCATCGGATTCGGATTCCGATATAGATTCGCTCTTTGACGAACCTTCCACCCTTTCAGTACCGGTCGCAATCCGTAGTGCTCCACCGATCCCGGGACTCTTCGTCCCTCCAGTTCTCCTCCCACTGGAGTTGGAGGCTGAAGTTGCACAGCATTGCATGCGCATGTACTTTGACCGCGAGGACGTCAATCAGATCATGCTCTTCGGGCGCACGACGTCGGACTTGGGAGACGAAGAAGATGCCGACGCAAGGATGGGAAAAGGCTTGCCCCTAGTGTTGATCCAACTCCTCCACCATCTTTCAGTGATACTGCAACCTTGGATCCCAGATGATCTCCACAATCTACTCTTCCCACCCAAGGGAGCACCTCCACGAGCACGACAAGCCATTTTGAACCTGTATCATCCCGGGGAAGGCATCTCTCCCCACGTCGATCTGCTGAAAAGATTCGATGACGGGATCATTGGACTCAGTTTTAGAAGCAGCTGTGTTATGGCCTTTGAGAAGGTTGATAATCCGATTCGGGATGCAGATGGATGCCAAGGTGGAACACAGGACCGAAGTCGATGGGATTTATACCTGCCGAAGAGAAGCATCTTGGTGTTATCGAAGGATGCGCGATATAATTGGACACATGGAATTCCGGGAAGGGCACATGATTTAGTCGAAAGCGAGGATGGAAGAGATGGGCCTTACCTCGTTGAAAGAGGCACAAGACTGAGCATCACCTTTAGATGGTTACTTCCTGGGGCAGACATTGTCGGTGGGCCAGAGCCGTAAATTAGGAGTGACCTAGTCAAATCAGTACGGCGAGCAAGGGATAGATAGCTTACCAATCTGACTCTGCAACTCAGAAATATGGAGGGTAAGACGAAACCGACTGAAGATTAATTTGAGGTCTAGCAACCCATAGCATCCTACACTCCACATGCTGCTTCTATGATCATACGTCCATCGCACCGACCCAAGAATATATCACACCGTCCTCAAAACCCGCCACGCAGGGCGAGAACAAGATGCAGAACAGATCCAGCCGTGATATTAAAGTCCTTGGCGGTCTTATCATCAGGCCTTTTGAAAAGGCTTTAAGTTCATAACGAGGTTCAGGGTATTACGCAAGAACTTACATCTGTCTTCCACCGAAGATTAGTCTTTGCTGTTGCGGTGGCACGCCAGACTGTTCTTCTACTTTCTCCTTGATCCGAGTGATCTGCGCGGGTAGAAAGGTTGGCTCTGCAAGGTTAAGTAGGTCCTACACCGACCTTGTCCTCAAGGTCAATGTCCAGCTCAATCTGGGGGCAAGATCAGGAAGTAGTTGCATGCAAGTGGCGTCAGGAGCTCACCTCTTTCCCGGTGAGTGTCTGCGAGCATTGCGCGTAAGTATCGGGACGCTGTCAGGTCTATCTATGGATGCAGGCTTACCCTGACTTTAATGAGCATGATGAAAGTAAATGTGCGTGTTTAATTCTGGTATCCTTTGACGTTTGCTGGACTCGGAGTAGGAGGACAGCAAGAAGCCCGACAATCCTGGCAGGAGATCTGCCGACGGGCCGGCTGGCGAGTTCCTTTCGAAGTTACAGCTCCGCTCTCATGTCGCCACACTGCCGACACACCCGAGCAACTTGGGCTGAATCTCTGAACGGCGGATCTCTGAGGATCTGTTTCACGGAGGTTTATGCGTACGTCGAACGCATAGAGCATATAATATTCTCTGTTTCACCAGCCCAATTCTCTGCGACTCAATCTCAGTGGCCACTGAATGTTAGACTGGTCCCGATCTTTGGCCGCGGAACTGACCAAGGAGACCTCGTTCGAGCTCGCTTTCCCCTTAATATGTCAACGTTTTGCGTGAAGTAACCTTGCAAATCACTCAGGTAAGTCCTCCTCTGGTCCAACCAAGTTATATTAGATCCGGTTGCACACCTGCCAATGATGCATCAAATTATCCTCCGTTCCCATTGATGACGGAGCGACAATACATACGTGCGGAGTGCCTTGTCTGTTTAAACATACCCTTTCGCTCAACTTGAATGTCCACTGGGATAAATATTTCTTCCCTAGTATGTAGCGGTCATGGGTTATTTGCCAAGACCAGTTCTGCTCCAAGCTTCTTGCCGGGTTTCAACCGGAACGATGGGCGTCAAACTAGCGTCCACGAAGTTGTTTATCAAGAAGAACGTGGTGAGTTAGGCATTAGGCACTCCTGCTGACCCCAGCCTCCCTGTTGGATATCATTCGTGGTCATTCGCTGATTGATGGGGTCACCAGGCCTATTCTCGGAACTTCACATTGAAGGGATCCAGCTCCTCTTCCGTGCTACTTATTGAACTTTAGCCCTTCTGCAGCGGCCACGTTCCTAGAGGCCAATGAATGATGCTTCCGAACGTTACGCAAACGTCTGCGCCCTGAGCCAAGCTTTGCGGAGATTTCATGGAGAAAGACGCTACAGGAGTATAAAACACTACGTTCGCTTTCTTTTTGCAGATTACCTCGCTTCGAGAAATCATATCGCCCTCTCGAGATGGACGCCCAGCCAGAAAGCTACGATGCGATAGTTTCCCGACTTGCACAGCAAGACAAGGTCCCCTGGTACAGAAAGCCCAACCTTCGGACACTATATCTTATCATGTTCCCGACATGTCTCGGAGTGGAAATGACCAGCGGGTAAGTGTTGCCAGAGGTGATAATGACAACACAGATTGATACAGAGGTCAGCTTTGATGCATCCATGCTGAACGGATTGCAAGCAGTGACTTCGTGGCTTGATTGTGGGTTGGCTCTAGCCAAGCTGTACCGTGTAATATGTTAACGCTTGGGACAGTCTACAATCACCCTCGTTCAGCATTGCTGGGCCTCATGTCGGCCATGTATTCTCTTGGCGCTATCGTTGCCGTCCCGATTGTTCCTTATGTCACCGATAAACTCGGACGACGATATTCAATACTTTTTGGAAGTTTCTTGATGATAATCGGTGCAATTCTGCAAGCTGCTGCTCAGGACTGTGAGTAGCCTTGTTATTTCTGATTTTCGTGGCTCTCATCTTCGTAGTGGCGATGTTTATCATCGCTCGCTTTATCCTTGGACTGGGCATTGTCTTTGCCATTGTCGCCGCTTCTTCACTGATTGGAGGTACGTGAGGGCTTCGCTCATGTTTTGTCCCTGCTGAGGTAGTATACAGAGTTATCGCATCCGAAGGAACGCGCCATCATGGGTTCCCTTTTCAACTCCTGTTACTTCATAGGTGGGTCAGGGTTAAAAATAGATGGTCCTGGACTAAGGTCTTCCAGGTTCTATAACCGCCGCTGGAGTGACCCTCGGAACGTTCGCCATGCCAAATAATTGGGCATGGCGAATTCCGTCCACCCTTCAGGTAGTCCCAAGTCTGCTTCAAGTGACCTTCATCTGGTTCCTTCCGGAATCTCCCCGTTGGCTTATTTCAAAAGGCCGAGGCGCCGAAGCATACGCCATCTTGGTCAAATATCATGCGGAAGGTGATGAGAAGTCTGAGTTTGCCAAGGCAGAGTACACCCAGATCGAACAGACGTTGGAAGTTGAAATGAAGAATGCTCAGATGAGCTGGAGGGAGGTTTTATCGACGCCCGGAATGCGGAAGCGAGTCATCATTTGTTCCTTCCTGGGACTCTTTACCCAGTGGAGCGGAAACGGTCTGACATCGTACGTCCTATCGCAGCTCATCAGGCGCCCACTCATCGCGTGAACAGATATTTCTTGGCCCCTATCTTGGACAATATTGGCATTCACGATAATCGGACCAAGAACATCATCAATCTAGCTACGACCTGCTGGGGCTTCGTTAATGCTACATTCCTTGCCCTGACTGTGTCCCGGTTCCCGCGCCGGACAATGTACTTGGTAAGCAATACTTCTCCGCACCGCACACTATATCGTTCCTGATTACCAAACAAGGCCTGTACTATATCTCTCTTACTCGTGTTCACTGCCTGGACAGTAGCTAGTGCGGAGTATGCTCGCACGAAAAGTCAGGGGTCTTCGCGAGCAGTCCTTGCGTGCGTGACCACCGAGAATGCAACGTTCCTTGTCCTCACCCTGAGTTACACAGCTTTATCTTCTTGTATAGTCCAGCTTACAATTTGGGCTATAATGCCCTGACTTACAGTGAGTGTTTCGTTCCGCATTATTCCTTCACTGTCTTGACAGATGAAACAGCTTTCCTGGTCGAGCTGTTCCCATTCCACGTTCGTGCAAGGGGCATCACCATTTTCCAATGGTGGGGTCGTGCTGCAGGTTTCTTCAATCAATTCGTAAATCCTATCGGAATCAACAATGCAGGTACGCCTGTAGAACTCATGTTGTGTCACTGAGGTCCTAATCCCCCGCTATTTGTTACTCCTTGCGGTTAGGCTGGAAGTACTACATCAGGTGAGCGCTCCGCTAGTGAGCAGATGGCACGAGCTAAATGCAATCAGCTACTGCGTATGGCTGGCCTTCGAGGTCGTGTTTGTCTATTTCATGTTCCCAGAAACGTCAAATCGAACTCTGGAAGAGTTGACGTTCTGTAAGTGGTACCGTGACAGGGTTTCTTCATAACTCTTATGCAGGCCTTCCCGCAGTGTACGAGGGAGAACACCAACAAGAGGTGATCAAGCGGATCGAGAACGAGATTCAACACGAACATGCGGAAACGGAGACCCGCGATTCTGCGAAGGGAAGCACCAGCCACATCGAGAATTCCTGATCTTACTATACCACTGTGTGCTACTTTACTCTTGATATCTTGTTATTGGTGTCACCGACCGATCTCGGGTTATTGTGTGCTGCTGATGGATCGTAGGTAGTTTGTACATCAATTCAAATGTTTACACCGAAATCTACCACTCTACAACTCAAACTTGATGCGATGGTACAGTTCAGAGGACTTCCGGATTTCCTCAATGCTGGTGAACGGCGCAGGTTTACCTGCGTGATCAAATATCTTCATAGGAGAGTATTCGAATGGAGACGGTGCTTGAGGAATGCAGTGAGCGGGCTGCACACCGTAATCCTCGTAGGTGAACGGATCCCCAGGCTTCTCTGGCGTCTGAAGAAGGATGGCGTTCGTAGATTCGATCGAGACGTCATGATCGAAGTAGTTGAGAGGCGTCAAGAAAAAGCTGGAAGGGATGTGTGAATCGTAGGGGCTTGAGATGGAGTGATAGATTCTTACCTCGAAGCAGCAGTGTTGGTTCGAGTGTTGGGTGCGTCTTCAGATTGCGGCTAAAAATGATCATTTAGTTTGATGGGCAATGTCAAAGAGAGCGGCAGCGCAATCATACAAGGTGGTGCATGCCAACGTTGATCCAAGCCACCAGATCCTCTTGCGTGATATTTTCTCCGTCGAAGAAGTTATGGAAATCGACAGGAGGAGCACCAGGTAGGTTGAAATTCCACACGCTGCTTGACGATGGCTCTGTCTCCTTGCGACGGGAGACAGCGAGATTGTATCGCGCCCAATTGGCATTTTTCAGGAGTCGTTTCGATCCTACCACAGTCTGTATGATGGTGAGACGAGAGCAGTAAAGAGACATGACAAACAGAGCACCGTACACCATGAATGGGTGAGTATCCAGGATGGATGGAATAACCCCTGACTGTTCCCCACTTGTTGGTTTCCTCTTGATTGACGAAGGAGTAACCGCCTTGGAAGTTCGTGGGGAAGTTGAGGAGCGCATCATCCTCGTTGTTGATGTACTCGCGCGTGATCGTCTGCTGGATCACCTCACTTCCCCAGTCTTCATCAAACCAAGGTTGGGTCACAACTTCTTGGCTGGTTGTCGTTCTTAAGAGGGAGTTTGACGTGCCGGCGACGTCGAGGTCAACCTGGAGAGTGTCAGGCATCTCTGGGGAGAGGTGAGGATGGATTATAAACCTTGTAGTTGATGACATGGTCGTGAAGACTTCCCACTACGAGCGTGGTCAGATCTGGTTTGGTGACCATTGGACATACATACTCGTCGTTTCCCAGATTCTACTGCCGTAGTGTCGTTGATCAGAGTCCCAGTACCCAGCCTGTAGGTACCCTGATGCCGAGATGCGGACCTCGATTGTTCCATCCAGGTGGAAGATGTAATCAAACTGGGAGCTCGTCAGTGCAACACAACACAAGCTAAAGTCAATACATTTACCACTTAAAGAGAAAGGAGAAGTCGATGTTGAGTGTCAGCAATGACCTCATCAACAGTGAACAACCAACAAAAACAAAACCTAAAAGGGCCCCAGGGAAGAAGCCGGTTTCCAAACCCAACAAAATAAAACTTACTTTCCAAGAGTCGCGATGCTTCTAATGACAAGTTGATACCCTTTGACGGCACCGAATTCATCCTTGTCATAGCCAAGGTGTCGGGTGAGTGGTCTCTCACTGTCGTGCTCGAATATGCAAATAGCGCGGTCCCTCGTGACAATCCCAGTGAGCCCAAAGGTAGTCGCGGGTAAGTAAACAGCCTCGTGAGGGCAGTCGTATCCTGGGAGCATGTCTCGCACAGAGTGTCCCATGCCGAAGTAACGGTCTAACCAGGCGGTGGTGGCTTGGAATGGATCATTCCCGGCTAGTGGTAACGTAGCTCAGAGGTCTAAAAGAATTCTCATCACCATGCATTGAAGACTTTACCTACCATACTGGGCTAACGCATCTTGTGGCTTGAGCTAGACGGAGCGTCATTAGAAGGAGGTGCCACCTAGGGACGGGATGCAAACCTCGTAGATGATGCGCTCGTTGCGGAACCTGATGTCCCATAGACTGAGTCCCATATCTCTGTCGAAGCCAAGATACAGTCCCCATCCCATCCAACTGACGTATTGCAAGTCACGATCGACTCTGAACCTCAGCCCCGCAAATGATACGGAGCGTGGGCCTGGAAGATGATCCAAATCGCGCTGTGGTCCAATACGTTTCCTAGTGCTCCATGACAAATCTAGTTCCTCTGATGCGGGGGGGAGTGAGGCGCGCTTCAATGTGCCATTGCGGAGAGCTTCCATGAATGATTCGGTGGTGTCAAACACTTGGTGGTTATACACGATCTGATACAGAAAATGAAGACGAGTCACGATGGAAGAACGAGATGCAAACCTTCAACTGCTTCCATTGCGATGGGTCGGTACCACTGATATCGACGTACTGATATAAGTTCAAAGGGTGCAAATAAGGTCCGGGCGCATTACGACGCCAGCCCAACCACATGCGCCTGAAAGATCCGTCAAAGCTGAAAGGACCGCTTCCTCCGGCTACAAGGGTATCGTTCGGAAGCCCAGCAGCAGTACCGCCGAACAGTTCCTTTCGGCCACCAGTCAGTTCTAGACCTCACACTACAACTTGTACGGAGCTCACCATGAATGCTTCAGCCAAAGGGGCAGCGATTGTGGAGTATATTTCAGGGGACGCCCAATCGCGAGCGTCAAATGCACGAGCATTGTAGGGTACACTTTCAATGTGATAGATGTCTGTCAAGTCCGTCATGCTTGTCTGCGGGCCGATCGGCAGGGGGCCAACAAGGTAGTTTTTGACGACAGGCTCTGGCGCGGCTCCATGGTTGATAGCAATCCGCGCGTATCTCGGTGGAAGATCAGAAGTGGATAAGGACGACAAATAGTTGACCACGTCGGATTTCTGAGGGTAATAAGCCTCGATGATATATATGTGGTCATCGTTAGCCTTTGCAACATCTCCTTGTGTCAAGTTAAGACCCTGCTCCGGGGCATTTAACCACCGCTGGATCTGCACAAGCTCGTCGATCGAGAGTGATGTCCACGGGTTGACCGGAGCCGGCGGGTATGCGACTGCCGCAGTAATGGGTGCGCATTCCTTGAGACTGTCTCCATTAGCATCGTGGATGACAGGCAATTCTGGTGCCCCAAGTTCCCCAGATAAGAGAGACCTAGGGTCGAAACGTAGGACCACGAGGGTTGCCAAAGTGAGAATAACAACACCAGACGCGATACGATATCCTGACCAGAGCCGCGAGGGCCTCTGGTCGGCCACAGCAGGCTTCAAAAGCTCATACTCACCGGCCATGGTGGTTGTGACTCAAGAGCTATCTATCGCCCTTCGGTCTTGATATGATAAGTGTCTCATATAGAAATTTGTAGATGCTTGCGAGCTATTTTGGCTGGGAACTTTCGTAAGTATAGAACGATTATCTTCCCCTCTGAGTCTTAAGCACAAGGCGCGATCAAGCTGAGGCGAACTGTGCAAACCGAGGATGACGACTTCTTCGTCCAAGCCAGATTCAGAAGCCACCGTATGAATATACGACCGCGAGACCTCCTCTGTATGTACGCGGTTCCGACACTGCGAGTTGCGAGTAACAGCAGGCCCTCCGAGTTATGCTGTGTTGTGTACTCTTATCTAAGTCTCCACGAGCTGCGATAAGACCATCACATGGAAGACTGGATGCTATTCTAGTGGCGGAGGGCTGAGGATTTGTAAGTTTAAGTTCAGGGGAACTGTTATGTTGGCAACTTCGCAAGCGCTACGCCCATCGCCCTTTGTCATCGTTAGGGCAATGTCGGCTAACGAACTATTCAAGTCCCTTTTCGGAACTATTACATAATCAATCGTGCAAGTCCAACGCCTGCGAAGTTGTCAAACGCGACGTTGGACCTGCTGGACGCATCGCCAGGGCAAGCAAACTTGAACATAATGACGGACATGGAGACCACGACACCGGCGGGCCAGCCCATTGTATCCAGAGAAACAGTGAGTATCAGTCTTGTCCACCATTCGTCTAAATGTCGAACAATCTCTCAGACAGCGCCGTTTCTCATTCGGTCTTTCGTCAAAGTTGGCACCTTCCACAGGCTTTCCCTGTTTGAGGAGGGAACACTTCCAACGACGGATGAACAACAGATCTTTACTTGGTATGCTTTCCTCGGCTCTATCCAGATCAAATTTGACAATGCCGCTCAGGAAAGACGCAACTTTGCGGGAGGTCCTAACCACTCTACGAAACGCTGCCCCACAAATACCAGAGTTCAAGCATCCCCTCGCACGATACTCTTTCCGTGCCATATACGCAGATGCAGCTAACAGAGGACGCTTCGCTCAAAAAGAGCTGGGTATGGTATACTCTAGGGACATCTTGGGAGAACCCGGCTCTCTAGAATCGCCTGCAGCTCGCTTGTTAGAAGATACTGATGGTGAAAACCGAGAACCAACGGAACGTGAAAAAGAAGAAAGGACACTAGACGAACTTCGTTTCGTCCCGGGAGATTACCTCTGCGTGTCTATCATCCTTCCAAAAAGCGCTGCTACCGGCGCTACTCAAGGAGACGTTGCCAGCAAACCCCAACCTACTGCCAACGGTTGGAGAGCTGGACCTACTGGTCGTACCGGAGATGGAGGCTGGGGCGGGGGAGCACACTCTTCAGCACCTACTGGTCGGGGAGGAGGACACTGGCGTGGGGATTCCAATCCACCACCGCCGGGCGGTGGACGAGGTCGTGGAGGAAGAGGTGGCGATTTTGCAGGGAGAGACCGCGATTTTGATCGTTCACGAGAGCCCGATAGGCGGGGTCCCCCACGAAGGGACTCCCCACCACATCGAGGTGGACGAGGCGGCGGGAGAGGTGGGAGACGCTCCCCATCTGGCTCTCGATCTCGAAGCCCACCTAGGCGAAGAGGGTCGCGGTATGATTGATCTTTTGGTAGTTCTGCTGTATCTACTTCTACCAAATGTTGATCCAACTCCTTTGAGCGAGAACTAACAATTGTCCTTGCTGAGAGTGCACATTAATCCTGGTGGCCCGTACGATCACTAACACTTCCGCGTTCAGCGATAGTTGTGCCCGCCAGCTGCATTGAGACTTCTCTGAGAGACTCTTGCTCAATGCATCAGCAATATTTTTAATGCGCACTAATATTGGGTCCGAGGTTTTTGCGGAGATGTTGAGATGTCTATTCAGTTTTCGACTACGCCAACATCTTTGCGAACATTGTTCAGCCTCCAAGGCGCTACGACATTTTGGTTCACAGTCTTTGTGCACTCTCAGCTTTATCAGTCCTAGGACTGCTGGTTCAGTATCCCCCAGAAGGACAACGAATATCCCAACCACACGGTCAACAATTGAACAATCCTCGTGAGCTCGTGTTGTCCGCGTTTGGTTCATTTTTGAACCTCGATTCACATCGAACGATCTTATCAAAGTTGCTGTGGGGGTAGCTCTACGCGTGTCTTCACGATAATCAACTTGACGTACTGTACACTTAACCTCCAATGGGTGCCGGCTCGTCCAAACATCATCCCTACCCCTTCCACGCCCCTGGCCCGGGGATGGCTTTTGAAGACCTCCCTTCAAAATCCAAGTGGACCGTGTCCAAGAAGAGCAAAAAGGGCAAAGAGCGCGAATACGACCCATTCCGTTTCGCAAATCATGCATATCCGGCGGCATCGTATGGGTACTCTTATTGTGCGTGTCGATGACGAGATGGAGATCCGTTTCCTAACGAGGCCCCTTGGGATGTGATACTCAGACCCTCAGATGCAGCCGCCTTACCCGGCGATGAATCCGTACTACGCCCCAGTGCAGATGGCTGTTGTGCAACCAATCGGGGTTCAACAGCCTGTCCTCGCCATGCCACAGGCATATGTGCCTGTTGCTGCATATCAGGCTCCAGCTGCACAACATATGCAGATGCCAGCTCCGGTAGCACCTCCAGTAACAGCTGCAGCCCCTCCGCCTGCCCGTGCCCCTGCTCCCGCGCAACCAACGCCACGAGCTCGTATGCCCCAGCCATTCGACGACGCAGCCCGAAATCAGGGACCTGTGATTCCTCCCATGCCACCAGGAGCTGATGCAGGAGTAGTTCCGCCACCTCCAATCATCGGCGAACCGCAGCGAGCGCCCGACTCCGCGCGTCCTCGCTTTACCGACTTCTACCGGCCTGCGGATCCTCCGATCGCGCAACTAGGCTCTAATCCCATGCCAGGAGGACCCCATTTCAGGCCTCCAACCGCACCACCCTTCGCAACTCCAATGCGAGGTAATCCCCTTCCTGCACCGCCTGCTGACGTCTGGGACACATCGCCTTATCGCCAGGTGCTCGCCAACCTGCCCAACGACTTGACGATGCTCTTAGACCCAGCAAATAGGGATGATGTCATGCTGGAACCACAACCTGAACGTTCGTCATCTCGCCTTGGTGGTTTGTTTGGCTCGAAGAGAGACAAGGGGAAAAAGACCCGGGGCGGCCTTTTCCGTTCTCTCAGCACATCTGGGTCCGATGCTCTGAGCGATATCGGTTCTAGCAGCAGACACGGCCACCATCGCGCCCACACGATGACCTCCGTCGTCATCCCACCCCCCGGCGCTTCGTCCATGCCCCAGCCAGCAGTACCTGGAGCTCCCCATGATTCAGGAATGCCTGTCCCTGATCGGGGACCACCCGTGAAGTTCGACCACACGGGTGAACTCGGTGGTTTCGTGAATCACTCGCGCCACCGCGTTCTCTATAAGAACAAAACGTACCCTACCGCTTTGCACCTCCTCGAAGCAATGAAGTTCACGGAGCGGCCTGACCTCCAGGAGAGGATACGAACGTGTTCGGACGTTAATGATATGTACCCGCTTTCTGCGAGCTTCCAGGAGCATGTACGAGCAGACTGGGGCCAGGTGTTCTTGAAGACGGTGTGTCTCATCTCTGTTGTTATGCCCGAGAGGCCGACTGACCTGAGTATTCTAGATGGAAGAAGTACTTTATCTCAAGTTCAAGCAACACCAGAATCTGCGTACTCTCCTGCTCACCACTGGGCTTGCGGATATCATCTATGCTGATGCTAACTCTTACTGGGGCGAAGGCGCGCTGGGAGAGGGCGCTAATGAACTGGGGAAAGCCCTCGTTCGTGTAAGAGATAGACTCCGCCAGGAAGGCGGTAGATGACAGCGCTCTGTGCCAAAACCTTTACGACGATGGACTGGTCAGTCTTAACACGTTTTTGCACGATATATTACGATATAATGTTGGATATATTGGAAACCAATTTTCACATATACTCTACCTAGTTAGTTGTCCATTGCTATCGTTCGCTTTCACTACATTTTATGTGCGGTTCTCTGGGTCAAATACTTGGAATTCATTGGTCGCGTTTCCGTTTTTGCTGTCCGTGGGTGATACTGCTGTTCCCTTCCGGCGGCAGTGAAACTTCAGAGCCAAATAGACGCTGAGCCTTGACGGCTTTCTCCACTGCCTGCCGGCGCACTTTCTCTGGTACTTTCTCCCAGTACAACTCTTCTTTCTTACCCGTTATAACCTCCATTGAGATCTCCTTGTCACCCCCTGTAGGTATTCTGCCAGCGCCATCAAGCCCATGCGCTTGGGTGGTGTGCTTGTTGACGAAGTGTTCCGTCAAGATTGTGGCGTGATGCGGAGATGCGAGGCGAAGGTAGCACTGTTTGAAGGTCATGTTATTTCCTCCGCGAGTAAGACGACAGTATCGGTAATACACACCGAGTCCATCCCTTTATTGAAGTCGACGTAATCGAGGCCGCTGGTTTGTCCCTTCGCATCCGGGAATGCTTGGGAGAAGAGTGCCTTCAGCGTTGTCTTATTGGTTTCTGGATGGATATTGCGGACGAACACGAGGCAGTTGAAGGGGTATGGCGAGGAGTATGTAGTTTGAAGACCAGTAACAACAAAAGAAGGCGGAGGTGACGCAGAGGACTCTTCAAGCTCTACTTGTGTAGGGTCCTCAAATCCTATCACGGCGTCCGAATGCCTTGCTGAATGTGTATCGGATTTTACCATTTCATCTACGAGTTGTTGCCGATAGGCGAGATATTCCTCGTTTAGCTGTTCCCAACGCGCCTTGCAAATCGTCCTGAACCCGAACTTCAGCGCATCTTTGACATCTGGTGGCCTGTCGCTGTTGCTCTTGCCTCCGGTACCAAGGGTCACGATACGTCTTCTCCAAGGCCACGCCTCGAGGAGTGTGAGGACTTCTTCTTTTGTGGAAAGGGTTACTAGCGCGTAACCCTTGCATTTTGGAGTTTCGCCTGGTTTGTCGAGGTAGTGTGGGGGTAGCGTCACGTTTTGAATCCTTGTTTCGGGTAGTTCTAAGAGCGATTGTGCAAATCGTACGATACCAGCAATGGTACGGTAATTTGACGGTACACACTCCTGGTGTAAAACAGCATCAGTACAGAAAGGTCAGCAGAATAGCAAACGCCGAACCATGTAGACCGTGAGTTCATCCCATTGCGCCCTGGTGAAGTTCCGAGACGGATGCTCGAGCAAACCCGCCCAGTCCTTTCTCCGAACTTCGTATCCTCCAACGTCCTTCTTTCTTGAAGTTTTTCCGGGGCCGTACCAAACGGATGAAGATGGTGCAGACACTAGCATCCGGACTTCCAGCGTATCATTCGCATGCGCCCGGAGAGCCTTGACAACCTCGGTTTCTGATGGCTCGATGGCCGAAAGCCCACGAAATGGAGCTCGGCGGATGAGATAACTAATGGGCACGACTACATAGAACCATCAATTCTGCCTTGCTGCACAAGAGACGCAAGAGAGAAAAACACGTACATCCCGCACCGTCAGTGGATCCAGAGTCACTCAAACATTCATCGAGCTTCCGGCGCAGGTCAGCGTCCAGCCATATGTTATAGTCAGAGAGGGATAGAGAGATGAGGGTCGCAATGTCTAAACCGATGCTGGACTGCTTTCGCTGAGCTTGGTCGACTGCTTTGCCCTTGCCTTTGTCTGCGGCTGTAAATTCTAAAGCATCATCTTCTGGATCGGAGTCTGGTATGGAGGCTACAGCAGTTGGCGAGGTTCTAGGTGCAATCTTTGGAGCTGATGTAGATGAGGCTCCATGTGATTTGGCGGGTCTAGAGACTTTTCGTGGAACAAACGCAAAGGGCGTTGACATCGGTCGGTTTGACACCACCGACTCGGAGTCCAGGCGAGGAAGGTATTATAGTAAGCTCAACAAGGGTAAGCACTAAGCTACTACAAGTATGATTGTACACCGCAAAGAGTCAGGGTCTCGCATGTGCAACTCATCATTCAACTGATTTACACTGGTGCACCTTGCCACCCTGCGTATCTTCTAGGCTGTTGAGTTTAGAACAAACCCGTCCGATATCTGCTATGCAACAAGGGATGTCTGATTTTCTCAATCTACAGTATGCACACTGGTGACTGCAGACCTCAGGACGCGCATTCAATGGCTATCTCGTCCTACCTGCGTTCCACCTATCGCCCAATTACTCGATGGGCTAAGCCTACAAGAGGCCACAAGAACTCCGTTCCGCCGTAACGAGTCAACCACGGAGATTCGCCTGTTGAGGCTATCAAGCAGTGCCCGCAGGCGCACGTCAAGTCTTCAGCCCTGTAGTCGCAATCGCGACTACAGGCCCAGCCTGCCATGAGAATCCGACAAGGTGATTGTGAGTGTGCAGCAAAATTACAACCAGAAGATGTTGAAAGAAGCACTCCGATTGCAAATTACAACCGTCATCCAGCTGTTAAAGATGATAACTGGGGCGGTTACCACCAACCAAAACACTTTGGGTTGTAGTCCGAAGGTTTATTGGGCGGAAACTCTGCGCGACCATGATACCAAAGCTGTCGAGTATGCTTGGCGTCGTCTTGCGTGCTGCGGGGAATATTAATGAAGAAATCAGTGACTGACCTAGGATTGGTGGTCTCTAAACCCCTGCAGACCATAATCTTCTCCTTGGCTCTACTGCTCGCACCGAGCACCCGGCTTGTGGTGACACTGAAGCCTAGAACTGCCCCAGGTTCTGTAGCTCGGAAGTACCGGTCGTGTGTAACTTACTTCTTGATCTCGGAGCAGCATTGGACAGCTGCCAGCGAAAACAGACATCCCCAATGATTGCCAGTGACCGTAACATGCCCGGATGTGTGGCAATTTTGACTTCGGACCTGATCGAGCTCAAAAATCCGCTAATACAGCACAGCCACAGGCTGATCCACGTCTCCACATAATGACAATCCAGCTACTCGACGAGCGACACAGGTGGATTTCTTGCTCGTATACGGTCTCTGATGCCAAACAGGTCTGCAAATCGGTTCCCCACAATGAGAATCCTGATGCTCACATAGCTAACTATGTAAAGAATGCTCAGTTTGTGTGTGCAAGGCCATATCTGGCCGCTAAGAGAGGATCTCGTGACCCAGGACCTTCTGATAAGCCCACAAGGTACGAATAACGAATCTCCACGAGACAGTCATTATTTAGACACCACCCTCGACACAATCCATTAGCCGGTCCGAGCTTCCAGTACTTGGGTTCCTGTTTCGTCGCCTACTTCAGGGCGGTTGCGGGGTGTTGCATTTCTGTCGGCTTTTCACCTTGAGGAGCAATGTCCACCATACCACCCCCAGAGAACCCGATCCCGTACGCTGAGCCAACTGACGTGAAGGAGGATGTTGTAGACTCCAAGTCCGCGTCTGTGTCAGACGGCCAGGCTGAGGGCACCGGCGCTGTTGCGATATCTACAGTGCGGAAGGACGAGCCCTTGGTGACCAGGAGGGAGCTCTGGAGCTACTATCGTAAGTTTGCGTTTAACCTGAAAAATAAGAGGAAAGTTTCTCATCACACCTGGTTTTGTAGTATACTATAACGGCGACAATGTAAGTAAAGTGACGGCTGCCTGCTATATGGTGCTAATCAGACATATCAGGGTGTCGGTCCTCTCGGTTATACCCAAACGCTGTTCCAAGGCCTGGCTACATCAGCTGGTTATGATCCCGTTGCGGGTCCAGGCTCATCATGCCTGGGCGACACTGCGTCAGGCCAGTGTGTTCTTCCGTGGTTGGGAGGCACCAAAGCAGTCGCGAGTGTTGTCCTTGTCGCCAACGGTGTTTCTTTTGCTATTATGACTGCCATCTTCACAACCATTGGTTCGGCTGGTGACTACGGTACCTTTGGACGCTGGCTGCTCTTCGCAGTGACGGTCGTCTGCTGGGCCGCTCAGTATGCCTGCATGGCGCTTACCTGTACGTCCCCTTCATGAAGACAGAGTACGTGAATACCAACGAGGAGTGTCCATAGCTCCGGATCGCTGGAAACTCGCAATGGGATTGTACATTGTCGGTTTCGTCTCATACGGCGCTACACTCGTTTTCTACGCAGCTGCATTCCCCCGCCTTGCCCGCAATACCCCGCACTCTCGCAAGCTTCGCGATAAATACGAGAATGGCGAGATATCCGCCCAGGAATACGAGATGGAGGAGTCCCTGGAAAAGAATAGGATCAGTAACATCTCCACGGTTCGTATACAAAGCTGATATGCACTCGCTGTCGCGCTCATCTGTTGGACTTAAGATGCACAGTAATGTTGGTTACGTCGTCACATATGCCTTAAACCTGGCACTCCTTCTTCCACCCAAAACCGCGAACAATCCCAGGGTCGATAACTTCGTTCTGGCTCTGTACGTGCCTTTCATCTTCACTCCGGCTCTTACTAATATCAAGACAGCGATAACTCGTACTGGGTAATCCTAGGGATGTGGTGGTGTACGTGCACCGAATAAGAACTCGAAATATATCATTCGGCTAATGTTGTTCCCAGTCATTTACCAGCTGCCCCGTCCTGGTCCTGCTTTGCCCAAGGGCGAAAGTTACCTTACCATCGGATGGAAGCAGGTCAGTATCAGATGGTCCGCCTCCGATAGATGACTTGTTCACGCTAGAGTCAGATCTGGGTAGCTTTGAAGACGTACAAGCATCTTCCATACACGTTCGTGTACCTCATCTCGTTCTTCCTTCTGGCAGATGTAAGAGTATCTCTTTCTGTGTCCGACGACATTATTGACGATAAATGTTTTAGGGGTTGAATACCACCGGTACCCTGGTAGCTATCTGCCAGAATGACAAGTTTAGCTTCTCGTTCTTGCAAAACACATACCTGGGTCTGTCGCAGGCTATCACTTCGACTATCAGTACGCTTGGCTTCTGGTATATTCAGCGTTACTGGAAGATCAGCACGAAGAAGATGGTACATATATTTCCTCGGGGCGACGTAGAGATAAACCAACTAACCTTTACG
>KN839835.1:455381-578638 GCA_000827185.1 Hydnomerulius pinastri MD-312
CGACGACGAGGCCTTTGAAGGCAAGGAGGTCTTCGTATCCGTACGTCTTGAGCGTAGAAAGGTCAGGTTTCACCCAGTAATCACCGTGCTGGAGAGGTGCAGGCGCAGATGACGACTCGGCTCCATTGACGTTCTTGTTGGGTGAGGATGATTGGCCGAGATTGAGCGTGGACTGTGCCGTGAATCGACCAGGTGCCTTCCGGTTCGCGGGTGCCGGCGACTCGGTGGGCGGTGCAGGTGGTGGTTGGGGTGCAGCCTCTTTCTCCCTCGCAACCTCTTTCTCCCTCGCAGCCTGGCTCAGCGCAGGGCTGAACGTCACTTTGCCTGGGCTCCCTCGCATCCCGGGCGATCCAGACCTACTGAACAAGTCCGAAGGCTCGACTTTCTTATCCAAAATCAACTTCTTCACACTCTGCCTTCCCCCACTTCCCAACGCCGGGCTGGAGCTGCGCCCAAGGAAATCACCCCCATCCACCCGACTCATCGACATCGAGCCCGCCTTCGAATTCGCAAGAGACATCGCGAGCGGATTCCCGTTCTGTCCTCCAGGACTAAGGATGGAAGACGAGCTCGATGCCCCAAATCCGCGCAGTTTCGTGTTCGCGAGCTTCGAGCTCGCCGGGGCATAGCTGACAACGAAGCGCGGGGGACCCTCCGGGACCAAAAAGCCGGGTTTCTTTTTCTGTTGTTGTTGGTCCACTGGCACAGCACGAGGGCCGGGCGGGAGCATGGAGAATATGGGGAGGTTGCTTGCGATGGGTTCGGCGATGGAGGCAGTGAACGAGCCTTGGACACCTGGGGCGCTCGTGGAGACATTCAACATGTTGTTGTTGCCAAAGAGCGAACCACCAAGGCCGCCTGTGGAAGTCGAAGTATTGAGTGCAGGCGCAACTGGCTTTTGCTGGCCGAATAGCGACCCCCCGAAGGCGCTGGTACCGGTGGCAGGCTGAGTCGTTTGTTGCTGGCCTAATGGTTGACCGAACAAACTGGTTTGTTGGGCGCCAGTTCCGGTCGTATTCGTTCCCGCTTGTCCGAAGGTGCCACCAAAGAGGCTCGTGCCGGGAGCTGCGGGTTTGGCTCCGCCGAAGAGGCTAGTCGTCTGTGCTGGCTGCTGCGTTTGGTTTTGTTGCGTGTTACCAAACAGGCTGCTGCCCGTCGCGTTCCCAAATAGTCCACCACTCGGCTGGGTTGGATTGCCAAACACTGCCACGAAGAATAACGACGTTAGTTTAAAGCGCTAGGCAAATCATATTTAAGAGAACACTGACGTCCACCAGTCTGTTGTTGGGGTTGTTGCTGTTGCTGATTTTGCTGTTGCCCACCGAAGAGACTACTGCCAGTGGACGTGTTATTTCCGAACAAGCTGGTCGTTGGTTGTGTTTGCTGGCCCTGTTGCGGATTTTGCGGGTTCCCAAACAACCCACCAAAGCCAGTGCCTGTCCCTGCAGCAGGCTGAGCAGGCTGCGTGCCGAATATCGAGGGCTTTGCAGCATTGTTCGTGCCTGTGATACGAGGTCGGTTAGAACCAGAATGTGATTTGTTGTTGAGAGAACATACCTAACGCACTGAAGGCGCTCGTGCCTTGGTTTTGCTGTTGTTGAGACTGACCAAAGATACTTGTCGTGCCAGTGGCAGGTTGGTTGGCAGGTTGACCAAAGGCATTCGTAGTCCCTGTGCCACCAAACGCACTGCCCGCTATGTTATAGACCAAATCAGACGAATTCCCGATGAATGTGCTAAAAACGCTTACTGTTCTGACCATAAGTACTTCCACCAAAGCCAGTTGCGGGCTTATTTTGCTGCGCAAACGCGTTCCCACCACCAAAGATGCTACCGGTACCTGCAGCTGGCTGCTGTTGCTGAGTTTGACCAAAGGTGCCAAAACCAGAAGGTTGTTGTTGCGGCTGCTGCTGCTGCTGCTGGGGTTGCCCAAAAGCGGAGCCACCACCAAAAATACTGCCCCCCGTGCCTCCCGCAGGCTGGTTCTGCTGCTGCTGCTGCTGAGGCTGGCTAAAGGTTCCAAACGCGCTTGTGCCAGGTTGCGTTGTGGCCGTGTTGGCTCCAAATGCGTTGGTGGTGCCTCCACCGAATATCGAGCCAGTGGCGGGTTGCTGGGTCGTTGCTGCAGTACCAAAGAGACCGCTGGCTGGCTGTGGTGCAGGGGCAGCTCCGAATGCGGGTTGACCAAAAGCGTTAGCCGTTTTACGATTTTGCTGGTAGTCCTGCAATCGCAGCTCCTGTACTGAAGTTAGTATTCACAGTAATTGTAAGGGGAAGGGCAAGTCGTGACACACTTCTAGTGATGTACCACGATAAGCTGGCATGGCAGTGATAGTCTGGTATTGTATGGGGCTGCCGTTCTGGGGGTCTTTTTCGCTAAAAACGACATAAGGAGGCGAGGAGGTTCCTGTGGTCACTGGAGGTGGGTTAGCATCTGAGCCAGTTGCTGAAGAAGTTAGATCATATGAGCTCGACATGCGAGCATGAAAGCACGATAACCTACTGGGTGAAGTCCCTCCGAAACCTGTTGTTGCCGGCTTGTTTTGCCCGAAGATGCCTCCCGTGCCACCGAAAGCGCTGGTCGTACCCGTGGTGTTATTGTTGGCACCGAAGATACCTCCGGAGGTCCCAGCGGTGTTTGTGCCTCCAAACGCGCCTCCCCCGCCACCAAACGTAGAGGTACCTCCTCCGAAGGCACCAAAGCCTGTCGTTGGCTTAGGAGCACCAAAGGCGGAAGTCGTTGCTGCAGGCTGAGCATTATTTTGGCCAAAGGCGCCTATGAGCCGGAACATCGATCTCAGCAAACAAAAATATAAAGACATCTGAAGAGATAGCAGAGCTCACCAAAGGCAGACGTTGTGCCAGCGTTGTTGTTAGCTAGGCCTCCGAACATTGGGTTTGCTGCAGGCTGCTGCTGCTGCTGCTGCTGCTGCTGTGGCTGGCCAAAGGCGTTGGTTGAGCCAAAAGCTGTATTCGGTGATTGATAGGTGCGAAAAGAAAAGGCCTGTGTAAATGACTTGGCTTACCTCCTCCGCTTCCGAAAGCGCTGGGCTGGCCAAAAGCGGAACCTTGGTTTGGCTGCTGGTTCTGCTGTGGATTAGCCCAAGAAGACTGCACCGTGTTCTGCCCAAACATTTCGAATTAGGACGCTACCCCTACTCGTCGTTGCTGCCAGTGTCAAAGCTGCCTCCAATTAACCAGGGCGCGGTGTTTCAAAATTTCAGTGTCAGACGGTCACGCGTATTTGGTATGTTATTCCCACAATCATTATACACGGAAAATTTGGTCATTGTGCAAGTAAAGTGAGGCGTAGTAACATAGGGCTGGGGTTGCGGGTGCAGGCAAGGCAACGCTACGATGCCAGACGGCTCAGATAAATCAAAACGGAAACCGACATTCAGCACCCTTGAACGCGAAGAAGCTTTCAAAAACCCACCAAAAAATGCCTCGACGTACCCGATACTCAACGAATTCGTGACACCGCACATTGAGTCCTTCAATGCGCTCTTTGACGATTCCGGACTCCCAAAAGGCGACGGAGATGGAAGGGGCTTACTATCGCTGGGCCTCAAGGACATCGGGGAACGTGTCGTGTTTGATGGGAATGGGCAAGTCGGTACGGAGAGCGGTCAGACTGGCTGGGGCAATCGCCTGAGCAGTGAGTGCTATGCTGTCGAGATCGAGATTCAGTTCATGATTTAAGACGTTGTTAGTTTGGATCGAGGAGGTATCGATAGCGCCACCGAGAGTCCCGGATCGCGATACCTGGAGTACCGAACGAAGAGTTTACCCTTCAGAGGTATGTACTATCGTGTATACTGATCGGTACATGCCTGCATAGGCTGATTTGAGTTTACTTTCACTGATCATGGTGCTTTTGGTAGGCCCGGGAACGTTTGACTTCGTATAGGGGTCGCATGCAGGCTAAAGTATGCTGGAAGATAAATGGCGACGCACATCCTGATCAATGTGTCATGCGAGATTGTGGTCTTGTCCCAATCATGGTTCGAGTGAGTATCGTCATTCAAATAAGCGCAAGCTAGCCCCTTGACGCGTACTTAGTCAATACGATGTAACCTTCGCAACTTGCCCTCCTCCGAGCTCGTTCGCCGTCACGAAGAGCCCGAAGAATTCGGTGGATACTTCATCATCAACGGAAACGAGAGGCTAATCCGATACCTTATTCTACCCCGCCGCAACCATGTCATTTCTCTCCTCCGCCCCTCCTTCACCAACCGTGGACCTTCCTACACTCAATACGCCGTCCAAATCCGCTGCGTCCGCCCCGACCAATCCAGTGTCACCAACACCCTTCACTATCTCTCCAACGGTAGCGCCATGCTCCGCTTCAGCTGGCGAAAGCAGGAATACGTCATCCCAATCATGCTCATCCTCAAAGCCCTCATCGGTGCATCTGACAAGGAAATTTTTGAACACGTCATGATGCAAGACTACGAAAACACCTTCTTGACAGATCGCGTGGAACTACTTTTGCGCAGCTTCAAAATGTATAGTTTATATACCGGAGACCAATGCCTTGAATACTTGGGTGACAAGTTCCGCATTGTCTTGGGTATGCCAGAGGACTGGACGAACCATGCACTTGGAGCCTGGCTAATCCAGAAAATGGTCTTGGTTCACCTAGAAGAACCTCGCGATAAATTCCGCATGCTTGTGTAATCCTGGTTTTCTTCGCTGATTCCGACATTTACTAATCTGATATCCAGCTTCATGCTACGGAAGTTATACGGCTTGGTGTCATCGTCTTGTTGTGCAGACAACCCAGATTCACCACAACACCAGGAAGTGCTTCTACCTGGATACCTATACGGCATGATAATCAAGGAACGTCTCGAAGAGGCTCTCGGTCAAGTGCGCAATCAGATTGCCACAGATGTGCGCAGAGCCGAGCCTCCTCCAGATTTCTTAGACAGTGCGTTCCTGTTCAGCCCTTCCGCTAACAAGAGCTCATTATCCTCGCAGAGCGGTACATCGTGAAAGTGATCAACAAGGTCAACTGGGACATTGGGGCAAAGATGGCAAATTTCCTCGCCACCGGCAATCTCGTCTCTCCGACAGGTCTCGACCTCCAACAAGCATCGGGATTCACGATCGTTGCCGAGAAGCTGAACTGGCTACGTTACATCAGTCATTTCAGATGTATCCATCGTGGTGCCTTCTTCGCCGAACTGAAAACTACCACTGTCCGGAAACTTCTTCCTGAAGCATGGGGTAGGTAATCGCGCTTATACACGCGCATGCGCATACTGACAGTACCCAAAATTAGGCTTCTTATGTCCCGTGCACACTCCTGACGGTACCCCCTGCGGTCTTCTCAACCACCTCTCGCGAACGTGCCGCATCGTCACCACCCCCCTCGCAGTCTCCCACATTCCCGCACTCCTCGCCGCTCACGGCATGTCACAGCCCTTCTCCTCCTCCATTGATGGGCGCAAAAACCTCTGCGTCCAACTCGACGGAAGGGTGATTGGCTGGGCCCGGCCCGCCGTAGCACAACAGCTCGCCGAGAACCTGAGGATATGGAAGACGGAGGGCACACACAAGGTGCCGCTCGACCTTGAGATCGGGTTCGTGCCCGAGTCGAAGGGGGGACAATATCCGGGTTTGTTCCTGTTCTCGTCTAGGGCGAGGATGATGAGGCCTGTGAAGTTCTTGGCTAATGGGAGGGACGATCAAGTTGGGCCTTTCGAGCAGGTGTATATGAATATTGCAGTTAAACCAGATGAGATTGAGGTTGGGGTGACGACGCATGTGGAACATGCACCGACGAACTTCCTCTCCATTCTTGCCAACCTGACGCCGTTCTCTGATTTCAACCAAGTGAGTACCTGTATAATGAAATATAAACACTGCTGATCACGACTCGAGAACAGAGTCCTCGTAATATCTACCAGTGCCAGGTATGTGTGAGCGGACGCGATTTCACTTTAGAACACTGACCACCTCTGCAGATGGGTAAGCAAACCATGGGAACTCCCTCTACAGCCCTCCAGCATCGAACGGACAATAAGCTCTACCGCCTCCAAACTGGCCAAACCCCCGTCGTCCGACCCCGCCTACACAACACCTACGCCATGGACGCCTTCCCCAACGGTACCAACGCGATCGTCGCTGTCATCTCCTATACCGGGTACGACATGGAAGACGCCATGATTCTCAACAAATCCGCACACGAGCGTGGTTTCGGCTATGGGACAGTGTACAAGTCCCAAATCATCGACCTCAAGGATATGCGTGGGTCGTCGAAGTCGAATTCTGCGCCGACGCTTCATTTTGGGCTTGGGTATGAAATTAGGACGGAAGAGGGGGATCGGCAGCATACTTGTATGCAATTCTTGGATAAAGATGGCCTCCCTTGCATTGGGACGAAGTTGGACTCTGGGGATCCGATTGCAGCATATGTCGATGACACGACAGGTCGGACGAAGTTTGTCAAGTATAAGGGTGACGAGCAAGGCATCGTAGACGAAGTGCGACTACTAGGTACACCTCAGCTTCATTTCTTCGGTTGCTGCAATACTGAACAACCTTGTAAGGTGCCGACGCTGGAGACACTGAACTGCAAAAACTCCACATAACCCTACGAATCACACGATCACCAGTGATAGGAGACAAGTTTTCCTCCCGTCACGGCCAAAAAGGTGTTTGCTCACAAAAATGGCCCGCTGTCGACATGCCCTTCTCGGAGAGCGGGATGCAACCCGATGTTATCATCAATCCCCATGCGTTCCCGAGTCGTATGACAATCGGAATGTTGGTCGAGAGTATGGCTGGGAAAGCCGGTGCTATGCACGGTTTAGCGCAAGATGCTACTCCGTTCGAGTAAGATGGCTCTCCAATGATATCACTCAACACGCTCTAATATTAACTTTGCACAGGTTCTCGGAAGAAGATCGCGCCATTGACTACTTTGGCGAACAGCTCCTTGCTGCAGGTTATAACTACTACGGCAATGAGCCGATGTACTCTGGTATTACCGGACAAGAGTTCGCCGCGGACATCTACATCGGTGTTGTCTACTACCAGCGTCTGCGTCACATGGTGTTAGACAAGTTCCAAGTGCGGACGACCGGTCCTGTGGATCCCCTTACCCGTCAACCAGTCAAGGTAAGTCCTTGTTACTATCAGTTGTGCCAACATATTCTGATGCCGATGTTGATGCTGATAGGGACGAAAACGTGCCGGCGGTATCCGTTTCGGAGAAATGGAGCGTGATGCTTTAATCGCACACGGCACATCATTCCTATTACAAGACCGTCTGATGAACTGTTCGGACTACTCGACTGCGTGGGTGTGCCGCACGTGCGGGAGCATCATATCGCTGGGCTATGATGATATCAGTTTGGGCGAGATATCATCAACTGGGGCCATGAAGGCGTCCGGACCTGGCGGGGAATACTGCAGGGTTTGCCGTGCCGTGGCAGAAGAGGAGGACGAGCGGGCGAGAAGAGCAATGGCTACAGGTCAAAATCCACACAGAGGACCGCACCCTGAGGTAACAGTAGCGATACCCGCCTCAAACGTGTTAGGATCCTCAAGAAAAGGCGGTGATATGGACGTGGTAGCGGTTCCATACGTGTTCCGTTATCTCTGTGCAGAGCTTGCTGCCATGGGTATCGCAGTCTCCTTGGAGGTGCGATAGCTGGCAACACTATTACATACATCTTACATTCAATCCCCTTTGCTGTTGAAACGTTGATGTCGATGTCTACTTGGTGATTGTGATCAAAATCGATGTTCGAGTGCATACATAGACCAAGCCCAATTACAGCTGAGGGAAGATACCTACGCGTACTGATATAAGATTGAAGTAAGTAGCTACAGGCAGCAAGCTGAACGCTGTAACATAATAAAGAGAGGGGATCCGAACACACAAAAGAGAAGCCTTAGGAGGGTAATCCGAGAGCGAAAGCGAAACAGGAATTTGAAAAGGGTATCAAAGTGATTCCACTGGTTCTGCAGTCCCATTGGGTAAAGAAGGGGCGGGGGTGGAGGTACTGATGTTAACTTCTAACTGCTGCTCAGGTTGCTCCGCGTCATTATTAACGAAATTTGAAGCTGGTAGCTCATGCTCATAGTCGAGGTCACTGCCACCTAAAAACAGTGCGACAACAGTTTTTTCCAAATTGGAGATGCACCCCTTGCCTCCAAAGTCTGGCGGGGGTGGAGTAGAAGCGAGTGATTGGAGCTCTGCAGAATCTACAACAAGCTTAGTGCGGGTCAAGAACATATCCACGAGGAGACGACATTCGTCTGCGCTCGTGGCGTGTGCCAGCATCCTGCGCATATCGCGAGCATGCTCGAAGAGAGATGGAGGTATCGAAGGAGTCGGTGGCGCAGGTGGAGGCTTTGGGCGGACGCTTGCGGCTTTCGATGAGAGACGCTCTGGCACATGGACAATGGTTGGTGTCAGGGTGGAGTGAGCGATCGCCGATGCTGGGGCAGGAGAAGGGGCAGGAGAAGGGGTAGGGACGGGTTCAACTACGGTGGGTACGGATACCGAGGCTGGTACAGGGGTTTCAGCGCGTGCCGTCGGAAGTGGTGCGGGGTTTGGCACAGGCGTTGGTTTGGCAACAGGCTGAAGGTGTTTTCCGAGATCAGTCTCAGAAGCCTTCTTGCAAACAGGTGTGCCTGGAGAGCTAGAGCTCAGGGACACTGTATCCATTCCAGGAGCAAGAGAAGGAACGGATGGGACAGGTGGTTCTGGTTCTGGAGCCTTGCCATTCCACGCGGGCACAGGTTTCCGGATGAAAGATCGAGTTCGCTGACGAGTACTTGGTGCTTCCTGATCTCCGGAACCACGATCTGAAGAAGACGGAGAGGGCGATCCGGACGTAGGAAAACGAGGTGGTACAGGTCGGTTAGCAAGCGGTGAGAGGTTTGTCGTGGATTTGTTGGGCGAGGGCGCATCTGTGGAACCGACTGTCATCTTGCGCGGACTCTTCCCATTCTCATTTGATCCGGCGAGCGTTATCTTGGATATCATCTTCTGCAGGCGCCCAGACTTTTTGGGTGTGAGGGAAAGAGAGCTCTCCGTCGCAGGCGATAGCTTGGCCAGAGGCTCCGGAGGACCCTCAGCGAGAAAGTCAATCAACTCCCTGGCGCTGGCCGACAACCCTCGCTGCCTGTCCTGCTGCTTCGACGGTGCAGGCGGTTTCAAACCCTGCACATTCTCTTCGTCCGAATCTCCCATAACATCATCAAGGTCAAGCGACTCCCGATTCCGCGCAACAGTTCTCGTACGAGGAGGTCGTGAAGCGTTCATGTCGAGTTCCTGTGGTGGTGCTTTGCGTCTTTGGATAGAGACGGGAGCTGCTCCTGGGGGTGAAGGGGATGGGTTGGAGTCGGAACGCAGGGGTTGCTTAGGCAATATCATGTTGGACTTCGCGGTAGATGGATCCGAAGTTGATGATGATCGCATGCGGGCGAATGAAGGGGCACTGTATCCTGAAGCGGTTGCGGCGCTGAGCTGTCGAGGCCGGGATGTGGGTGGTGGCTTCTGACTTCCACGCTCCTCTTCGTCTTCGACGATGGAGTCAACGTGACGTAGAGACGGTCTGCCTGAGCGCTTGGGTTGTTCGGGGGAAGAAACGACAGAGGGTGTGTCGGCGCCGTTGGGTTTTTCAGTTTTAATGGGCACTCTTTGGCGCCCGTTCGCCCGTGCCTTATCTTTGTTGAACACCTGATGCGGTCATATTTAATCACCGCCGTGCAGATATATAGCGCGAGAACCTACCTCCATCGTACGCAGTCTATCTGGGGTGAGTGAAACTTTCATAGTTGAGCCTGAGCGCATCATGTCGTCAAACTCTTGGGATCGAGTGTCCTCCTTAAACGACGTTTAGTTCATAAGAAGACAGGGACGCGGAAACAACATACGCTAAAAGTCGGGGATATGGGAGACTTGTCACCCGTGCTATGGATCGATTGCTTAGCGTTAGCACTCGCGATAGAATCTGTCTTCCGGTGCCCATTCAAGGATTCGCTTCCATTGGGCAGATCTTGGGACGCTCTATTGTTGAATATCTTAATTGCTCGAGATTTGTCGATGGAAGATCTGGCTGAGTGGATATTGGGGTTTACAGCCGCTGCTGGCGAAGTGCTTGATGACTCTGATGACATCCGGGGACGGCTTCCATTGAGCGAACCATCTCGACGGAAGGGCTCCGCGGGAAGCGACGTCGCTCCACCGATCTTGTCGCGCGTGAACGATTTACTACGTCTTGGTTTCGGCAGTTTCGAGAGCGATTCGATCTGCTCGTAAACTAACGGATGGAAGTGGAATGAAGATCAGCATGCACGGCAATGCCGAGAAAAGCGAGGCTCTCGGCAGTGACTAACCCTTCATGTTTTTAAAGAGGCCGTATATTGCGCTATCTTCGCAAAGCGCTATGAAGAGATCTTGGGTGTTCGCAGTTGCCCGACTGCTATCCCGAGCTGCAACGCGGCCCACATTCGACAGGATATGCCTAAGAAGCGAGATCGTCAATAATGAGCCGAGAAGCACGCAGTACGACATACTCGCAAATGGATCTAAGGTGGACCGATTCGTTCAGTAATCCAGCGTAGGTACATAAACGTGAGACTCACTCAATGATAGCAGTTAAATAGAGCGAGGCTGGAGCGACGAGCGATTGCTTGGGGAGTGGAGTCCCCTCCGCGTTCATCCGTTCAAACAAGCGAGCTTCAGCATCCGAATTTTCGTCCGTGTCGCTCAGGGTCGAATATGCCTCGCACTTGAGGCGGAGGAGCTATACACCATTGGTACCGATTAAGGTGACGCCGGCTATAGCAAGTGTCGAGCTAAGCACCCACCTCGAATACCCACTGGAGATTGAAGCTGCTATCGTCGACGATAACCTGAGATGAGCCTGAACCTGGGGCGCCACCTGTACGCTCCCAATACGCTCTGAGTTCCATCTCAGCTTCCAACACGGCCTCCTTGCCCAGTGTCGTGGGCAACACCTTGTGCAGGCCTGCTCTGAGCTGCGAGGTGGTCAGCGCGCGTGCAGCAGCGAGGATACTATGCAGTAGTTCGTCGAGCAGTCCATTGATTGAGTTCAGGGCGTCGTTTGAGAGTTTCGTAGGACGAATGTCGGAGAGAATGACATCTGCAGAGCGGGCAGAGATATAGGAAGGCGCTTTTGGGTATTCGTCGCTGGCCATGGGGAGCTTGTTATCGAGTTCGCCGAATGGACCAGGCATGCCGCTGAGTGGTTACCTTCAGTAACCTGTGGTACTAGTAGTTTGGTGTACTTGGTGGACGAGAAAGAGGATGCCGGGATGGCGGGTCCCAAGCAATCCTAAGCGACAGCCACAACCGTTTCAAGTCAAAGTTTGACCAGCAAATTGCGATCAACTTCTCACTCAAAATTTCCCTGTTCGAGAATTTGCCAAATTGCAAAAAAAGTCCCATTTGACTAACATCTGCTCAGCATCAGATTCAACATATGTCACAGATCAGAAAAATAGTTCGCGTATCTCCCAGCGACGCGATGTTGCCATTCAGTACTCAGTGCTTATCTATACGACTCTTGTGCAACAACCCTCACAGCAGCGCCACAGTTCGTCCGATACCCATCCTGCGAATGTGTTCCTCCTAAGGGACCGTGCGTGAGGACATCGCGCCAATCATAGGACTAGCATCCTTTCCACAGCTTCTTCTTCGCCAGCCGTACCCATTGATTGGGCGCTCTGTGGCTCCTCGGTGGCAATGTCTTTCGGTGCTGATGGAGCCACGAGATCAGTTACCGTGGCCTTCCCTTCCACCATCATCAGCGCGTCCGTGGTAGAATCAGACATTGCGGTGTCTGCTGCCGAGGGAACGGGTTCATCGTTCCTGGCCAAGGATTCTGCGGGGCGTGCTGGTTCGTCCAGGCTATTTAAAGGCGTTTCGGGTCCCCATAGTGTAAGGCCACGTGAGGCCAATGCAGTCACCAATCCAGAGTTGAGATCATCCAGTGGTGGGATCTTCGAAGGATACGGTGACAGCGGCAAGAGAAAGTCATACTCATCTCGTCTGGAGTCTGGACCCTTCGCGTCGTTGTCACCTCCTTGACGCGTGGGGCCGCCACGCATAGTCGCATTCTGCTTTCTCATGTTCAAGTCGACTGGGCTAAATATATTCCAAAGAACCTGATAGGAGAAATTAAGTTATGAGATTTAGAAGACTGTTGCACTGACAGCGGGAGACATACCCAAGGACCCATGACGGCATGTCGATCAGCGGATATACGGGCTCTGAGAACACGTCTTGGTAACACGCAGGAGGATGGTAGGCGTAGTGGGGGCCGCCCGAGGCGCGCTGGTATGGAGGGTACGAACGGCTTTGAAGTTAGTTTGTGTAACAAGGGCCGGCGGTGGCCCTGGTTTTGGTGTTGCACCTCGTGGTGCATCACCTCGATAGGCATGCCAAACTCTTCATCGCACCCTGTTGAGCGCAAGTCAGGAATAGAGATAGTTTTCACAGGAAGGAGTTTGACCTGCGAAAGGACAAGGAAGAGGAAATATCGTATGCCTTCCCAAGTGTACGTCACGTTCGTCGCTTGTGCGGAACTTTCTTCGGCATCCTGTCCAATGACAACGGAATGGCGCCTTGTAGATGCGGCGTCAACTGGGTCCATCGTGTTGAGAGCAGACGGGACCATACCTGCGAACTATCCTCATCTGCATGCACCTTCAAATGCGCAAGCAAATTGTGCCCGCAATTCAAAATAGCTTCACAGTTCAACCACCTGCACCGTCTTTCCATTAATCGCGACTTGGACTCTTCGATCACAACTTGTTCAAGATGATTATATCGGACTGGTGACAAGATGAGCTAAAGATCAGCAAAGGCAAGGAACGCTCTCATACGCTCTTCGTCATCCTCTCCTTCTTCAGAGCCCGATACCACATCGTCTGCTATCGCGCGTTCTTTCATTTTCATCCTCTCGATGATCTTCTGGACGGGTGAGGGTGGTGGAGGCACGAGCACATATACCTGCTGCTTCCGTCGCTTCCTCACACGTGGAGGTGAAATTGAGGCGTCACCTGCCATACTCTCAACCTCTGTGGAGCGACGCTTGAGAGATGGTTTGACGTTATCCTCAACAATGATCACTTCGTCGTCTGTTTCGGGGGGTCCAGTTGCAGGCGAGTGGTCAGAGACCACCGGGGAGATTGACGGAGAAGGTAAGAAGAGTGGCAGCTTGCTGCTCGACGCGCCTTCACTCGCTTCCTGGGATGGTGCCTTCAAGCTCGTTGGCGTCAATACCACCGCCTCCGGTTCAGGATACGAGAGTTCGAGTTGACGTTCAACGTCATCCACAGCGCCAGAAAACGATGGAGGCGGACTTTCCATACGCACGTCCACGTCTTGAGCACCTGTTTCAGCCTCAACACGTGTTTCAGCCAAAGACAAGCTCTCCAGTTGGGGCATATGGGTGGTTGTGTGGGCAGGGGAAGCGGGGGGTGATGGGACTTTAGAAGTTTCCTTAATCGGGAAGGTGGCTTTCTCTTCTCGTCCACTTGCGGAGTCGTCCGAGTCGTCTAGCGTAAGGTCGATCGTCACCGGACCTTCCGGGACGGCAGAACATTGTTGGGCATGCTTCGGAGGGACTGAGTCCGTTTTTGGATGCTTCGGAGGGGAGGCCGAGGCCGAAACTTCAGAGGAAGGTGGAGGCTCGGGTGAGGAGACAGGCACTGATGCTGCCATCGATGGTGACACTGCGAGGGGAGCAGTGTTTGTGGTGGGTAATGGAGGTGTGAGAGGTTTTGAAAACGCGATAGGGACTACTGAGGGCGTTGCTTCTGGCAGGGACTGCACAGATGATGGTCCTACCACCTCCATGCTTTCCTCCCCCCCCCCCTCCTCCTTCTCTGCTTCGACTGTCGTACTTTCTGCTGCCTTCTCCTTGCCCTTCCCAGGCATGGACGCTCTCCTTCCAAGCGACCGCAAAATATCTCTCGCCAACCTCGACTTGTCCACCTGTTGAGGCGTCCTCGGCTTAACCTTTGACTGCTCCGTACTTCGATCAGGTGTAACAGGCGCAGGGGGTGCAGTAGCCGGCATCATCATAGGAATTCGAACTCCCTGAGCAGCGAGGGCAGCTCTCGCTGCCTCGTCCGAGTAAAACTTCAATTGTGCGGCCATATGATAGGGCGTCGTGGGTTGCCCGGGGACAGAGTGGGTTATCCCTGGCGGTATATTGATCTCCCTCCCTGGGATGGATATTGTCTGTGGAGGGTGAACAGTGGACTGAGTAGGTGCACTCGAAACCGGAGCTGTCGATGGGATTGGAGCACTTGAGGGTAGGATTGATGCACTTGACGTCGAGGCTACGGGCGCAGAAGTCGCAGGCACGCCCGGTTGCAACGCAGCAGGTTGGGGCTGAACATTGTTAGGAAATTCCAACTGCCTAACTTGCTCAACAGTGGAGACCCATATAGGTTTGGGGATAGTGTCGATCCCTGCTTGGAACCAGTCTTTCGAAATTCCAGCGGCGGCTGCTTGGGCCCAAAAGTCTCTTGTGGTCTTGGGGCCGAGCTAAAGAACACGGCGAAGGGTCAAAGTATGCTTGCAATGAGGGGGAGGAAGGGCGAACTTTAATCGCTCGCTGGAACTCGAAGATGAACGAGTTCTTGTTAATGACTGGTCGTGCCGTTGTCTGTGCTGTCGATTGTAGCTGCGATGTGTCACGCTGATCTTGGAGGTTCGTGGGCTTAGCTAGTGGTTGCGCAGTTGCCGATTGTGACTGCGAGACCCACTGCTGCTCTTGGAGGTTAGCGGGCTGAGGTTGCGACTGTGGTGGTGAAGTCTGGGATTGGGAACGGATTGGCTGGAGGATTCGAACTTGCGGGGCTTGAGTAACAGTGGGAGCCGTGGGGGGTGGTGGGCCACCGGTTGACGACTGACGGGTGGGGGGTGATGGATGTCGTGGAGGCCGCTGAGGGACTGGAGCGGTGGGTGGGGTTGGTTGAGCTGGTGTCGATTGCGAAGCTCCTGCTTGGGTTTGTGGCCCCGGTTGATGCTGGGAACTATTTGGTTGTAGCGCAAAAGAAATCTTCTCTGGAGCCTGTCTGAGCTGAGCCCCGAAGGCAGCTTGTTGAGAAGAGGCCTGCGTTGGTGGTTGCTGAGAAGATACACCAGGTGGCAGTCGGCTCTCAGGTCGACTGTGGACGTTAGCCGGCGGTGCTGGAGTAACATGCATTTGCGAAGCTGGCATTGGTTGAAGGTTCACTGTCGGACGCGACGGCCCAGCAATAGGCACCCCCTGAGCAGAGGAAGGTCCCGTTCTCGCCTGTTGCGCGTTATACAGTTCCGCCAACTGCTGCTGTCCATAGGAAGGCCCTTGATATACATTTGTCAAGGGATGAAATAGTTGCGAATACCATGGGCGTCTTGGACGTACCTTGGGAAGCAGCCGAAGTCTGTGAACTCCTGATAGGTGGAGCTTGATTATATCCCATGTATGGAAGATGTTGCGGAATCACTGGATGGCTGTAGCCCGCGGACCAAGTTGGGGGATTGTTGTACTGCTGCGAATGAGGACCGGGCGGATTCTGCTGTGCATATCCGGTGATTCTGAACGATTCTTGACCCTGCCTACTATAGCGTGCCTGTGTCTGCGGTGCTGCAGCGTGCTGAGAGGGTTGCCGGTTTATAGGAGGTGGCACGGCGCCTTGTTGTCCGTGAGCAATTGACGAATCGGCTTGTTGGGGGTAAATTGTGCTTGGAGGTTGCTGTGGCGCACGCTGCTGCACCATTGGGGGAGGGCCATGGTAAGAACCAGTTGGGATTGGTGGAGAGTACTGTGAAATTTATGAGCAACGAGAATTAACTAATGAACAGCAGAATGATATAATCACCGAGGGTGATATACGAGCCTCTGGTACCTCTACCAGTGTGGCAGTACTCGGTAAGATGACGTTTGGTTGCTCGATTGGAGGATGGTTGGTAAACTGCAATGTATTGCGCCTATGAATTGATGGTAAGCCAAGCGGTGATATAACTTTGATGTGTCGATATTAAGTATGTGCTTACAGCCCCGTCGTGTTTTTCAATCTCATCAACATTTCTCTGTTCGCATTGCGCCGCGTCAATTCCCATCACAAGCCTCAACGTATGGATGACAAGAAACTTACTCAGCTTCACGTCCCTCCCTAGCGCGTTTCTCGAGCTCGTTCAAGAGATAATTCTTGTGTGCCATATCATTGTTCGCCTCGAGCCTCCGCACGATCTCCTTAACCTCCTGAATGCGCTTCAAGTTCGCTTGGTACGCTTCTGGAGGGAGCACGTCGGAGGCATTGATCATTGAGGAGGCGGCGAATGCGATGCTCAATGCGCCATTATTTTGATCACTGGATGACGCATGCTGGCCACCATTGTCCATAACGACCTACGCTGTACAACCAAAAAGATATAACCAAGATAGCCCCAACGACGCGCTGGACGTTGCAAAATCTTGGGTGGGTCGAGGATTGACAGAAAGTCCGATTATAGGAACCTTGAGCCACAGGTCACATAGAATGTCACACTCGCATGTAACGTGACCACCACGTGACATCACGCGTTATTGTCACTCCTTTCCTGCCTTCCCACGGTTACTCAAATGATGTCCTTCCTCCGATTCGTTCACAAAGCCGCTCCTAGAAGTTATGCGACCCGTGCATTTGCATCAGAGGCGTCGTCCTTTGCAGCGCCTAGCACTGGGGCGTATCAAGTATTTGATCGTGCGGTAAAGCAGAAGCAGAGAGACCGCGCAGTGCTTAGAGATAGTGGAGAACGAAGCAGAACGGTAGACTACCTCCGAGACGAAGTTGCGGACAGGATGATGGAGCGTCTGTTGGCGAGTTTTATGTGCGGTGAGAGTGCGAAATGCGTCTGACTAACTTTGGATGGATGTTGCATAGGATATCAAGCGGAAATTTGATACCATCGTCGACCTTGGTTCTGGGCCAGGTCACTTCTCCAAGTTATTAGAGCCCAACAAAGCCCGGAAAGTCCTCATGATAGACTCGAGCAGTTTGTGCATGCGCTACGAGTTTCTTTCGCCTTTCTAACCGCTATCTGGATAGAGGAGACACTCACCCGCGACCCGGATGAGGAATTTGAAGGTTGCTCGACCGACTTGCCGTGCTGCTTGCCGTGTTCTGACGACTATAAATCTTCACAGTGGAGGTTGAACGTCTTCATGCGGACGAGGAGAAACTTTTAGAAGTGCTCCCTCGCGACTCCCAAGAAGCCGTTGTCTCCTGCCTAAGCTTGCATTGGGTGAACGATCTGCCTGGTCCGTTCAAGGCTAAGCTCCACCATAATCTGTTGTCGCTGAAGTGACTGTTGTTTAGGTGTTCTCGTTCAGATCAAAGAGGCACTACAACCTGACGGACTCTTCCTTGGCGCCATGTTTGGCGGCGATACACTCTTCGAGCTCCGTACAGCACTTCAGCTGGCAGAAGTTGACCGCGAGGGGGGTATCTCGCCTCACGTGTCACCAATGACAGGTTCGTATCATATTTTGTCTCGCTGACTACGATAACACGCCCTTTCCCCATGATTTTGTAGATACCAAAGACATCTCCAATCTACTTGGCCGAGCTGGTTTCACTCTTCTCACCGTTGACACTGACGAAGTGCGCGTTGGGTATCCTTCTATGTGGGAGCTCCTCGAGGACTTGAAAGACATGGGTGAGGGCAACGCTATCGTTGGAAGGTCAGAATAGGCGCCCCTTTCAGAATTGCTGAAGGTCAAATATCGTTGCGCAGACGGCACTTTCTGAACCGCGATACTCTCACAGCCGCATCTGCTATCTACAAGGGTGACGCTCAAGCATGATTCACGACTTAATAGGTAGATTGATATCCCATTTGTAGAGCTACATGGTCAAGAAGATGGTTCAATCCCAGCGACGTTCCAAATAATATACATGGTACACATCTCCCCTGTCTTCCTTCATCATTATACCCCACTTATCATTCATCCACTCAGATTGGATGGAAGCCTTCACCAACACAGCCGAAGCCCCTTGAGCGCGGGTCTGCGCAGACGAGTCTGAAAGATGTCCTTTGATAAGGAAGCACGATATTGCCACCGCTATCAGCTGTGTCCTTTTTGCACAAACTTTGTCGGTCAAAGGCTGTATCGCACTTGTTTACGCACTTGCGGATAACAATAAATTCACAACCGCCGGAACGTGAGTGTCATAGGGATTGCTAGGGAGGGCATGGACGCTTGATAACCGGCGGCGTCGTATGCTTGGCGCGCTGATTTCATACTTGCCATTGACATGCAACTGAGCGGCTCATCACCGACGCCGGTGGGCGACAACCGCCCAATTTGGCGAGCGTAGCTTCGGCCTGACGCCAAGGTTCACTATACTGATTTCCTCCTCCACAGAGTGACAGGATCCAGCCCGCTCGTTCAATAAGGGAACGGTTGACCACCCACGTGCAACTGTTCATTTCTGAGCACAGAAGCCAGTGACTGAGTAGTACAAATGAAGCTCATCTGCAACTTCGCTCGCCCTCGTATCCGGGGATATAGAAGGTTGCTCCATGCGGTGTTTCGGATGCCCCAGATCAGTCCTGCCATGTGCAACTTGCATTTATGATGCTGTGGCACGAACTTAGGAGTGACTTGCTACAGCACTCTCAGCGCTAGACTGGGCCAGGTCCGTTGTCGGGGCCTGGGGACATTCTTCTCATCCCCAACCCCGTTCAGATACGGTGTGCTATCCACATGTGTTACCATTCTCCAGCTAATCAGCACACCTGGCCAGGGAACATCCAGCTCATTTGTTACTAATGCGGGGACCTCCCGAAAGGCATACTAGGAGCGCTGGAGACAACAGTCGACAGCGCTTGGGCTTCAAACGCTCAACGCCACTTGCTGGGTCTCCAAAGTTGCCCGTTGGACCCTGCCCCTCTTGCCCCGCCATGGTCGCCAGATGGACCTCTGACCGAGTGTCAAATGGAGGTCAGCAAACTGCTAACAACATGTGTCAAACATCTTTTCGACGCCGGAAGACAGGAACGGGACATCCCGGACGCTTTCAAGTGTCTCCCAACGATATCGCTGTACGGAACCACAGACTTCAGGCTGATATCCATCTTTACATCGTCAATGAGTTGGCTAATCAACCAAAGTTTTCCCGACTCCCCATAGTGCCTAAATATTGTGCGAGTGAAGGCCGTCCGAGTTTTCGGGTCGCTCGTCACATCCATCACTCTTTCAAGCAACGAACACTCTCCAGCCTAATATTTGTCATAACTGAGGCTTTGGTACATACTTTGTTGTCTCTATGGCCGGAATAGAGGATGTTAATCTTCTGTAGACGAGTCTGCACCTCGGTCGTTGAAACAAGTTGCTATACACAGATGGGCAACCAACCACCATTGTACCGGAGATCTCCCATGATACTTATTAGTGGGGCCTTAGAGACCGAGCGTTCATGTGCTAAACATGCGGCTCCAAGCCCGCACCAGGTAAGAGGTTTCTAGAAACCCGCTAGTAGTGCGGCTTCAGGGGTGGACCCACACCTGTCCACACGCGCCAACAGAGCACAGTCAAACCAAGAAAGGAACTGGTTTAGAAGTTAATTTCATTCAGGCTTCGCGAATTCTGTACTATCATTCTTCTAAACCTTCCCCGTCGCTGGTAGATTATGCCTGTGAGGATGACTGGCATTTCATTATGCAACGTTCGGCCGACTCTGAGAACAGGAGATGAAGTGCTAGCAGATTGGCTGAGATAGTACATGATGGGAATGAGATGAATAGTCCGCCAGTCAGCTGCAAAGAGCGCCGACTGCGCACGGCGTAGAAGCAGGCAAAACCAAGAGGGGGATGAACAGTAGCCATGAAGGGGTAGCCGATATGAAAACCCATACAAATGTCAAAGCCAACAGGACCAAGGGCAAGAAATCAGAAGTGGGGATATCCTTTCCATCCTTCCATCCAATCCGAAGTATTTTCCGATCCAGCGCTGCGATCACTGAGGAAGAACGCGCCCCAAGAACACCTTCAAATCTTCCAGCGTTCGATCACACGCCTCGTGACCCGACGATCTGTAAGACCTAAAACTCAAGCCAGGTACACCCATCTTGCCATCCTCGGGTGAGTAACCGCTCAACGGCACTTGCATTGCGAGAGTGAGGTTTTCCAGCGAGGGCATATTGAATTGGGTGGTGAGCTTTGTGGCAGCTTTTTGACCCAGGCTGTAAGGTACGACGTTGTCAACGGTACCGTGGCACATGAGTACCGGTGTAGTGGCCAGGTGTGGGGAAACCATCTGTAGGAGTGGTGTCAGCACGTATCTTACTGTTACAAAGCCGAGCTAACTTTTGGGAATTCGTCCTGAAGAAGCATCCATCCGCTCAGGATGGCCACGCCGCCAAGCTTCCAGCCCTCTTTTCCGCCAGCTACGCCTTCTTCGCCGCGAGCTGTGAGGGCAGCCAAGATGGACATGGCGCCACCCTGACTGAACCCACCAAGAACAACTCGTTCGACAGGTATACCAGCGTCGACCTCATCCTGAATGTGTTTGTCGATTGTACGAGCGGATTCAAACATTCCGACGCGATCCTCGTTTGTGTCCCCCAAGTCCCAGGAGGGAAGATCAAACCACGCGGGAAACATGGCATCCCAATTGGCTGTGATACGGCGGCTTGGTGCATTTGGAAGAAGCCATTTGATATGAGGCAGCTGGTCTTTGAATTCGTTGATGATGCCGAGCCAGCCCTTGCCACTGTCACCGAGACCCTAGTAAGCAAATTCCAGTGAGTAGGGGGGACGATACGACACAGGGGCGAGCCAAACGATGGTAAAGAGGGGACTGAGGAAGCTAACATACGTGAAGGAAAATTACAGTTGCCGTGTGTTTTGCAAGCGGCTTTACCACTTCGAATGGACCAAATACTGATTGAACCGCTGCCATTTTGCCTTCTGTACCTGTGGAAAGACTTTTGACACGGGGGGAGCGTCTGGTGGTTACAGTGGAGGAGGTATAATATGAGAAGAGAAATGAGGGGGGATAGAAAGCGAAGAAGATAGCAAGAAATGCCACTGCTAAAGATGCCCTGAGCACCGATGTGACCAAAAGCATGCACCGAGCCACGGCGAGCTAATAACTCGATTCATGAAATCGATATACCTTTCGGCCCAAACCGGACCGGCAAGCATTACGCCCGCCGAGCACTCGCAGCCAATCACATCCGTCCACTCGCGTCGATGGCCACCCCCTCCGTCGAGTACACCGCAAGTCAACCAAAAGCAGAAGAACAGGAAACAGAGTCCTCACACCCTCAGGGTCTCTCCAAAAAGGCACAGAAGCGCGCCGCAAAAGCTGCAAGGCTTCATGAACTTAAGCTTGAACGCAGGGCACGCGAAAAAGAGGCCAAGAAGCGCAAGCGCCGTGAACGCTCCCAGGCAATTGCAAACGGTGAAATAGACGAGAGCCTCTCTCCGAAACGACGCAAAACCAATGCTGATGGTGAGGGGAGAAAATTCGATGCGAGAGTTGTTGTCGATCTGGGTTTTGATGAACTGATGTCGGACAAGGTGCGTGTCTCACCTCGCTCTTGTGTCCCCACGTGGTGGTGATGACGGTCAAATCGTAGGAGATTAATTCTCTCACTTCACAACTGGCGTATACGTACGGCACCAATCGACGCGCTGCATGCTCCTTTTCGTCCCTGTTGTTCACTTCACTTGATGGGAGAACCAAGCAAAGGTTAGATGCCATAAATGAAGCTGGCTACAGGAGATGGACGAACACGGAGTGGTGGGAGGAGGGCTACGATCGTATTTGGACAGAGGCCTCCCATTCTGGCCGGTCCTCAAGTGAATTAGGGAATGCGCAAGGCAGCTTGGCGCCAGACCACCAGGCTGATGCCATCCGCAGCACTGTCGTATACCTCACTGCCGACTCCTCAGAAGAGCTCCTAGAACTCAAGGAGGGTGAGACGTATATCATTGGCGGAATATGTGATCATAATCGATACAAGGTCAGCACGCCTACTTTTTCTGTATTTACCCTCATCAGACTTATCAAAGGTCACAGAATCTCTGCCTAAACAAAGCTGATGGCTCTCGTATCCGCCATGCCCGTCTTCCGATCGGTCGCTATATCGCACTTACAACGCGCAAGGTGCTTACCGTCAACCAGGTAAGTTTATACAATTCATATCGCTTCCCAGCGTGCGGAAAACCATGTCTTCATGATTGTGAGACGTAGTCACTCCTTTCAGCGTAATACTTTACACTATCCCAGCACTGAGTCGTTTCACATGTCGTAAAACGTTGATTCATCCCTCATCACAGTCACTAAATGCCAGGGAACTTGACTTACTTTGGCTGACAGGTGTTTGAGATTCTCCTAAAATGGCTGGACACTCGCAACTGGGAAGCGGCTTTCTGGGCCGTCATACCTCAGCGGAAATTTCAGGGCGCAAGTAGGGAAAAGAGCGGCGACGGTAAGGTTGAGGGTGAAGGCGATCTTCAGGGCGAGGGTGCAGACGACAACGAAGATGTGTGTCACTGGCAGGACGACATCGAAGATGTGTCAGAAGTTGACGAAGCGGATCACGAAGCTGATGGCAGGAATGTGGCACCGGCCCAGATGCAGGACATTGAAAGAGAGGACGGAGAGTCGATGGACAAGACAGTAGGGGAGCAGGAGTGCGCTGCAGCCCAATGAGGCCAACACCCTGAATAAAGAGATTCGCATTTTTATCACCATAAGACACCCTGGCTTTGCTGTACAAGAGTGAAGTGCTCGGAGTAGTCAGGGCTTCATAATGTACAATCTCTCAAAGACGCCCGTGTGCCCCATGGCTGAGTTGGTTACAGCGTCCGACTGTTATGTTTTCGTGTAAGCTAATAATCGGAAGGTCGTGAGTTCGAGCCTCACTGGGGCAGTCCTTTTTTTTCCACAAATATTAACGAAGATGGTGAGATTGTCGTTCCCTCTTCTACTACCAGTACCAACTAATGGCAGCCATTTTCAACTTCGATTCCGAATTCTGAGGTCATGAACGATGGTCGATGGCCTTATGGAAGGCAAGGGCTTCATATGGATTGGTATATATGATAGACACTGACGATATTATACATACCATCTTGGCAAGTTCTGTTTCAGCAAACGAAAAGTACGACGTACAGACATTGAGATACAGAACAGTGCCATGAGTGCCCCGTGGAGCTACAGAGAAGTTGCTCATAAAAACACATAGGAATGTGTGGTCTAAGTGAACAGTGCGGCGTCGCGTAAAGCATTATTTAACCAGTGTCACCATCTTTGGCGCCAGGTTCTGAAGGTACGGGCGATGTCGATTGGGCTGCAGCGATACTCGTGGGGCGGAACATCACTTTCATACGTTTGGGTGGGTCGTCTCCCGGCTTCGTCGACCCTGCTCGACCGCCAACGGGTTCATCCCCCCTTTGCGTCCCGAGATCGGCGCGTTTGGGTTTGCTTGCTAGGCGCTCTAGCAACTCATCCTCGTCATCCTCTTCCCGTCTCCGCTTTTCAGACAGTCGTATTGGGGGTAACTGGGCTTTGGAGGAGAGTTTCACGATATCTTCGCTTAATGAAGGTGATAGTGGAACACCTCTCGGTCGTAGCAACGACTCCAGGAGGTTATCATCCTCTTCCGATGAGCGTCGTCGTGGGAGTGATGATGGCCGGGGAATCTGACGATGAGCTAAACGTGGACTGGGCGGTATGTCTGCAGAATGAGAGAGGGGAGAGGAGGGATTCTCCTTCGGTGACGTTTTCGAGGTGGGAGAGGTGGATGATGTGTCGGGAGGAGTGGGGGGGCCGATGTCCTCATCTTCTTCGCCGTAGTCCATGAGAGACGGTAGGGGAGGTGTCCGAGGAAGTACAAGGCTCTGAGGTCGGAGAGCTTTGGCTGCAACCATTGCTCCCCGGCGTTTGCGCTTTAGGGCACTGAGGGGGGAAGCAGCACGACCTCCGAGGTTGGGCGAGCTGATATATGGAGGGAGCGCATCTGACTCGTCGTCATCACCGTTGAAGTAGTCCTCCTCTTCAGCATCGGTATTCCGACCCATGCGGCGCGGATCTCTGAAGCCCCTGAGGCAGATTGAGCCCGGAACGCTTTTCGGTGATAAGAATCAACTTACCGATCATTCTTGACTTCCTCCTTGGGTGGAGGCTCGACGTTGATCTCCCAGCGGCGTATGAATGCGCCGAAACGTGGTCCACCGAGCGGTGCATCACCAAGTTGGCGGATTGATCCACCATGATTTGTCATGCAGTGATCAATAAGTTCCTTCATATTTTCCTATAGCCTCAAGTTAAGATAGCCGTCATTAATGAACGAGATGAGGACTCACTCGTCGAATATGCTCGAAAAACTCCTGACAAGATGCGCTGAGCAAGCTATCCCGATGAGACTCCAGTATAGTAAGGTCGAGTATTGGCTTGAAAACGTCCAACTTCATAAGGTGGTTAAGGAAGTTTTTGTTGTTGATCTTAAGGCATATTCGGAAGAATCGGAAAGCAGCTATGAAAAGGACAGACGGACAGGCATCAGAATGGAAGACCCTCTCCGGAAAACGTGGCGGCACACACCGAGTCGAAGATGTTTATCTCGAGCACTCAGCAGTGTGGCCACGCGAGCGGAGATGTTTGAAGAGAGCATGTAGAAATGGCTGCGGAATGCATGCTGTTGGGCGAAGTTGCAGAGTAAATCGGATAAGTATAGGTAAAGATTAGTTTTCTCTCGCGAGAGCCTCAAAACTGGTTCTGAAATGGAGGCTTTAGATTAGACTATGAGGAATCGTCGGAGAACACACACCTGTCTGCTTCCTGAAGTCTGGTATATCGCTATAGGGCCGAAACAACACCTCTAGACAGTTCTTGTAGAAATAGTCCAAAAACTTCTCGGTCCCTGGATCGTCTTTCGGACGAGCCAGCATCTTTGCATTGATGGCAGCCTAACCAACGACTGAGCGATCATTTCCAAAGTATGGGAGCGTCACTCACAGGTGTGGCATTTGGGCCAGTAGTATTTTGCGAGACGTCCAACAGAGCCTTCAAGGCGTCACCGACCTGACATTGCACTGCCACGTCCCGACTCTGGACCATGACTCTGCACATCAGCTTCAGAATCGTCTCCGCCTTGTCAGCACCTAACCGACCAGCATCCTTTTCCCTCTCCAGTGCCGCCGCCTGCTTGTATACGTGCCCACGCACTCCGTGTAGATCATGGTCGAGAAGTGCAGACATGATCTCGCCCGCGGCGCTGACCACTTCTTTCGTCATCACTTCCTTCTCGGGTAATGCGAATGCCCATTGGACAGCAAAGAGGATCCCTCGGTCGACGAGCGTTCGGAATAGCGTCATGCGAGCGGGTAGTTGAACGTTCTTACCCATAACGCAGAGCTGTTGGATGAGGATGACGACTTCCCGACGGAATGTGAGTTCGCTCTCACTGAGATTCTCCGGAGGACCGAATGAGAAAGGCGTCACTGATGTCGACGACGGACGTCCGTTCGCCGTCTTTCCATTGACTTTCCCATCCATATCCATCGACTGTCCATCATTCTCTTCTTCTAACTCTTTCCTTGGACCCGAAAGTATCTCCTCGCTCACATACAACCCTACTATCTCCCGCAAGAAAACAGGGTCCTGCTGGACATGATTGATGATATCGATTTGGTTGAAGATGATGCACGAATTGAGCACGTTGAACGTCGAGTCATCGAGAGCGCGTGCGAGAACGACGTCCTTGAGGAACTGAAGGCGGTACGTGTGATGAACCTTCTTCCGGATGGCTTCGTCTTGAATGGCGATAGGCTGGTGGAAGCGAGCGTTCAAGTGGAGAAATTCGCGGTAGTTAGCCTTGTGCGCGGGGAACTCAGGGTCATCTGATAACGCTTTCCACTTAAAAATCGACAAGTTGAGCAAACTTGCAATAACGCACATTCGAGCATGCCAACTACTCCGAAGTAAATGTCGTCCTCGAGTATATGCTCGTAAATCCCGTGATCGTTCATCATCACTGCGAATAAGATGAGTGATGCACACCAAGAGCTTGAGAACCAGCACCCACGGATAGTTTGCATGAGACTGCACAGAGCGTGAAGGTTATCCAGGCTCTCCAGATCCTCCGCCATGTTCATGACATCGATAAGGCCCTTGATGTAATTCTAACGCCCTCGTCAGCGGGGCCATTGAGGAGCCGGACATTACTGGGGGCCACAGCTCACCTCGCGTTGTATGTACTCGCATATCTTCTCTTTGACTTGTTGGCCTCTTGCAAGTGCCTTAATTGAGCCCTCAATGTCCTGAATATTGCCAAGCTGTGGAGTAGGTAGGTGGCCGGTGCGGATGATCGTCGCGGTGGTACTTGAATGATCTCCAGCAGGAGAGGACGAGCCAATGCCTTGTTCTAATTTTCGAGTTTCAGATGGAACGTTGTCCATGACAAGAGAAGGGTGTGGAACATGGGTCAAGGGTTACACGGTACTTACCTCCGGAGTTCAGATGACGTTGTACCTCTATAATAAAATTCCACACCTCTGCACATCCTTCCGCATCCTGGAAGCTCAGGGCGTAGTCGGCTCCGTCAGGTTCCGTCCATACAATCAGGCTCTCTGTAACCAGAGGTCGTGTGAGTGACGAAAGTCATACGATGATGGCTCGTGAAACCCCGGTAAAATTAGGGCAAATAACGCCGGGAGGGCGCGCACCTTGTTGGCGTTGGTAAACGTCATTTGAGCGAATAGCCGTCTGAAGAATAATTTTCTCGAAGTCGGCCTCGGAGCGGGCGATAAGAAATGCTTGGTTGGCTTCGTTAAGGTGACCCGAGCAGTACGCGGTGCCTTGATCAATCCATCGTGAGCCAATGAGTTTGTAAACCTTTGAAGAATAGCGTCGGTCAGAGTGAGCCCTTGATGAGGTCATGCAAACGGCGAGGAGACAAATGAACAGGGGGAACGCTTTGGCTTTTGGGATGAAGAGAAGAGTGGATTTCCGCCTAGGTCCAACACGTTGTGGGTATGATGCCCCTGGCGTTACGAATGACGAATCGAACGGAGGCCGATATGGGCCTTGCGCCATGGGTGATATTAAAGGTACGAGAAAAGCTCACCTTGACACGTTTTAGTTCCAGTTGAGCCTCAGGCGACTGCTGCTGGGGGTCCTGCTGGGTGACTGCAGGGTCCACGGCCTCGACCATTGTAATGTGGTCTTCTTTACCATGGTCTCCAACGTTCTCAAGGTCGCCAAAGATGTGATCACGAGAGTGCTGAAGGGAAATGTGATTGGAAGGGTCGTCCAAGGCAGTGTCAGACTGCGCAAGACAGGCTAGGTCGAGGTCAAGGGGAGGCTGTTGGTCGTGTGTAGGCAGCAAGGCGTGTTGTGGGGCTGATAATGAATCATGGTCAAGGATGTCGGTGTTGGAGTCGTTATGAGACGTAAGAGAAGATGAAGGCGCGGCGTCCACGCCGCTCATGACAATCCAGGGCCTCCTTTCCGTATAGTTTTGTCTGCTAAATCCTTCCCAAAACACAGGCAGAGGATATAAGAAGAATAGCCGCTGAGAGCTGCTTATGAGGCAGTTCTGGTGCAAAGTCGAATGGCCCTTTTGCGCGCCTCAACGTCAACACTCAAGACACCGTGAGAAACACTCCCCTCTCTAACAGCGGCTGTATCCGGCACCGGGCGACAAAGACATCTTTGTTGATGAACCGCATCCTTATCATTATCGGTGGCTACAACTGCGCTGAACCTTCACTGGGCAACTATTTCAGTAGTATCTGCTTCCCAGGGGACATATTTCATGCCGTAGTTTATGAAGTTACCTAACTCTCGGAGGACCATGCCATCAATCTTGGTCTCGTGGGTGGCCGATCGCGGGTTTAGGGTCCTCGGAAATACATTGAGACAAGTAACAACCAGTCAACGTCGTCATTGTCCTGGAGTCAGTGCAAGGAGGCTTTTCGAGTTTCTGAGGGTCGCGGAGTAGTATTCTGGGCTTCTTCTCTTGCGTCCTTCTGGCTCTGGCAGCGACGATGTTCATATCTGGAGGAGACGCCACTCCCTCTTTCGGCAATGCTTGGAAGATAACGGAGGTCTGAAGAGCACTGAGACGGGACCACAATTCTTTATTTTCTCTTTTCTTTATCGACTATTTCATGGTAACAATCGCAATGTCTTTGTTCGACCATCGGAGTAACATATTCAATCGCCCCCCTTTAGTCGTTTCCAGAAAGTTTGGGACCTCGGGATTTCGCCCCAGCGTTCTCTTTCGGGACATTCGCGCCACCCTGTTCGCCCCGAAAACATGCAAAGCAACGAGATAGATAATCTATATTCTTCAAAATCCCTCCAAGCTTGTCAGGGTTTTCTATGTGAGTTGCGGCAGGTCTGCAGACTACGGTGTCAGTGTGTTGGCGCGGGAGCACATCCTTCAAGTTCAAGTCTGGCGAATTATCGAAGCCTGACGATGGGCGGGCACCCGACTCGGAGTACAGTAACTTAGCAAACTACTGCAATGACCACCTCGAGTTGCTTCAATGGGACTGATGACAATCATGATGACTTCTGACGAGAGATGGTTGAACTTTGAACTTTGAATGCCGAGACCTGCTGTCAGGTACTAGTTCTGCTATGACCTGCATCCTGAGAATTGAAAGCCCAAGTGTAGTTCTGAGTTTATCTGACTACGTATCCCAGCGTGTGGTTACTGGTAGGGTTAGCACAAAGCTCAAGTGACATGAACGACTTGACGAGGACTGCAGGAATTCCTACCGTATCTATACGAATAGGGGGAGTCCGCCATATCTTGGTGGACGGGGCGAACGGGTCGAATGGGGCGAATGGGGCGAATGGGGCGAACGGGGCGAAATCCCAGGTTCCCAGATGGTCTCGTCGTTTCGATGGCCAAGTGTGCAACTGGCCCAAGCTCTCGATACACTTGGACCCGGGACCGACCCCATCAGATCTAGCCATTTCACACCTCTGATACGAATAGCCCTCCCATGCTTACTCTGGGTTATGTAATCTACATATTGCGCTGTTACCATTCCACCCTGGTAAACGCAAAGTAACCGGTGCAACTGGTCCTTATAGCTAGGAGACATGGGTATTCTTTGTGACTCCCTTGTTATTAGCTACGCAATGTTGTAAAAGTTCGACGATGGTCTTTGTAACTTCAACAGGCCTTCTTCGCTTTAACCTTCCTCAGTGGTTCGACCCGTCAGAGGGTCAAAGCATACACGCCTTAAGGAGCGCGTATCATCCATCGACAATGAACTAACTATCCGTCTCCTCAACAACGCACTCGAGAACAACACGCGCTGAAGTGTGAAGTGTGAAAGCTCATACTTCACACTTTGGCCGTGTAATTGTTCTTTCGACGACCAGCTTCCTCTTTGTTGACGGTCGGCTTTGTTTGAGGGCTGCTACAGCTTGCTTCAATGGTGAACTGAGCTCTTTGACATGCTAATATGTCGCCATAGAGGTCTTGTCAGGGCAGGGACGCATGGAACAATGCCACTTTTGTGTCGCCCGAGCAACTCGTAAGTTCAAAGCGTTTCATCTCAAAGTGTCACGTCTTCCTGGTGAATACTTAAGGAGTACGCACTTTTGACATTCCCCAGCAAATCTCCAACAGCATGGGCACGAAAACCAACTTAATAATCTCCACTTTCACACTTCACACTTCACTCCATGCACTCAGCTCCCGAATCAGTGGAACTGTGAGCTGGGTGCGGCGCCAGGACGTTCCCCGCCCACTCCGCACCCTCCCGGCCTAGTCCCGCAGGTCGAATTCTCCTTGACAAGACGGCCGCTTGGGCAGATCGACCCCTCTGTCAACCACATAACCCGTGCATGCGCGTCTGGTTCCCGTTGTTCCCCCCGGGTATCCCGAACCCGAACCCATGACCGGAGAGTCGGTGCCGGATGGCGGGTTACGAACCTCGCGACACCCAAGCCCAAGTCCAAGGCATCGAAAGCGAACGAGACCCCCGCTCTCTCCGAACAAGCGAAGAAAGCCTCACTGAGCGCTCCTCCGGAGGCCCACGCGATCCACTCCATCCCTACCCTCCCGACTCTGTCTCCGGAGAGTATTCATGCTTTGTGGTTATCGAACGTCGCTTCGCGGTGAATCCAGAGCTTGATCTGTCATCGGGGTCGGAGGCGGACAACGCGTCTCTTCATTTTTCGTTACCGAGGCCCAAGCCCAAGGCATGGAAGGCAGCCGAAACACGACTCCCCTCAGAGAAGCGAAGATACCCTTCAGGTTATCTCTCCTGAGCACAGTGTCTGGTGCTAGACCACTCATCTTCAAAGCCGCTAGGAATGGCAGGCGAGCGAGCGAGCAAGGTCCGTTTTCGAACAAACACGACAGCGTTAAACACTGCAGCCACACCAGCAAGGCTTCGCATTCAAACGGGGTGTTCCTCAATAGCCCATTCCTCCGCGCACTCCAATGTAAATACCCCTACCAACCTTATAAAGATATGTTGCGGCCGGAGCGGGCCATAGCGGTGACTAGCAAGGGGATGAGGAACGTAGTGGTCTGCGTTCTCAGTCACGGTCGTGTTTTGTGCACGTGCAAGGCATGAAAACATTATACCGACCCACCTACTCTAAAATGAAATGAAACTTAAAAGGACGCGAAGAAACGCAGGCAAGTAACTTGATGATGGGATATTGCAGAGAAACTCAAGAGAAATGTGAAGATACACGATGTTGTCCGAAATAGCAATTTCGTTAAATTATGCTGTGTGTCCAGATAGAGTTACACAGCTGACTCGAGCGCAGACTACCTAAGTACTGGAGGCTAGACGTAAGGAATGATCAACGTTGAGAAGAGGACCGAAACAGAGAGTGGGAACTCACGATATACCATTGCCTGGCTTGGGTCCCATCCGACAGGTAGCCGAAGCGGTAGGCGAAATTCTGCGAACTCTCCTTGAGGAGAGAGGACTTGGAACCCGGTACCTTCTTTAGCAATATATTTCTCTTCCCCCGGAAGAATGTCAGAGCGTTTGATTCCACAAGCCTCCTCCACAGATTTCATCTCCAAGCGAGAGCCATCGGGCATGTACACGAATTGCGGGGCAGCGCCGAGCGTGACTCTGGAGTGTGGACCAGGTAGGACATATATCTTCCAGCCTTCGGATAGATTGACAGGGCGTCCGGTAGCAGGTTGGACGAAGTCGAAGTGGTAGGATTGCATGTCCTCGAGCTGTCCACCCCAAATCCTGACGCTGAGGTGTCGGAACAACTGATGAACCTGGACGTCTGGGCTGGCTGAGTTCGGGACAGGTTTCAGCTGGGAAGAGAATAATGGTGAGCGAATACGGGTAGCATCATTATGAAGAGTCACGCACACCGATAACTCTGGGATGATCGCAGACATCCTTCCAAACCGCTTCCATCTCTTCCCTGACACGACTCTCGGTGCCAAACAGTGCCAAGGAAGTGCCAAGGACGTCGGGTGAAAAAAAGATGGGACGACAATCGACTTCAACGCCCTCCTCTGAGACGAACTTGTATTGATCGCGAATGGGAAATGCTCAGGGCATGATGGTAATTGGGAGAGTAATTAACGCGTGTCGCAAGTGGTTGACTAAAGGACCCACCCGTAAGTTCGTGGATCCATCATGATGGAGGTGCCCCTATTTTGTGTTCTTGTGACCCCTGAGGCCACTTGATTCTTTCCTAGTCATGTTCTTCGTTATGATAACGCTGTTGTCTGTGTTCTTCTCAACTTAGTCACTCTCCAGCTTGATTCTCGTTCTCGTGAGATGGGTAGCCATAACTTTGAAGTTTGAGGACCTGGTACCCGCGATGTGACTGCCAGTGGCTCCAGTGGGGTACTTATCCTTTGAAAATTACGTAATTTCTCACCGTTGTGCCAATTTTCGTCCCGCCAAGTGACGTTTGCTTTCAGTTCCTTCGCCTTCCTTTCAACTGTCCCTCCAGGCTCCGTACCAAAAATGACCAGGACAACGACCATGCTCACCGTCGCCGGTGTTACCGTCGGCGGTCTAGTTGCCTACGCTGTCTACTTTGACTACAAGCGGAGAACGGACGCCAACTTCCGCAAGCAGCTCCGTGAGTTCTTCATTGGATTTGCCACTTCTGACGCTGGGGAAGTGGACTGACAGTTCCTGTTTGTAGGAAAGGACAAAAAGCGCGTCGCGAAGAGCCAGACGCCCTCGGAGACGTCGGCAAGTACTGGGGGCATCGACGCGAATGAGCTGAGAAGCGCCCTGGAGAAGGTCCGGAAGGAGGAGGTTCCTGCTGGGCCTGAGGAGAAGGAGCAGTACTTCATGTCGCAAGTTGGTATGGGCGAGCAACTGTGTGCACAAGGTAGGTTAAGAATAACTCACTCCCGGAAGCTTCGATGCTCATGCACCACTAGGACCTGCATTCCACCTACCCGCCGCAATGTGCTTCTACCGCGCACTCCGCGTGTACCCCTCGCCAGTAGAGCTGATCGTCATCTATGAGAAGACGGTTCCTGCACCGGTATTCCAGGTCGGCTTTTGCATATTTTTGTTGCTTGCAACGTGCACTGACGACATTGCCACAGCTCGTAATGCAGCTGACTAACATGGACGTGAGTTCACCTTCTCCGGCTTTAGGGAGGGAGGGTCTCCCTCTTCCTGACGAGGACGACGAGGGGACGAGCCCCACTGGCCCACCCTCAGAGGCGTCCTCGCAGGAGTGGGACAAGGTCACAGATCCAGGCAGCCAGACGCCTGCTCTATGACTATGAGTCGCCATTACACACAACCCACATAAACGCGCAACGCACGCTGTAAGCTGTGTAGTCGTCACGATTCATGTATCGCCTCCCCCCGACACGCATTATCCCCTCTCTGCTCTGCATCTATCCAAATTGCATCTATGTTTCTTGCTTTTTATCCTCTGGTGGTGCGATGATCTGATGTGAATGTCTTTTTTGCTTTTCGGGTTTTTCCTCATGCTTCTCGCTGCGCTTGTGATGTCGCTTTGCCTTCGTCAACGCCGCAGGTCAAAGACCGCGTTGAAGGTACGCATTGTTGGCTGAGAAGCGAGGACGCTTGAGCTGAAGGATGAGATAGGTTACTACGAGTGCTTCCCGCCGAAGGCGATGAATGCCTCTGTTAAGACTCTCGATGCTCCCCAGAGCGCTGCGCAGCCTGCTGGTGCGTCGACCATGCGCAAGAAAGTTCTTGTCTGTACGAAAGACTTCCAGCCTGGCGACCTCATCTATAAGGTAGTTGTGCCATGCCTCTACTGCTCATAGCCTAGTCTCAAGTGTCGTGTCTTAACCTACAGGAAGAAGCCATCGTTACCGCTCTTGACACTGACCTCCTTGGCCAAGGAACTCACTGCAGCCACTGCCTCCGATCCATTGAGAAGGACATGGCTATTCATCCCGAGTCTGATCGTTTCGACTCAGTCTACTGCTCCAAAGACTGTCAAGTCAAAGCCAAGACGTACTCCCAAGGTCTCCTCTTCACGCTCGACTCGGCTCTACCTGGACCCATGGCCATCGATATGCCCACCACTTCGAACGAAGACAGGGATCACGCACAGGCCGCATTCGCAGACTATATCAAGAAGACAGGCAAAGCTGCCCCTGAACTCGTGGCGCGATTCATTGCTCGCCAGGTATCAGCTGAGACGGCGAAAATGATGCCTGCTCAGCTGCGTGCCGCGACGGGCGTTGGCGCTGACCCTGTACTCACGGACGGCGGTGACTATACGCTTTACGACCATCTAGAGCGGTTGCGTTACCTTGAGGTGACTCCCCCTGAGGAAGAGACGAAGCTGTTGAAGGACGTGCTGCAGAAGGCGCTGCCAGGCCTGGAGCAGTTCGTGACAGAGGAGAGGCATGCGACATACCTTGGTGGGATGTCTTACAATGCCTTCGGTGTGTGCTATGGTGGTGGTAGAGATGATAAGGTATGTCGGGCGTGCTGTGGCACATAGTTACAGACACGCGCTGACAGTGTACATGCTCTTTCTAGCCCGAGCCCACAGGGCGTCCTGAGGACGTGGAGAAGACGCGGACGCCGTACGGGACTCAGAAGCAAGTCGGAACCGGGTTCTACGCTGTCTCCTCCTACGTATGTGTTTTTCATAGTGTCACCTGCGCGCTGCTCCTTACAATGTTGCTGTTTTCCCATCACAGCTCGGGCATTCGTGCGACCCCTCTGTCCGCCCATCCTTCAGTAACGGCACCTCCGAGTTGCATCTCATCGCCAACCGCGCTCTCAAGGCCGGCGACGAGCTCACCGTTGCATATGTTGATGTCACTCGGCGAGAGGGGGAGAGCGCTGTTGAGTGCCGAAGGAGGAGACGGATGGAGCTGGCCCGAGGTTGGCGCTTTGCCTGCCCCTGCTCGCGCTGTGCCGAGGAGGCTGACTCTGAAGCGGGGTCGGAGACCGAGAGCGAGCCGAAGGACGAGTCGAGGGTATCGGAGGTTGTGATGAGGGTTGAGGGAGCTTAAAAACTTTGCACCTTGCGTGTGCGAGCAGGGGGGCGGTCGTACATTCCGTGCTCGAACTCTCGCGCCTTGAATTACACGTTATAGGTGGCTCATGATACTGGCTTGTTTAATGACTACATTTTCTTCTTCTAGCTACCTAGCTATAGAGCTGCTACTTTGCTTTCGTATGTCACGCGTCGTACTCGTAGTTATTTGCATGCATATCCACATCCTCACTTTGCATCTCAGACGTGTGTTCTGTCTTACTCCAGACAAGTGATGAGTTGCTCTCCCGCTGACTCGGAGAACAGCTGTACAGGGGTAATTTGTCTTTATTTGGACACATGCCTCATAGTGGACATCAGGGCCACTCCATGTTTCTCCTCAGCTCTCCCTCCAGTGCTGCACTGATTATCAGCATGCAATAGATTAGTCTACTGGCTCTTGACAGCGCTTTGCAAAGTCGGTTTGACTTGGGATAGACAGAGCGCGTTGTTTCTTACCGTGCATCCATAAATACGCCAGCGTCCATTTGCAGGTGATTAGAAGGCGACTTCTGCCTATTAATATGTAGCTCACCGCCCACGAAATGCGCCTGAACTCCCTAACATGTCAGGCGCGAACAACGGAAGTCCCCACCTCAAGCCCGACACATCAACGATCCCATACACCCCCTCTCCAGAGTGGGAGACCGTTAACCCAAGACCACTCCTCTCCATCCATCCGCATCCTGGTCAACACACCATAAAGACGCCTGCGTTACCTTCCCCTCTTAGACCTCCTGTATTTCATACCGCCGCCAATGGTACCTACCTACTTAGCACGCACCTCGTCCCAGCTGCGTTTCCTCGAGTCGTCCCAGACTTACCACTCCCCGAGGTACCACAATACACGGCCGGTACACCGCCCGGTGAAAGGCAGAGAAAAGTCGAGGAGCTCACGAGGGAGGTTATAGAGAGGCAGGTGCAGATTACGGCAGGTAAGCTAGGAGGTGGGCCGAGTGAGAAGGTTCTTTGGAACTGCATAAATCGCTACGTGAGGACTGGCGACAGGGATGGGGTGACGCTATTTCTGGCCCACGCGAACGGGTTCCCCAAAGAGGTGCGTCATTCAATCGTTCTATTCCATGGGATCTCAATGTCTGAGGCATAGAGTACTACATAGATCTGGGAAACGATGCTCCGAAGCGTCCTTGACTCTCCGTCCGGTTATTTGATCGGCGAGGTCTGGTCATGGGAGGCAGTTCAGCACGGGGATTCGGCACTCATAAACGCAAATAACCTCAGCGGAATATGTACGATGTTTTCCATTCACTCCGGGTCACATCATAGTAAGATCTGAGTTTTGTCCTGTATTTATAGTTGACTGGATGGATGCCGCGCGTGATATCGCCAACTTTTTGTTGAGCTATCTGCCAGACAACGCGCACGGCGACGCGCTGCCCACCCGCCTCGAGCGTTTGCCGGAGTCTGTCAACGAGACAAGAAAGGCACACGGATTTAGGACGAGGAAGATCGTGCTCGTCGGGCACTCTTTCGGAGGTTGCACTTCGTACGTGGTTTGCATATAACGCAACTAACAAATATCGCTTGCATCCTGATCTACGGTCCAGGTTACGTGCTGCTTTGAGCTTCCAAAAGTTATTCTCCTCAATTATACTCGTGGACCCAGTCGTAGCCCAACCTCATACATACCGATCCGACTACCTATTTATGATGGTACTCGGTGCTCTATCAAGACGCGAACGGTGGACGTCTCGGCAAGTTCATCTTTACCTCTCTACGCGCAATCATTTCGTTCAAACGGGTGTAACGCCCTAAAAAGGGAAGAAGCTCTCTGCCAATTCAAAAAGTCCCCTTTCTTTAGCACCTGGGACCCAGAAACTCTCCAGCTGTACGTTAACCACGGACTCGTCAACGATCACGAGAGGGAAGGCGTCAAGCTCAAGATGTCAGGCTTGCACGAAGCCTTGTGTTTCGCGAACGTTCAGATGGCTTACGAAGTCTGGGAGTTGTTGGATCAACTGGACGAAAGCGTTGCGTTGAGATGGGTCGTCCCCGGTGGTGGGTGCGTTCGTGTGATTGTTACTATCACTTTTCTTCAATACGTGAAACGTTCAGCATTTTGGAGGATGCTGACATATACCGCATCCCTGTTTCAGGATCACGAGCGAGGAAGCAACAAGGCCGCGGGTATGGCGCCGACCTGCGAATGCGTCAAATGCTGTTTTTAATTTCGCAGGACACCTCGTAAGTTTTTAGATGTCCTTAGATCCATTTCGTGAATCCCTGTCATTGACCGTTTTGTAGATTGTACAGGAGGCCCCTATGGAGCTTGGTATGTCCTGTCTTCGGCTTTGTTTCTTTCGTGTCAAAGGCCCCATGCTGATTGCTTCATGATGTTTCAGCACAAGACATATCGAAGTTTTTGCTGGGGAAGTACGGGTCTTGGAGTAAAGCCCTGTTATGACCCTCGTATTCCATAGACGTCCACACACTCTTTTCTGATTGCCTCAGACTTGGAGAGCTTGCTTGGTTTCACTTCCGCCAGCCATCTTCATCTGTTGTGTTACGACCACACCTCCACGTTGTCTATCCAATTCTAGGTTGCTTTGATTGACCCTAAGCCCCATTTGAGTCCACTATAAGAAATAGCTTCCATCCTATCTTGTACTGTGTTAGCTACTCAACTTGAAGCCTAGAAGAGAATTACTATCAAGGCCCTTGACCTTGCGATCTCTGAATCGTTCGGTGGGGTATGCACGTACAAGTTACCAGACTTGGTTGACAGGGGTCAATTCGTCCTTGTTTGGATCAAGCATCACCTGTTCCAGATTTCGTCAGAGCCCGAAGGTTTGACGGACACTGGTGGTCTGAATACACAAACTAAAGGTATGTTGGCGTTCTTTTTTCATGCCTACTGTGAGTCTCTGAGGAAGGAACCCGCTGCTGCGCAAAGTAGGTATCACCCAGCTTGTGAAGTTGTACAAGCGCAGGACCGTGACCCGGACAGACCAGAACCGTAACCGAGTACCAGTACACATACAGAGGTGTCAAGTCACACCAGTACCGACCAGCAGCCATTATGAACACCCTCCGCCATCCCCTACGTACGCCTCCGCCCCTCAACGCACTGCGACGCCCCTGCTCACATGCGCTCCATCGCACTCAACCATCCCTACTCCACCTCCGCCCCAAGTCTCTAGCCCGCTCCTCGTCCCGCCTCCTCCACACAACTTCACCCCTCCAAACCCCCGACCGCCCAACGGTCCTAACAAACATGCTCGCCTCTGACGTCCCTCCCCCCGTCCAAGTCTCCTCCGTCTCCGCGCACGGCATCACACTCGCGGACGGGCTCGTCCTCAAAGGCGCGGTGGTGTTTTTGGAGGGGAAGGTATTCTTGTGGGATGTTCCTCAGCCGAGCAAGGGTGTAGGGGGGGTGAGTGGGTGGGAGGGGTGGGGGAAGGAACAGTGGGGTCTTTTCGAAATTGTGGTCCCGAAACCTGGTATGTTGCATATATACGTACGTCTCATCGAAACGTTACAAACGCTGACGTCCAACGCGATTCGTGAATATCACGCAGAAATACTCATTTTTGGGACTGGTTTACGTATGGAGCTCGTACCGAACAGCATACGAGCGTATATGAAGGAGTTGGGGATACAGATGGATGTTATGGATACTGTAAGTTCATGTATATCATCATAAATCTAACGGCGACGCTCTGAACTTGTACTGATCAAATTTTCCCAGAAAAACGCATGTTCGACATACAATCTCTTAGCGGAAGAGGGCCGACGTGTCGCTGCTGCTTTACTTCCTATGGAACCCAAGGGGTGGGGTAGGAAGCAAGGAATTTGACGAGACATTCATTTGATGGGCCGTTGATTTCTACTTCGCCTCTGTTGAAACATCGCATATGCACCCCGGCAGTTCAAACAGCAATATCTTCCCATACTACACCGCATACAACCACCTACATCATCCCCAAAGTGTACAGTACCGATTTAACTCACTGCTTGCAGACCTAATATACGACGCGCCCCGCTCTCCGTCCCAAACGTCATCTCGTTCCGTTCCATTTTTGGCTTTTGGGTAACGCGAGTAAAGTCGCGCTGTCGCGACACTTTGCATATACATATAAGGGGCCGCTCATGACCTTCACTCTGGTGGTGCCTTTCGTTTTCCCTTGCCCACTGCTACAGGTGATTCTGGGACCGGCGCTCGACGTGACTCCTCGTCTTCGTCATCGAGGAGCGAAGGATGAGACACTTCGACGGGTAATAGGTTGCCTGAAGCACGCGCATCTGAGCAAACCTACACTCAGTTCGGAGTGACGGTATTAATACTGACCTTGTTCGTCTTTGAATTGCACATATAGCACCTCCCAATTTGTGAGGAGTCCTCTAACGGGTTTTGATGGGTCGAGAGTCTCGTATGATGTGGGCACAGACGAAGCTGTAGACTTTCCCTTATCCTTGGCCCCCCTGCATAGCTCGAAGTCCTCCGTTGTTGTCACGCGCGGGATCTCCCCTCCCTCGTGCCCCTCATCCATCATCTCGTCGTCTTCACCTGGAGCAGTCGGGATTCGCGGGACATCTGTCGAGGAGAGAGCAACGTCGGAAGTAAGTGCGGAGAGTGCTTCAGATTTTAGGGCTGCGACTGTGGATGTTTGGGGGGCTGTGAGGAATATTGTTAGTTTGTGGGTTTTGAGGAGGAGCTGGTAGGCTTTTGGAGGGGCGCGTGGAGGCTGGGTTTAGGGTAGGAGGATTTGATATGTTTGGGGAATGGTTTGATTAGTGATGCGTTCATGTGGGATCGAATTGAATGAGATACACACCATGGGGTGTCGGTAGCTGGGGATGGCCTAATTGGAGGGTCTAGCGGGTACGAGTCCCTTCAAAGGGGCTCTCCAACGCGTCTGTTCACTGGCACGTCGAGATGAATAGATCGTGTGAACCACCTGCCATTCTCGTCAACCAGCGCTACCCGACTCCCGATCTCCTCCAATACAACCACCGCTCACCGTCCTCAAACCACCTCTGCTCACCGTCCCCTCATCTCCGAGAAACTAGCAGGAACGATGAGCGTCTTCCACGACAGCGCGTCTTCATCGAACCCTTATAAAGATCCTTCGCCTCTTCCTGATTCGGTTCCCAAGGTGCAGGAGCTGGGTGCGACGAGTGCACCGCTGAAGAGTGCAGCGTTTTTCATTGGGGCTTATTGCAAGGAGTACAATGGTGAGTGCCTATACTCCCGTAAATTTAAATGGGTGTTGATGATCGTGTTGGTTGTGCTGGCGCTATTATGGACTGGTGACTTTGCGGATGAATGACGTGCGGGCTTACTGGTGTTCGGTCACTTTGATACCGGTGTATGTATGGTGTAGAGGACTTCATGCTCTGCAAGAACGAGGCTGGCGGGGACCCTGGTCGCTGTTTGAAGGAAGGCCGACGAGTAACGCGGTGTGCTACCGATTTGTGAGTACCTCCAGCTTCTTTCGTTCGACAGCTTGTCCTCCGCAAGACCATGAGATGCTGAAGCAATGACTTACATGTCAATCCCTGCAGGATCACTAAGATGCGGGAAAACTGCCTTGAACAGTTCGATGCGCACTGGAGCTGTCTCGAGATGAACAACCAGGTGTGTTTGCTTCCTCCAAGCCCAGTGGTTCACATTCACGAAACACGTCCTACAGGAATACTACGCATGCCGGAAACCTGAGCGTACACTGAACAAGTGCATGTTCGAAAAACTCGTATGTCTTACATCGTTTCTCATTACCTTTGCTCCAGAATGCTGACCTGTGGTGTATACTATAGGGCCTCACCAAAACCATCCCCGGCTCTCCCGCAGGCCAAAAACAGATACACGAAGTCGAGAAGCCGATATATACCACTCTCCAGCGGTGATGAGCATGATGTTTACCCTTGGTCGTACTCTTTGCTACGCAATGTAGAGTACAATGGCTAGAAAGCGGAGGATGGAGTAGATATCTGAATGGTGCTAGATCACTTCTTTGAGCTTCGTTCGGAACATTTGAATCGATGTGAAGCCGCATCTCACGGAAATTGATGCGAGGTAGTTGCATGATATTCAACTGGACCAAAGCCTCTAAGTTTGAGTAGAAGATAACTTTTGGGACTTTGTGAAAAGCCGCACCTCTCGAAGCATATGTACACCTCTTCCGACTCCCGAAGTTTCCGATCACACGACGCGCCGAATGTCTTCTCCGTTCCGCCATGTCACGCGAACACTCACCAATGTCTACCAACTCCCTATCATTTCCCGGTCGAGCTCACGAGCAGTAACGACGCGACCTTGGTTAGTACCACGGGCGTGTAATCACGCTGAACACCGGAGCTACCAATGGAGTCAAACCCGCACATACGCAGCGTTCCCTCCTACGTCGCTGAAGCCGACACGCTCGATATACGTCTCAAATTCTACGAATCCGTACTTCAATCTCACACTTGAAGATTGGTGCGTTTTCTCCGGAGCTCTAGCCCTCTTCGACTTAACCAAAAGCGCCGAACGTATCCTGAACTCCATCTCATTACACAGGCTCTTTCGCTACCACCCCCAACAAGCTCCGCTTCTACTTCTCTACAGAGACGCTCCTTGCGTCATCATAGGGCGCAACCAGAACCCCTGGAAGGAGGTTAATCTACGGGAAGCGAAGGAGAGGAGTGTTCCGTGGGTTAGGAGGAGGAGTGGGGGCGGGACTGTTTATCATGTGAGTTCTTATCTTGGTTGGATGATTTACGAGCGTTGGACGCGTTCATGATGCCCCAAACTTCAATTCTCCGCCCAATGCTGTGGTTATTCTCCCTCGACCGTGACGAAACAATAGATATTTATCTTTCTGTTTCCATCGCTGTTCCTTCCCCTTCCCCTTTCTCACTTCTCACCTAATCGTGCTCACTTACCGTCCATGTGTTTCGGCCCCACAGGATCTCGGAAACACCAACTACTCAATCCATGTTCCCCGCACGACCTTTGACAGAAGCCTAACCGCCCAAGTCGTCCTACGCGCCGTACGTGCGCTAGGTATCGACGCCTACGTAAACGAGCGGAACGACATCTGTGTTGCGGGAGAAAAGATGAGTATGCTTCTTTCTTGTTCAACGTTCATGTATAAAGACTGGTACTTATCATTAGTTTTTGGGATGATAGATACGTCTCAGGCTCTGCATATAAGATCGTGAGCAATCGGGCGTATCACCATGGGACGATGCTCATCTCGACGAGGCTTGACACGTTGGGTGATCTGTTACGGACTGACAAGGTAAATAGCCCTTTTCGTGCCTACCCTTCCCGTCTACTGGCCTACGCCACGTGAAATGAGGCGCACATATCGCTTGATTCTTGTCCGTCGTATAATCTACGCGTGTTGTCTGCATTCAGTCGAACTCCCTCCCCCGCATGCACACATATACTCACCAGTATGCCCCCCTCTCCACTAGCCAACAATGCAAACAAAAGGCGTAGCCTCAGTCCGTTCACCAGTCCGGAACCTAGTGCAGTCCAATCCGAGCGCGACACACGAAGCCTTCGTTGATGCCGTGGTGAAGTCGTTTAGGGAGGAATATGGGGTCGATGAAGAGGTAATGTTTCTCGATTTGGATTTTCTTTGGTTCAGTGACCGACCGCTTTTTTCTGAGTAGCCATGCTATGTGGAGGAGACGAACGAATATGTAGAGGATGAATATTTTAAGACTGGGATGGCTGAGTTGCCGGTGCGTCGTTTCCCTACTATCGCCACTCCTTCGGGTTTACAGATTGGAACCCGTTCCCCCCTCATTTTTTTCTTCATTGGTTCCGTCTATGCAGAGCTGGGAGTGGGCCTACGGTCAAACGCCTGAATTTGAGTATGTGGTGAGCAAGACGTTTGAGTGGGGCGAAGTGGTAAGTCAACCGCTGCTTTATATCGTTTTTCTTGGCCTGTGCTGAACGAGAACGAAAGACATCCTCAATTCGCTCGAAACATAGCCTCATACTCTCCTGTTCCTTTTCCCTCTCTGAGGGTGTCAGTATCTCCGAGAGTACCCGCACGGGACTTGATGAACTAGGCAGGAGCTTGGAGGGAAGGAAGTATGCGTTCGTTGGAGATGAAGAGGTGGCTTGTGCAGGGGAGGCGGAGGGAGTGGGAGAGGTGTGGAAGTGGCTGAAAGAGGAGATGAGTACTTAATCTAGAGGAGTTGGAGGAGGAATCTTCGTTCGAGATTATACAATTGATCATTCAGGAGGTGGCAGGCGTTGTCTGTTCACGTCTATTCCGACGCTTCATGGCAAATACCTAGTCGGATCCAAGGAGACCGGCCTTAATCATTACTTATAGTTGCGGATGATGTTCTGTCCTCTTCAAGGTTCGAGAGGTGACGATCTAATGTAAGCGTCACGCGCCTATTCGCGTTCTCGCACATCCAGAGGTCTAAATTGCAGTATATGATTGTGGTTGACTATGGGTGGGAGTGTGTTATGAAGTATTCTTTGTGTACCAAGCACTACTCGTCTCGAAGCCCTCTGGAGGTATAGGGTCTGACTGCGAGCGACGGAAGCGGTCAGGAAAGACATCAGAAACAAAGGAGAGAGAGAATATACCTTCTGTCCACGGAAGTGCCCTGTCAACCGTCTGTCACGGTCCATCATCATTTCGTCCCACGAGTCAACACCGTATCGGACGGGCTGTGTAGAGGAACGAGCCCTTGCATAAGCGTTCGCTCTTATGTTGCGAAAGTAGCTGCGGACACACCTTCCCTTGATTCTGCGCCATTTTAGAAGTGTTAAATAGCGTTCCAGCCGCCGCAAACATGGTCGTGAGCAGACCTAGCAAAATTATCAACACCAGTCAGTCGACACCGACATTCCATAGAGTCCTTGAATGTACCGCACCAAATGGAATGAGGGCTTCCCAAGGAACGGGCATCTTGACTTGGTGCTTTCGAGTATTCTGTTCCGCCTTTCAGCAGTAGCGGTGAATGGCGGAGACAGGTTCACGTATTTGCGCTTGCTTGTTCTCAAAAAAGACAACGGAAAAAAAGGGGAAGAAAAAAAAAAAAAAACGAAAACTTGCAACCGAACCCAACGGTCCGGGTTGAAAAGTTCCTCCCAAGGTGGGCCAACAAGAAGGCCGTTGGGACAACGAACAAGAAATAACCAAAACAAAAACAACAACCGCAAGGCAAGAAGAACCCCAAAAAGCAACCCGAAAAACCGGAAAAAACAAGGACAAAAAAAAGTGCAAATTAACAACCGAACGGGGGAAATGGTCCACAGGATATACCATGCCCACGATCGGGCTTGGGGTCTTTGAAAACCCAGAATGTGCAGATGCATGTAAAGAAGCTCTCAAAGCTGGATACAGGTGCGGAACGGACACAGCCGAGCGTTCACCGCGCGACCACCGTACTATCCAATTCTCAGAATGATTGACTCTGCACGGTATTACGAAAATGAGGCGTTGGTAGGGGAAGGTGTGCGAAGGGCAAACATCCCGCGGGAAGAGATCTTCATCAGTAAGTGCCGTGTGGAACCTGCACGTAGTTGGGTAACTGACTCCGTGAAACACTGGCAGCATCTAAGATCTACCATCCGGATTTTGGATACGAAAACACTCTCAGAAGTGTGAATGAGTCTGTCACAAAACTTGGTTTCGGTAAGTCTTCTTTCCAAAAGCAACCCAACTTCTATACAAACTTATCTACCTTCCGGTTGCAAGGTTACTACGATCTCTACCTTATCCATTCCCCACATGGAGGACAAGACACTAGACTCGAAACATACAGAGCTCTTTTGAAAGCCAAGTCGGATGGGCTCATTCGCAGTGTGGGGGTCTCAAACTAGTACGAACGCGGTATTTTTCGCTGCATGTGCTCGACTGACCATAACCGTGAACCTCTGCTATCTAGCTCTGGGAAACATATCGATGAGATTGAGGAGGCCGGATTGGAGTTACCCGCCGTGAATCAAATTGAGGTCAGTGATATGTTTTCCTCCAGTCGGTGGGGTTCTGACATTGTAATTCCTCGTGTCATTGAATCTTGATATGATAGCTTCATCCGTTCTGCCAACAGCACTTGATCGTGGAGTATTGCAAAGCGAAAGGGATCGTCGTGCAAGCATACTCACCACTCGTTCGTGGCGTTGTCGCAAGTGAAGGCAAGGGAATGGACAACAAGGACGTACGTGCCATTTCCGAGAAGGTATGCCGAGCTGTAGAACTCGAGGAGGTTTTAAGTCCTGACACAGTCTGCTTTCCAGCACGTAAGGTCTCCAGCGCAAGTTCTCGTCCGGTGGTCTTTGCAAAAGGGATTCGTACCCCTTCCAAAGTCTTCTAATTCTTCGCGCATTCGGGAGAACTTCCAGGTGTTTGATTTCGTTCTTGACGAGGAGGATATGGCGGCACTGGACGCTTTGAACGAGGGGGCCAGCGGTGCAGTGACTTGGAACCCTGTTGATGAGCCCTGAGGCCTAGGTCAGTCATTAATGTTGATGAGGTGGACGCAGAAGGGCACAACATTGGTCAGAAATTGGGGGATCATTGTACCCCGAACAAACGATCAAACGTTCGATCGCAAGTGGACGTATTATATTTTTTACTTAGCGCAGAAGAGCCATTAGAATCTCGATTCCAGCGGCGGCGGTAGCTCTTGACTACTGCTAATCCCTGAATGATGGCCGAGTGTGGGGTCCGCCCTGGCCCGCGTGCGGTTGGGGCAGAGGTGGGTCAGACAGATGATAACCAAATGAGCGGGACCCGACTGGCTCCGAATATCAGCGAGCATCCCTGACAGTGAATACAAGTATCCTGACCAAATTCTGATGGTATACTTTGATTTCGACAACTGACTAGGCTGCAATCAGTTTGGCATCTTTGGATATGCAAACAAGATAGATGGCCACCGACCCTCAATTTCTATCACAAGCAAACACATAACATCGTCGTGTACGGGACAAGCACGATCCTATCATCTTCAAAAATACGCAACGTGACACGTCTCAGCAATGGAGTCCACCCTTCAAGAACCTCTTGTGATCCCCTCGATAAAGAGACACACTGCGACGATCATATTTCTACATGTATGTACGAGCAATCAAAAAATGCCTTTCTAGTTGTCACGCGAGACTCTTATCTGACCATTATACCCAAGAGCGTTGGAGATACGGGCAATGGATGGCGAGAAGTCGCTGAATCCTTCTCTCCCGCCATTCCCCATCTCAAATGGGTCCTCCCGCACGCTCCAACTCAGATCATCACCGCCAACCCACACATCCCCATGCCAGCATGGTACGACACCTCCTCCTTTGTCCTCGGGACTGCGCTTGCACGGGGAGAAGACGAAGAGGGCATGATCTGGGCAGCGCGTGAATTGGACGCGCTTATCCAAGCTGAAATCGACGCGGGTGTCCGGGAGGAGCGAATCTTGATTGGAGGTTTTAGTCAGGGCGCTGTGGTGGCTTTAATAGCAGGATTGACGATGTTAGGCCAGGAGGAGGGATCAACGAGACGAGGGAGGAATTTAGCTGGAGTCGCCATTCTGAGTGGGTATCTTCCGCTGAAGAAGAAATTCAAAGCCGTGAGTTTCTGGTTTATTTGTTCACCAATTCGTTCGGGTAAATCACATATTGATTTTGTCTTCGGATCATACAGGCCCTCTCAGAGAACGCGTCAAACACGCCGATATTCTGGGGACAGGGCATTGATGATCCCCTCGTCCCCGAAGAGTTCGGCTCTTCAGCGGTCAAGGAACTGACAACGAGCTGCGCCATCCCGCTAGTTGAGAACATCACCATCGAGGCCAATGAAGGAGAACCCATGTCTCCCCTCTCGAGCTTGACACATTCGAGCATAGGTCTCTTCGGTATACCTGGCATCAGCTTCAGAACGTACAAAGGCTTGAGTCATATGGTGTGTACGCAGGAGCTGAAGGATATGAAGACCTTCTTAGCACGTGCCGTTCCCGAGACATTTATATAAGGATTCTACTAGCTAGTGGTAAGTGGCTTGTTTCACTTGATTAAGCAATATTCGAATCCTTTCGCTAACGATGCCTACACAACATGCAGAATCATGGCGATTCATCGGACATCATGCAGAGACGAAGGATGCAGTGCGACGCTGCCTCGTCACCCCTCCTTGATGGGCCACTCTCTTATTGATAATGTAACTTGTCGTGTCTGGGATACATTGTACATTCAAGATGCTGTAATATACTCTGCAACCAACAAGCCGAGTGGAGATGAGAAGACTGCTGTGGCAAAGTTGGCTGAACCTATCGCAAATAAATCTGGTTCGCTGTCCCCAGGTGGTCCACCATATAACCTAGTAAGTTATGTATGTCTGGAAACTACTTACCACCCATTGACTAAAGATTTCTCGGTGATGATACTGAAGTCTGGCTGACAGCCCGACCCGACCTAAAGTCCATAGTTTACGATAGTCAAGAGAACGCCGAAAATATCAGTGGCCGCTTTCCGCAGTGTCCCGAACATGAGGTCCCTCACTGGCCGCCTGAATGGCTGGCCCGAGCTCAGGCTACTCTGTCAAAGCCGCACCCCCATCTGAGGCGTGGCAAGCAGTTGTTACCAACGGGAAGTATCAGTCACTTTCCGGCGGTGGATGGTGCTCCCTTGAAAAGTTGAACCCACTCAGAGTCACAAGCAGCTGTTGATCATTCTGCGCTAGTACGTATACTCACAGCTACTTACACCACACCAGCCGACAGGCCGATGGATGTCCGTACTCTTGCGCCACGTGCACCAGGGGCCCATCGGAAAATAACCATGAGTTTCTTGGCCTCGGTGTTTCTATCAACCTGTCCAATAAATGAAAAACTCCTTTGGGGCGTTCCGCCACCCTTGACAACTTTCCGGCTTGGCTCTAGCTCAGCCCAGTAGTATAGCAGACGAGGCTGTAATAGACATTTGAGCTTCGGTCACGGAGAGCCGCAGAAACGAACACTGGATAACGAACAATGGAGCACATCGGTGGCCCCCCTGTCCCAGAATCGGGACCGCAAGAGGGCCAAGCATTCGGGTATTGGCGACTGGACAGTCTGGACCTCCGCAACTCGATATTTCGTTACAGCCGATAGCCCACCTTCCCACCCGGGCTCATCAATCCGTTGCTTCTGGAACCTTTGTTGTGACGTCGCGGTGCTAGCGAAGAACAACAACCACTTTCCGAACGTAATGATGCAGCTGTGTGCTTCAAGGTGCTTCACTGCGGAAAACCTATAAAAGAGCGTCTCGTGTTAGTTGGTGAGCATCATTCCCATCTTCACAACCTACCGAGTTCTCCCTCCCAACAAAACAACACCCACAGCCATGTACGCTCGTGTAATCATTGCCCTCTTCGCCCTCGCTGGTTCTGCTGCTGCTGCCTGCCAGTCCAGCGACTACAAGGATGAGTGCTGCAAGTCGGCTGGCATTGTAAGTTGACGATATTTCCCTGTTGCAACCTGGGGCATTGACAGACGCATCGAAATAGGCTCCTAACGGCTGGCAAGGCTCAGACTGCACGCCTGTCCAGGCTGGCGAGACCTGCGCCTACACCGAGCTTTGCTGCTACGTCGAGGTGAGTCGCCGAGTCGTATATGTATGCAATGGCCTGCTAAGTTCTCGGGGACGTACAGGAGGGTACCTCGGCTGCTGTCTGCTACAAGGCAAACTAAGGCAGTGTCTTCCACTGGGGGATAGTGTCTATTTGGCGAGGGATGGGGGGCTCGTTATGATTCATCGTGGAGCGGACTTCAATAGATTAATTCGGGGTCTGTCCAGTTCGGATGTTACGTCGAGCATGTGGACTAGTCAAGCTGTCTCGCCATTCCCAACCTTGCTATAGAACTAGTCACGCCTCATCTGTGGGTGCCTTGGAAGTGTAGAGTGTAAAGACCCCTGGGCGACTTGAGTCGCGCCATCAGAAAAACAAGATATGTCGTTAGTACGGCAGTGATCGGCCTCTCGAAGCCGTACTTCAGAGAAACTAGGATGATTCCTATCCCATAAAAGTTGTTTTGCGTTAGTGACAGAGGGTGGGGGGTCCCTTGTGAATTGTCAAAAGAAAGACGTGAAGCGACTGCTACTTCAAACATGCCTGGTCAGCGTACATTGGGTGGCCTAATGTTCGCTGTCAGCTCCTCTGTCGTCATGAGCAGAGTGCGACTAGCGCGTGTCACGCGTTCAGCTGGGAGCTCTCGCGATGTTCTTCGCCGCTTTACTTGTAGAACACGCCGTGCTCTCGACTATCGTGACAGTGAATCTCCGAGGATGATCACGCACCCGAAAGTTGAATGCAGGATGGATCGGACTTGGAGGTTGCATTCCGAAGACCTTTGTGATGAGCTCCTCTAAGATAGCCTCAGGTACAGGAGGTGAGTGGTCAAATTATCCTTGGAGGACTTTCAAGAGAACTGGTGAGCAGTGTTTGAAGTGGACGGTGCCAATTTCAACCTTGGCGCCGTTTCACAGCAAGAGCGCGATGGGCTAACTGTATATGAATATGACCAGGAGATCATTCGTGCTGATGAAAATGTCTCTAATCCGCGGGATTTGGTAGCTGTGGCTTGACGTCAGCGAAGCCAAACTATTCACCCAAAATTTGGCAGACGTACAATAGATCAGCTGGCGAGATATCGATGGGGTATACTGCTAGAGTAGATTCACGGAGAGTCATTTACGTCTGCTTATCGTTTGTTCAGGGGGGACAGACTGGAAGCTATGCGCTAGTGCCCACTTTAAATCTAATGCTGGAAGTTGGCGTTGACTCGTTCAGTGTATCTGGCTGAGCGATCAGGGCTATCATGTTGACGGTCCGTTCCTCTGGCCAATGACTCCGATTAAACAGCCAAGATCAACATGCGTCGCAATAATTTTTGGCTGGGATTCAGGCTGATTCAGGATTCAGGAAGGCCCATGGCCTATTTGGTGGGCCCGACTTGTGGTGTTGTGGCGTGGTAAACGGGGATTGCAGGTGGTGCGTGTGATTAGACGTAAGTGAGCACTGCACTAGTGGCAGCCTCGTTGATGAGCACACTCGCCTCAACCATTCGCGCTCGCCGTTCACAACGATGACCCCACAAGCCTCGTCGTCGGGCAGCGCGGTGTCGAGGTGCCTCTTAACTCTGCTACTTTTGCTCTGCCTTACCCATCCAGTTTTCTCACAACCCGCAACTCTTGCATTCAATGACTGTTTCTCCGGTGATGACTCTAGGAAATTGTCCGTTGACACTGTGTACTCCCAGATAATAAACGGCCAAACCCTGAACATCACTGTACTCGGTCAGGCTGCGTCACAGATTGTTGGGTCCGGGACAAATCTTGGTAAGCTCGATGCTCAAAGACTTTTGTAAAGTGTCATTCAACCCATTTCACCCAACAGCTACACTCTTCACGGAAGCCACGACGCTTACAATTAACACTTTCAGCAACAATTCTTATTTATGCGATTCTATACGCCCACCTTCACCTCTCCCTACCCTCTCCGCTCCAAATGCGACTTACTGTCCCATCTCTGCAGGACCATATGCACTTTCAGTTTCCATACCTTTTAATACCAAGAACTCTCTCACAACTATGGACACTCAACTCCGTGCTCTTGATCCTTCAGAACAAGAGATATTGTGTCTTACTATCGCAACGACACCACTCCATCCTGGACCACTCGGTTCTCCATATGGAAACGCACACATCGTCTTCTGGGCTACCGTTGGTCTCGCAGTAGCTTACTGGCTCGTCGTTGGCATTGCTCGCATATCTTCTGCCTGGGGACGTGGCGTCAGTCGCCCTGGACCGGGCATTTGGCACCGAGTGGAAAGTGCCGGTTTCATTCTTGCTAGTGCCATCAGTGGTGAGCGTCTCGCGACATCGCCCGCACTGATGAGGTTCTGTACGTGATTTCGGCGTAGTCCTTGATACAGTGCCTTACCTCTTAGACAGGTTCTCCTTCACTCCGCGATATCATGGTTCACACGCAATGGTGCGCTGCCATCGCTATGGTTGCCGTCCAGTGGCCAGCATTTATCTGTAAGTCGAGGTTTATCTTATCTCTTCGCTTGGTATCTGAGCTGCTATTTAGACCCACTACTTTCACAGACCTCATGGGCTACGCTTACATACAGTAAGCACCTATTCTTAAAAAATGTGTGTACGGTGGTGAAACTCTTGGTGTACTGCAGATATCACGCTTTCGGATGACTCAGTTCACTGGAATCCCCTAGACGTCCAACCATACAATCCCCCTGCCAATTTCGCAGATCAACTGAGTGACCCATCCTCGGTCCTCTATATTGACACGTCTATACAGAACACCCTATTCCTGCTTCCACCAGGCACCCACAGCGGGATGGAAGCGTTCGCATGGAGTGTTGGTATCCGCCCACAAGACCTCTTTCGAATTTGTCTTGCTATCTTTCTTGCCATACTAGCGGGAACAATCGTTCTTAGCCTTCTTGTCTGGATGATCGACGGGATCATCTCGCGGAAACCTTCATCGACCAGCCTGCCAACATCGGCAACCTTCACGAGTACCGCTTCCAAAGGCCGTAGTCCACGCCTGTCAGGAGGCAGCAAGGACATGCTTGACACCAGTGGTGACGAAAGTCGCTCGCTGAATGGGCATGGGGGACACGCATATCCCACGCTTCGGCGGCGTTGGCTTCGTCCAGATCTCAGCTCATTTCACACCAGTGTGCTGATTGGAAACCTCGTCCGCGTGCTCTCACTTTTTCACCTCCCTGTCACGATTTTCTCTGCGTACGAATTCTCCACGGCCACTGAGGGCTCCTCGATCGCTCTTGGTGCTCTCTCCTTCGTGCTTTTCTCCGTTATCATCCCTGGATTCTTGTTCATCCGCCTTGCCCGGACACCCACCACAAAGCTGTACGATGAAACACGCACCCTCCTCGCGCTCGGACCTCTTTATAATCACTTCCGCCCCGAATCACAGCTTTTCTCTGGGCTCCTCTTCTTGTCGAATCTAGTAAATGGAGTTGCCATTGGATGCGGACAGCGGAGTGGCACGGCTCAGGCCATAGTGATTCTTGTCTCCGAGGTAGTCAGTGCACTGATCACGAGCATATGGCTCCCATGGGGCACTGGAGCAGGCATGGGCCTCATTAGTTTCTTGTTTTGTGTTGCGAGAATCGTAATCGCAGTCTTACTTGTGATTTTGACACCCACGGTGAGGCTCGACCACGTTCATCTCCACGTTGCAAATCATTCATGACTCTCCCTTTTATCAGATCTCTATTGGACCGGGCGCCGGTGGATGGGTCGCATACGGCATACTCATCGTGCTGTGCCTCGTTTACCTTGCTTTCTTCCTTATACTCTTGGTGAAACTCGCGGAGTCTCTTGTTCGCATATTCGGCCGCGTGGGCTTCGATCGATCGCGACGCCCAGTGGACAGTGGGCTTGTGGGTGCACTCGCGTTCCTCGGATGCTGTGGTTCACGCAGCAAGGGCGGTCGTGAGCGCAGACGGTACAGAGCTACCGAAGTACGACACTCACCTGTCGGTCGGGACTCTTATACCGCTCGCGACTCCTCTTCCTACGCACCGCCCAATGCATCATTCGCGCAGAACGCTAAGAGCTCTTCCGCCTCACATCACTCGGCCGGTCCGCCTCCTTCTGTGCTGCGTCCCGAACAGGCTCTGCGGCCTTACAGGGAAGACAGCGATGACGATGATGAGAGCGGGCACATTATGGCCGCGTGGCAGCCGTTCCCAGGACCTGGGAACAGACTATCATACGATCGCGCCGAGTCATCACCCCAGACGCAGACGTCCACATCAGGGTTCTCCCGCGTCGGTGGTGGACGCGCACATTTCGACTCGCCGTATGCCATCGCAGGAGGGAAGGGAGAGGGATCGACGCTCACGTTCCCGAGCATGGAGCGGAGGGGCTCGGGACCTGGGCCAACTGGGAGCTCCCCCAAATTCATACCTCATGAAGATGACCAGATACCAACTCCGACCGCTTCAGTGGCGAACGTCGCGAGGCTGCCTGTGCTCACTAACTCGGGGTTACCGCTGGGTGCAATGATGCCTCATATGAGAACGAAGAGCCAGACAGCCGTCATTGTCGGAGAATTGGCAGCTATTGGTGCAGCGTCAGGTTCCTCCCCAGAATCTCACCCCATGGTGGAAACTGGAGAGCGTCCCAATCTTGGACCCAAGGGATCAAGCGGAGATACCGCCACGAGCAGCATGGAAGCAGGTCAGCCAAAGAAGAAGCACTGGTTCAATATCCGGCGCAATCGGAGGCACAGTGATGGGCCAGTGCTTGATGACGCGGGAGATGAGGAGAGCAGTGCCCCGTCTTCCAAGAAAGACACAGGGCGATCTTTTGTCGTGATAAGGGATCGAAGACCGCTGTCTTCTCAGCCTGAGACGAACCCAAACCCAAATCCTCAAGGCCACAAACCTAGCCACTCTTTGGACGACTCTAGCGCCAAACCCTCACCTTTTCTTGTCAATCGAGGCGCAAACTCGTGACCGCTCATGAAAACACGACAACCGGACTCTTGATAACAGCCTAACGAAGCGTATATAGAGAGCCTTCCCTCCTACCCCCTCCCTTGTTCACCATATCCTGTTTTTGCATCTACCATCCACCATCCATGGGACTCCCTACATTACCAACGGTATTTCCAGCATGTATAGTATTTAGTACACCTCTTCGCTGTTTTGAACTCTGCTCTCTGTGTCAGTAATACAGTATCAACGCTGAATATTATACATGCATGCTTTCAACTTCTACTTTTCCTAGTGAAGTTGTGAAGAGATGTGTAGTAGTAACCAAGCAATCGTCCTTGCGTATATGTCGTAGTCACCGCACGTTAAACGAGAACACCATCCTCGACCTCGGCATCCCCACCGACGTCCTTCGCATCCCCTCCTACCCAGAAAACTCTCCAATCTTCAGCGTCCTTCCGCACCCACCCGTACACCCCAGCCTCTGCCCTCAGCCGGGATGCGACCTCGTCAGTCTCCACACTCTCAGACGAGCCTGTCGATGTCGCCGAATCCGTCCGCTCAAGCTGAGGAGGTGCAACCACAGAGGTAAGACAATGCCAATGTCCACCGTTAGCAAGAAAACCGGTCTCTCCGATGAAGCACTGCGCGTGTGGCGGGTCAGCAAGTGCGACCGCCTTTCCTTTGCCTTTTCGGTTTGAAAACATGGTGAGTGAAATCTCATGAACCTCGATACCGTCATCGCCCATCCCAACGAGCTGAAGGAACGGCGATGTCTCTGCCGATTTCAATGATCTGCTGAGGGGCGGGACGCACACCCGGGTAGTCACACTCGAGGGATGCGAGGTCCAAGTGACAGAATATAGCGGCGGTGTGGTTTGGATAGAAGCAGGAAGTGGGGCAGGGACGATGTGTGTTTGTTTTCCTCGAGTGAGAACATAAACGGATTTCGCTGGAGAGATGCCTGCATTAAGTATTTGAAACGCGGGCAGCTCCACGAGGGTGGGGAGGACCCATAGGCCTTTTCCCTCCCTGAGGGCCATGAAGTCGATCGAAGTTCGGGAACGTCGGGAACCGAGAGACCCTCCGACATTTAATGAGTCCCTTCCCGCGAGGAAGCTGCCACCACCCAGGAGGCCACTGCCACCGGACGTATCATACATCTCGACCTCCGTTACTGCCGCATCCGCAATGCGAATGACACCTGCTTTTTTGTCGAAGACAACGAATATGGCCATCTGTGCGCTGTATGTAAGATTGGCGGGGGCAGCCAGAGATGCGCGGTTGTTGTATAGCGAGAATGGAGAATCCGAGGATGCGACACGGCTGTGGCCACTTCCACCCATTGCGCGGGGCGAGCCTGTATCGGATGGTGATCGGGTTGTGTCTTGTACAGACTGATGAACGAAAGTAAGGTTCCGAGGCTGAACAGGCGTGTAAAATTCCTAAAGATGTTCGCGTGAGATTCACATGCCAAAGCAGACAGTATAACCAAGGGGCCTACTTTGACGAAATGAAACGCTCTTTCCCCCTTGGGGGTCTCATATAAGAATATATTGTATTTCGTGGCGACAGCAAGTAGTGCCCGGCGCCCGTGCCTTCCTCCACCAGGCCCAGCTCCGCCCTCCTGCCAAAGTGCATACGCAATCACGCTCGCACTTGCTAATCGGGAACCAGTCCCAGCAAGCGGCACGAAATCTGTTGCCCAGCGCAAAGGAAGATCATCGACGACATCCCACGAAGAATCTGCAGTAGCGGTTGTGGATTGTCTCTTTGCAGTGGGAGCCGCAAGATATGATTGGTAGGAAGTAGCAGGCTGATGTGCCCGTGTGGGAGACTCGATGATGAGACTTTTCAAGCCTCTGGTGATACTGCTGGCTGGACGGTGTTTCTTGACCGGCGTTTGCTGGATATTCCAGTCTGAAGCCCTCCTCAAGTCCACAGGATGTGTGCCCTATGGCGCTATTAGATCCTGGTAAATATCTGCGGGGCAAGATGAAGGGGCAAACCTGCTGGGCGATCGTCCATTTAGCAAGACTTGTCAGGCTTGCCAAATTATACATCCTTAAACTCCGTAAAGATTCCTGATGCCCACTCGAAGCTGAAGGAGCATCAGGATCAGGTCCAACGAGCACCAGAACCACACCCTGCGGCGTGCCCTCCCCGATATCTTCATATTCGAGGATAGACATTTCATATACTCTGCGAGATTAAAACGGCGCAAAACATCCATGAGTAAAGATACTGATCAATTGAATAAAACGTTGCATACGCCTCTCCCGTCCATACTACTCGTGCCTGAGCTTCGTTGGGGCCCTTGTGAATAATTCCAACGTTCCCGTCATCACCGTTTGCCCATTCTGCTGGGTACATGTCGAGGACCGAAAGTCCTTTATCTGTACCAATGAGCAGTAGGTGGTCACGTTGGATTGGGAGGACGCAACGGATAGGCGACGTCGAATGAGGAAGAAATCGTGACCCAAACTGATGAACCTGTAGATGAGTGGGAGCAAGTGTTTCACTGGTGGTGCCTTGGAGGCCCTGCTGTGACTGCGAGAGAGGATCGGCCAGTGGAGAAGCAGAAGTAGCAGAATCTTGACCAGCATTTAAACCGTCACGAGCTGGCTCTGATGCGGGTGCAGGTATATTCGGGAGGTCTGCATTTATGCGGATGCGCAATGGCACTGGGACAGATGAAGCACGGTTCTGGTTAAGGGGTGTCTCATGAGGTGTTGTAGTAGGACATGGGTCGTCCACTTGAACGTCCTTGTCGTTGCATCTGTGAATGACATAGGCTCAAAAAACCTGATTCACTCACGGACTGCTGTTGCTGATTGTCTCCCCACCCTCTGGCACGCCTATGGTCGCGCTCTTCTACAGTCAAATCCGCGTAGCGTTCAGCGGCTCTAGTATCAGAAATCGAGTTAGTCTCGCCATCCCCAGTCCCGATCGTCAAGGAAGCGCCACACCTTTTCTCAATCCAACCTCTCCACCGGCCGAACCTGTAAGAATGTAGGTATCGTGCTGCATGACGACATCCATATCGCGCACCGTGAGTTTGGACTGCTCTGAGCGGCAAGATCATCATAAGAGGGTAGGTCACCGTCGCCTTGCTCGTCTTGTTCCGCTTGTTGCGTGTAAGTATCAAACGACTCGAAAGAATTAGAAGACATGGAAGTAAGCAACTAAGCTATAATACTTCCAAAGCTCAAAGGTTCAAGGGCAAATACACGAAGATCTGGCGGAAGGAATGCCTTCCAGTCTTGACACGGAGACAAGGATAGCTATTTGTGCCCACGTGGAAACGGTCTTAGCCATTTCCTGTGCTTAATCCTCAGGACTGCGGACAGACCGAACGTTCACGGCAAACTGACAAGTTCATTGCCGCAATGATAAAGGAGAAATCGATATCGGACCTATGTTTGGTTGATTCACACTATGGCCCATCGGTAGTTATGTGACCATAGTAACAGGCTGCTTCCAAAGCCTTCCATGGTTCATCGAAACCACGAACATGGTAGGCACCTTGCTGGGTTTGCCTACGGCAACTTCAAAGACTCTTCATCTTCAGACGGCCTTTCATCATCTAGGGCCCGACCGGAATGTAATTCCAGCCTAATAGGCTGCGATTTCTGTCAATGCACGACGAGGTCGACCCCCAGCGTACTTCGCTGTTTTCATATTATCTCGGAGCTAGTGATTTTCAAAATGGGATGCCCCTTTGGTCAGTTCATTCATGACCAGTATTAAATTGAATCTTGAAAATCTCATCTTTGAAGGAGCGCGGGGAACATGCGCTTCTTGCATGGCTTCATAGTCCAATGTCATATTCAGGCGTTGCCCCCAGCTGGCCAACATTTAGTGGACACCAAATCTGACACGATATTGCAGCGAAGCTGTTCAACCGCAGATTCTGTCACCAGATAGGTATGCAGTTCTTACATCCAGAATACGGTATCACGCTCCAGATCTCGGCAACAAGAAAATGATCTCTCTTATCTTGACCCTGATGGAATCAGGCAAAGAGCTTTCCGCTGCGCTACGTAAAGAAAATTCGGCCATCTGCTGTGTAGTAGAAAGAGGCGACAATCCCGATGGCCAACTCGCTGGGATGGAGAATCAATTCCCATTTCTAACTGCTTTACGGCTTCCCGACTTCCGCATGTCAACAAGATTATGGTATAGTATGTTTTACTATTGCATTTAGTGGTTGGGATGTCCGTTCGCCACCACGTCTTAGGCTGTGTGCTTCACACTTGCTGCACACATGAGCGTTAATGCATAGGCTAGATCCGCCCACCCCCTTCCTGACCCATAAAACCCGATTTTTATTACACACTCTCACCTCACGACGTTCTCCCTATTAGCACCACAGACCACCTCCTACCCAGCAGAGACCATGCGAGACACTCCGTAAGAAATCCGGCGCTCTATGTGCCTGGTGTCCTGACCTTGACATTTCTTTTCATACAGGCAGTTTCCCCGGCCTTGGGAAAATTATACTAGTCAAGATTACTCCGACCGCGTTCCTGTGATGATTCCAGCTGTAGCAGCGCCGTCAGAACGTATCTCGTCTGTGTAGCCCCGTTTCCCGGATGTCTCGATGACTGAGCAACTATTTTTCGCAGCGTCACCATGCCCACAGCCATTCATTATTTGCCATCGATAACATTGCCTCGTTATGAGACCGGCGACCGTGCGCTATCTGCGTCCCCGCGTGTTGTCTGGTTAGCGTCCTTTGCTCTGTGCATATCAAATCATTCATTGAGGCCATTATTGAATTTCATAGTACCAATTATGATCCCGCGACAGGCGACAGTCTCGGCGGGATTATCGCTCACGCCCCTCAGCCAGCGTATCATAGGATTTCTGAAGCGCTCATGAACATGCTATACCAACTCCCTCAACCACACCACCACATCGAGGACCTGCACCGCATTTTCGCTCTTTGTGTGGAGCGTGTGCGCCACGATGCCAACGCTTGCGCCGGTGGTGTCGGCGACACGAGTCGCGGCTTTTCCCCCCCTCCTAGCACCGCTTGGGGCACGACGCCTCAGGTGGGAGAAGCAAGTGCTCCATCATCGCGATTGGAGGCGCCCTTCATGTGGGATCCATATTGGAATGCCAATGCGCCCGATCCTGGTTATTCCTGCACACCAACCGAGGGAGGTCAAGTGCCTTCCGGTGTGACAAACGGGGATATCGCCGAACAATCGTACTGGCGAGGCGGCGTCAACGCTTTCCAAGCTGTAGAGCCCAGACAGCTACTCCCCTCATGTAGCATGAGCCACCCGTCATACATAGCCTATCGGCCGGATCAGTGGCCATTCACGGGCGTGAGCCCTGATGTGAGTCCAGGCCAGCATACTGGCAACTTCGGGATGAACCCCAGTTTGATGTCACTTCCTCTGGTGACCCCTCCTTCCGCCACAATACGCGATCGACGCCGTCGTCAATATCGTAACAGTCGTCACCCTGACAAACAGAAAAAATGCTCCTGGCGAGGGTGTGGGCAAATAATGGGCCCCGACAGCATCAAACGACATATTCGCGAGGTTCACGAGGGCGTGAAGAGGAAACCCCCGCGGGGAAGGGGAAACCAGTTCACGGCCCAGAACGTCGAGAAACTCACGTCATCCTTGGCGTAAACTTTCAACGCATTTCATATGGACCATGCAGCCGTTTGCTAGCCCCTTATACTTTTCGTGCATGCTGCGCATCACTATCTCAGTTCATCTACACTATACACGACTAATATGTGAGTGATAGTCGAGGGATGATTTTGCGCGGTTCACGTCCCCCCGTTGCTTGCATAAAATAATACATGTCCGATAGAACTTGTACGGCATGGCAAGATACGTGACAGGGTACATCAAAATACATGGAGGAAAATCAGCGATAGCGAGACGATACATGCATGGGGTCAAGAATTACATATGACAACCTTAATCACCAAACGTTCTTTGATTGATCATACTACTGTTTCAAGCAAATGCAAGGCCGGTCCAAGTCGCCACAGCACCTACAACGACGCCCCCAGCAACTGCTCTGAACTTTCCTCCTCTAGGTTTCACCTTCGCACTCTTTCGTTCTTCTTCAGCAAACCTCAAAGCCAATAAATCGACAGCCTTCTCCTCGGTACCCAATATGACCCATCTCTGACCATCATCTCCGCCGCTGGGGAGGACGCGTATGATAAATCCGACTCTCTCCGCATCAATCCGAACATCCTCCACATCAGCGAGTGGGATAGACACTAAAGTCGCCGGCGCTGCGTTAGAGGACTGGTTCAGCTGCTCTAAGAACAGAGAACGTTGCTCGACGCTCATGGTGCGAGCAAGAGACTTTGGTTTCTTGACATCGGGGTCGGGGAGGAGGAAGATGGTTTCGTTCATGTTGATCGCTGAGCCACCGATGCCTTGTTCTGACAGGGGCTCAGTTGAGGCCTGACTTGCAGTAGGAGTATCAAGCATGCAAGGCATTCGGCGAGAAGGTGTACTTCTCGCAGACAGAGGTTTTTGGTCCTCGTCCGCTTTGGGGAAGAAGGAAACTCGCGAATGCTCGTTCACTGCGATTTCAGCCTCATCCAAATTCCTCCTCCAACTCAACACGTATTCATCACTGGCATGCGAAGTATTACCCATCATCCCAGGCTGGAGCAGACGGTCCGCCAATTCGGAAGACGTCGTCGAAAGAGACTCGAGCGTCTGTGTAGGGAGGAGGGCAAACCTCACTGAGAGACGACGCTGGAGCTTCCTCCCCTTAGCTGGTGTCTTCTCGTTCGCCTCGGTGGGACTGATAATGCGGAGGGATGACATTTCATCTGCAATCCCATCGTCTCCCGCAGGCGCAGTTCGCCCGGTTGTGGAAGCTGATATACTGGTAGAAGGAGAAGGCGGATTGGCGGCCTGAGACGTGTCGACATAGGGACACCCTGAACGAGGGTGTCCGGCGCGTGGACGGTGGCACTTCGTACAGTGAGGTGTGCGACGAGGAGTGGTACTGGGGGTTGGAAGACTGCCCGAGCCCGTACTTACGCGTGGCTTGGAGGGCGTCGAGGGTGCGGAAGAGCGAGTTGCAGGTGCCATTACTGTTGAAGGCGGATTTTCTTGTGCTGTTGCTGGTGATCGTGCTAGTCCTTTGCAACTTAGACTTTGTAGATAAACTTCGGGCGGTACGACGTTTATATATCCTGCTATCGCGCGTGGTACTCCTTGTAGTAGTTGTGGACTTTCGTGGACGTCGAATCGGTGCAAATGGAAGATAATGAACGTAGCAATGAACACACAATTATCCTTTGGCCTCGGTGACGATGTCAAGACAACGTCTTCTTCGCTGATCACTGACAATTCCTGGTCCCCAAAAGGTAAAACAATAGTACTGGTTGTCAACCGACTCAGCAGGTAATTTGTGGAGACTTTGTGCCAAGTGTATGTATGCTGTGTCCCGTCTGATTATACTGATGGCCTTGTATACTACTTTGGGGAACATGATTTTGTGCATAATGAGTATAACGGGTCTCCACGTTCTCTTCATGCTCCAATCAACAATGTGTCCGACCGCCTGACTCGTAATACTTACTCTGCACGCGACATGGAAAACATACATCACCCAGAGATAATGTTTCCGCGGGAGCGCGCTGACTATCTGCACTAGTGTTCTGGCTAAGTCACCAGGAGAGAGGGCCCTGGTGAGTGCAAACGCAAGCATGACATTGATTGTCAACAAACCAGCAACCAGACGGCGTGATGTTTGCGATTAGATCGATGGCCAGCTTGTTCGCTCCAAACATTCTGTGCTTGCTCAGTGTCACCGGTCTTTGGATTCATCTGCGGGAGAATCCGACTGGAGGGGAGCCTGAGAGGTCGGGAATGTGACTACTATTAAACTCATCACATATTAGACAGATACCAACGTAATTTTGCCCAAGAATAAAAATCGGGCCCATACCCATATACTCAAACTGGATCGAACAGGTGTAACAACACTAGGAACAAGGCCGGGAAATACACCACCGCTCGGATCCAGACCTCCGCCGCAAAATCTTGCCACTCCGGCCTGCAGCCACCAATGTCAACGATAGTAAGCGCATCGAAGTTGCTTCTGCATCCCACCCCTCAACTCCTTTAGTGAGGTACACAAGACAATATATCCATCCAAGGCAGGCTGGGGCTTTCGCCTCCAAAGGTTAATTATTTTTGTCTTTGACGCTCACACAAGGGACGCGAGGAAGGGCTTCCTTGGCACTTCTGTCAAAAGAAGTTTTGTTATACCCTTGTGTTACAAACTTGAAGGACTGAGGTACGTATCACGTACGAAGAAGGCGTCGTCCGTGTACGTACGGTATTCGTCACCGAAGATAATCGCATGCATGGATGGGGGCATGGGGGAGGGGGGAAGACCGGGCCTTCCGGTACTCCCCGCTGCAAATGAAGTCTAACCCGTGTTCCGGATTGGTTCCCGTCTTTGCGGATGGGCATATAACCACATCGAGGCCTATGAAGGCGATACCACTCAAGAGTAACTTATGCTAATGCAGCCCCATGCTTGGTGTGCGAATTGGGGTAAGCTTGAGAAGCCAGGACATGAATCCGCACCGTCATACCGTCCAACACACGGCGGAATTTCCTGCGATCATCTCCATCGAAATGATATAACCTTGTGGTTTCTGCTGTAATGCACGTTGTTGGATACTAAGTATAGGATCTTTTTGTGTATTCAGTCAAATTATCCAACGGTAAATTGCTACGTTCGATGCCTACTTTGCTGTAATCACTCTCACGGCTGGCACCGGCTTGCGTCATGAGCCTGGGACGGAAGCTGCACTGCTGAGTAGTGCTGAGCCCCTGTTTTTATTTACACTGTGGGAGGGTCCCAGCCTTGTTCGGGTAGAGTTGGTTTTCGTGGCATGCTTCGCTGTCTCGATGGTGTGCAGCCGCTGGCTACGCGAAGTCCCTTCCAACTGACGACGGGCAAACGGACATGAAAATATGTGTGGTATTTGTTCACACGATCATCGGATGGGAGCGAGAAGACAGCAAACGACTATATGTGGGGGAAAGACACATGAAGATGAAGATCACGGGTGGAACATGGAAGCACAAAGTACAAGCCTGACAGGGCCAAACGATCTAGTCTCTGTCTCTACGGCTCCGATGAGGCGCGACCCTGGAGCGTGAATCCTCGTAACTATCATCGTCTTCGGCGCGTCTGGAAGGCCCGGAACGTCGGGTGGTTCGCTCTGGAGTGCGGCTCCTCATGCGAACATCGCGAGAGTCCCTAACAGGTGAGCGATTCTGCGGATAATCGTCTCTTCTCCGGTAAGCTGGAGAGCGTGAACGATCTCGGTCTCCATCAGGTTGGCTTCGTTCGTCCCTGCGCCTGTCTCGACTCCCTAGGCTCTTCAACAGACCCTCCACTCCCTTCATTCCGTCGGATTTGGCCTTCTCTTTCCGTGATTTCTTTTCCCGCTTTCGCTCCTTTCTTGCCTTGCGCTCCTCAGGGCTCCTGTGTTTGTCCTTGTTGGATTGCTTCGACTTCTTGAGCGCTTTCATCTCCTTGCGTTGCGCCAGGAGGTACTCTCTCATAGGGTCCTCTGAATTAATGGAGAAGACTGATGATGCATCTGAGTCGGATGCCGCCCCGTCGTCTGAGAGAAAACTACGTTAGATGACGCGTCGATATCGAGAAAACCACTTTACCTATGATCATCTCAGGTATCGCATTCAAGCTCTGCTCCTCAGGTTCTTCCCATTCACCATCTTCACCTTTTGTTCGGGGCTGCTTGTAATTCTTGACGTGATCGACGCGCAATGTCTTTTCGAGGACAGTGGCGCCATTGAGATTATCAACGGCCAGAACAGTTGATCTTTGGTCTTCGTACATAAGGAATCCGAATCCTCTTGTTTTGCCGGTTGTCTTGTCCCGAGGCAAATTCACATCCATGATCTCTCCAAACCTGACTGAAGTTAAAATCATATACAAGGAAGGCAAAGCTATTTACTCACTGAGAGAAGATAGTGATCACATCGCCTTCAGTGAGCTCAAAATGGAGACCACCTATGAAGATATAGGCAGAATCTAGGAAACTTGTTGAGGCCACAGCAACTTGACATGTTTCGCGTCTTACCTTTGTATTCATCATGCCAAGAAGCAGAAGTTCCGAGCTCCAGCTCGCGCTCATTGATCTTGTTGATCTCTCGAACAACACTGAGTGGCACTCGTTAGCGGTCAACTGTATCTCAAGTTAACGATCATACCTACTTCATCGCTGTTGAGGATTTGGGAGGTCAAGTACAATTTCCCACGCCTTTGGTGATCTCCTGAACTCAAAATTTCTTATCCACAACGAACACAAGACGACCGAGGATCTATCTTCGCAGAAACATAATGGCTTCATTTTCTCTACCGCCGATCAACGATAACCCAGACGGTGGATGGGGACCTTCATCATCCAACATCCCCGAACAATTCAAGTTCAAAGATATTCCTTATGCCCCATACTCAAAATCTGACAAGCTCGGTCGATTTGCGGATTGGAATGATCCTACGAGCGACAGCCGTCAGGCTGCTACTGGCCTTCCTAACACTCGCGATGCCCGTGGTGGGGGTCGCTCGAGGAGAGAAGGTACTCAGGCCTTTGGCAGCGGAACTGCAAGCGCTTTCGCGTACTTCCATGTCGAAGACGAGTCAAGCTTCTCACTGGTAGACAATAAAGCCGCACCGCCCCGTCGTGGTGGATTTAACAGGGGAAGAGCAACCGGGCGGGGTGGCAACAACTTTGGTGGCGGGAGAGGTGCTCAAAGGGGTGGACGTGGTGGTGGTTTTGCTGGTGGAAGAGGTGCGGGTGCCCAGCGAGGTGGTCGCAGAGGCTGGAGAGATTGGGAGAAGGTAGATTTCTGCCGTCGAATCTGATCGAAGTTATCTCACCACGACATGATGGTAGAACAACCGCACTCGGGAGTCTTCTGTCGCGATCTCCCCACAATGGTCGATGCTCGAAGAAGTCGAGTTCCATCGTCTGGCCAAACTCAAGCTGGAGGTAGACGAGCCCGAGGATATGTAAGTGATATATGCCAAATTTTCTTTGTTTGGATACAGACACATCTTTCCGCTTCACAGTGATACATATGGACGCGTGTTCGCATACGAAAAATCATACGACCGGATAACGACCAAAACTGAGCGACCACTTCAACTCGTGGATCGTATCAAGTATAATACCACAACATCTGATGATCCCATCATCCAACAGGTAGGCATATGCCAACTTTGCCTGTCCAGAATGCTCAACGGATTCTTGTTCAGCTGGCAGCAAAAAATACTGCAACGGTTTATGCGACTGATGTTATTCTCTCCGTGCTCATGTGCGCATCTCGATCCGTTTACCCTTGGGACATCGTGATCCTCCGCGAGGGGAACAATTTATTCCTCGACAAACGCGACGGTGGACCCTTCGACACAGTCACCGTCAACGAGAACGCCTCTGACCCCCCTCAAGATCCCACGCCTCCCAACCCAAATAACCCTGCTGAAAAAACGGCTGTCCCAGAGACACCGTCGATTAACTCTGCAACTTCCTTGTCTTTGGAAGCCACTTACATCAACCAAAATTTCGGCTTCCAGTCTGTGCAAGAAAATGTGGCCGCGGACTTTGCCCACCCCAATCCCTTTTACGGTCCGGATGAAACCGATCCACTAGCGTCCTGTGGTTATCGCTACCGTGTCTTCGATCTAGGTATTACCGAAGACGAGGACATCAAGATTTGTGTTCGCACAGAGGTCGACGCTTACATCGCTGGTCAAGGAAACCCAGCCGAGGGCCACGGTCTAGTGACCATTCGTGCCCTCAACGAGTTTGATCCGCGTGCCCAGGGGGCAGGTGGTGCTCCAGACTGGCGGTCCAAGCTGGACTCTCAGCGCGGTGCTGTTGTTGCTACGGAGATGAAGAATAACAGCTGCAAACTCGCCAAATGGACAGTCCAGAGTGTGCTGGCAGGGGCTGAGCTCATGAAAATAGGGTACGTGTCACTTATCTCCAGTGATCGATCGCGTTATGTCACTGTTAGATCCGAACTACTCGAGAACTTCAATTTTACTGATAATCATCTTTCGCTGGATAGATACATTTCACGTGCAAACTCCAAAGACAACACCCGACATGTCATTCTCAGCACCGCATCCATGCGTCCTACGGACTTCGCGGCCCAGCTTAACGTGTCCCTTGCCAATGGCTGGGGAATTGTCAGGACCATCACAGACTTGTGCATGAAGATGCCTGAGGGCAAGTATGTCCTTATCAAGGATCCCAACAAGGTAAGAGAATAAATCTTTTGAGCGAAATGTCCAATACCTGATGCCCGTGTAAACAGTCCGTAATCCGGTTATACTCTGTCCCTATGACAGCCTTCACCGAAGATGATGAGGGCGAAGCGTTTGAAGGAGAGGAACCCGAATCAACAGCTTAGCGTAGTCTAAATATCGAGGTACATGAAAGCATCATTGTATGTCTATCAACTGTGAACGGCGAAAGAACTTTGTTGACAGATGTGATCAAAGAAAAAGAGGAATTGTTCCGCTCGGTGACTATTCGCTACCTGGGTAGTACCTATGACACAGACAGAAGCCTCTCCACAGCGCTCTCGATATTTGGACTATTCGTGATATATCAGACTGGGTAATCTTTTAAGACGAAAATTGTGCTTACCTCCTCTGGAGTGCTCCGAGAATCACATCCCGGGAGATATCAGGGAACATTGTAGTCAGCTGCGTGACCTCGGTTTCGCTTGGCGTCCTTATTCTAGCAGTGTCATCCGTCCTGCCCGTCAACTCATTCACCCACTCACGCACAACGCTACCAGTCTCTTCATGAGTTCCAAGAGAGCTATCGCGCGGTGCGGCAGGTGAGGACGGACGAGCTGTCGTAATTATTTCTTCGTTTATAGGCTCAGGAGTCGAGTGCGATTGGTCTGGGCGAGCACGGTTGAGACGACGTGGTGGACGCGTGGAACCAACAAGGGGCAGCAGGAATCGCGTAGAGAACCTGATGACGGAGGGAGATATACGCCATGACTTGATATTTATGAGCTCTGAACGATATATGAAGCCGTTGAGAATTCCAATGCATGCGGATGCAAGTGACCCAGGTATGTGTCCTAATGCAAGCTGCTCGCGTTGGAGATAGGAGAGATGACAAAAGGGCGAAGTGCTTACCTGCGAAGCCAATACATAGGTAAATATTTTGTTGCTCAAGGGGACTCCGAATATTCTAAAGTGATAAGCTGGTGGCACCAACCTGGACCACTGGTACAGAATACTGAACACGACTGCCGAAGGTCCAGAGGGTATGTGGTTCACTCCAACGCGGTGTAGTAAAATAAGCGTCAAAAACTCCAGTATGGTTGCCATCAAGGCTGATACAATGGTGAAGGACTGCGCGGCGTTGTCCGGTTAAACACAGAAACATTGGTTTCGGGATGTTACTGACCGCAAACTTGACACTACCGAACTGACGTTCTATGTTTATGCCAACCCCATACAGGAGAAGCTCGGCAAGTAATAGGTCACTTGAGTTTGAGAATGCGAGATGATGTGTCAAGAGGCGCCAATACTATTCAAAGTAACGGAAGCTGTTTCAGGCTCAGCCCCCTTTGACCACCAGTGAGGAGCTCAACGATACCTGGTGGTGGCGTGATATATGGGGAACGAGCTACAAAGCGCGCCGCTGTCAAAGGAGACTTCCTGACGAAGGAAGTGATCGAACCTGGAGATGAAGATAATGCTTCACGTCGAAAACACCGGCAATGATGGACGTCAGAGCACAGCTCATCATGAGCCCTGGAACGTGAACCTAAACCAAGGCTTCAATAGGATGATAGGAGTGAAACATACCTTTCGTGACGGAAGCATGTTCAAAGGACATGGCAACTCTACCACCTGCCTCGCAAGTGTCTTGCACCGGTCAATCTTCCTTCTGCTGTCTTCGACTTGGGAAATAAAGCCAGGTACAATGCGCCGAGATCTCAAGTCCACGATATTGCCAAAAAGAATCTGAAGTGCAATTCTTGCAGGAGCTTGAAGAAGTTTGGTAGTATGCAAGACCTTGAACGCGTGACCCCGCACACTGGCACACATGCCACATGCCACTTGCAAGGCGAATTGATATTTGTGGCTGTGAAACGTGTCGACAAATGGCTATTATCATTAATACAGTTTGCAACTACTTACCCCTCATAGTCATCGCGCAGGCTTTCACTCTGTACCATGCTGAAACATTGTTGAACACGGCTCGCCTCCAGTCACCCCCCATCCACAAGACAAGGCAAACAGGGAATGATTTGGGGCCGAGCCCTAGTTGTGTCAGTACTCTGCACTCATATTCTCTCGAGGTGCAATCGTCCGAGCTCTGCATGATGGCGCGGTACTCAATGACATTAGACTGCTTCCCTCCGTCAGTTCGGTAACACATCTGTAGTCGACCTGACATCAACTTCGCCTTCATGAAGCGGTTTCAAGCTGTGACCGAGTATTGTGAATGCAATCTCACAAAACTTGCGTAGCTACTCATGATGAGGTGTTCGCATGACGTCGGTACAGCCAATGCATCACTCAGATAGACAGAGATGATGCAGACTCCGCTCACAACCCATGTCCTTCGACCTTCAAGCTGACGATGTCAGAGCGCTCAGCTCAAGATTACTGCATACGACGACCTACCACATTGACCGTCGGTGGTAACCTCGCACCCTCAGAAATACCCAATTGCCCAATTGCCAGCCTGACATTGCCACATATGAATGTAATCTGCTTTATTGCCTGCGATTTTCAAGACGCGTCTATTTTCTGCGATCAAATGAGCACCGGTAGGCCAGGAAATGGCAGGAATGTAACGACACCTCCTCGGCCTTCACATACTCCGGATCCCCGACGTCAAGTATCCTGTTTGATCAGCTACCGCTAACCCGTCGTTTACCCACGGAACACTGCTCCGCTCCTTCATTCTTATCAAGAGGGAGTTTTTCTGCATAATTGCTTTACTTTCCGTTTTAGGGTCGTCTCCGTCAGTGCTAATTGCGCTCTTACGCTGCGCCAATCGTGGGGAATGAATTTCACGATCTATTGTAACGGAGCGCCGGTAAGGCTCCTGCCGGGAACTGTTCCAGCTCACGACCCGCGATGACCAGATTTGTAGCACTCCATCCGGGGCGTATGGAAGATTCAGGGACCTTTCAACTACCCAGGCGCAAGCTATCACCAAAGTATTACTCCATTGCAAGCGGTCATAATTATTGATCAACTAATCTGTGCAGTATCCCGGGACCAAATGAGTTCGCCCTTGGTCATTGATTTTCCACAACGAGCACAATAGCTGGTGTCAAGATAATGTCAAGCGCCATATGGCAGTTTTCTGTACGTTCTCTCACTTGCATCGTTTTCTGCCAGCTCTGCATCTCCCGTATGCGTAGGATTTCTTACCCCTTTGGTGTCTATACCAGGGCGGGCTAGTGGACTATACTTGTCTCTCGTGGAATCAAATACTGCTTCATCTGCTAAACGTATCCCATGTAATGCTTATACTTGTACATCCAATGTCATTCACTACGCTGCCAAATCCCGTCGAAAAAAAATCACTCACGGCGAACGGCCAGGAACCAGAAAGGATGCGAGAACTTAGGGTCCAGGGAGCCATGTGCTGAGTTCATCCACACTTGCTCCTCAAACGTTAGCTACCCCCATCAGTAGCCTTCAGCTATTTCCAATTTATGTCTTTAGGAGGTGCCATGCGCCTAGGCCTTATGCATGCCTCTGGCCCCGCATCGCAGCCATATCGCGCTCAGCTAGCTGACACTGCCAGTCCAAATCTGATAACTCCCAATCTTGTAATTTTTCTTCGCACAATGTCCGCGGAACCATTTTTTCTTAAAAGGCACCGCGTTGTCATGCATCGGACACAGGTGAGAAGACTGGAAGAGAAATTCTAACTCTGTTATGCCGCCTGGCTTCTGACACTGCCTTCTAGCTTAGCGTCCCATCTTAATTTTGCTGTTCCATATACAGTACCTAGTCTTATTCGTGGTGTGGCCGAGTCAAGAAACGAACGAACGGTCTCTGACTCAGTGCTCTCTGCGGCCCAGGGCACATAACCATATGCTGTCCAGTTTTTCTAACCACCACGGGTCAATTTACTTGGTCACGGTCATCAGTTGGCTGAGGTCATCAATTGGCTGGACTTGCATTCATGGTAAGCGACTGCGCTCGCCCAGGGGTAAGTACCTGAGCCTTGAAACACAGGGGGAGCCCGGAAGCACGATCATTATTAACAATGAAAGCTTGCGCATAAACACCGCGGATCCGAACCACGGGACCTGTTGGTAGCAAGGACGGTGGAGTTGAGGACTCCATAGCCTGGGCTCAATCATGGTGTCGAATGCAGATCGGAGAGCGGTGGTCCGTGGAGTCTCGTCGAGCAACCTCATGGAAACGAACGCCAAATTTGATTGAAAACCAACCACCTTCTGAGGCCTGAGATTTGCTCAAGGCTGAGCATGGTGGTGTTGGGGATCGTCATGGACCCTCATGGCCACGGTGGTGCCGCACCTTTCTCTTGAGTTCATCAACGATCGATCACGTCAACGACGACCATCACGATCATGAAATTTCCGAAGCAGGGGTCCACAACTTTAATAGGAGGCTTCGAAAGATTCTTCAAGTTAACCATTTCCCGCATTGAGGTTCCCCTTCGAAGCCCCATAGACACGGGCTGTTAGAGGCCTGCGTACAGCCTTTATTCTCCGTGGCACTTGTTCGGGCCATCGAGCCAACTCCGGCATATATAGCTAGCAGTGGGAATGCATTCCGTTTTCAAATGAAGACTGGAACGTGAAAGAGGTGGTGTGCTTACCAAACTGTACAATTTTCACTGATGCCGACACTATAAACATACATGTGCCACCAGGGCAAGATCAGTTAGACGAGAGGTTTTTGTTCAGGACTGATTGTTAGAGTTGCCTGTGACGCAGTGTTTCTCAGCATGGGTGGGGATATAATTATTTACTCGATCCAGGACGCCGAAAAGGCATCGCGATAATCCATGCAGGGGTGTTACGGAAGCTGCGCAAAGTCGCGCACAAAACCAGCGATATTCTGGGCGATGGCGAGAAAACCAAGACGGGCCCACTTGAAGGCGGTGCAGAGCTATCTTACTTTATTAGGAGAAAAGGGCGGCAAGGTTGCGACGCCCGCGTCGTGTATTTTGTGAGTACTCGGACCGGACGCGGTTTGAGTTCAAGGTCTCTGTGTGAGCATGCCATGGCCGAGACGTATGGCGATCGTGAGACCAAGCTCCAAGTCTCGATGTCGCGTTGGTACGGAGACTTCAGCTCAATTGACGGATGACTGGGGCTGGCCAGCTTAGAGAGGCTACGGTCAGGGCTAAATCAGCCGCAGATTCACAACCAGTGGGCAATAAGCACGGAGGTTGCGACTTTGAGGGTGCCTCTTCCAGGAGGACGCGGAACGCCTTACGCCACAAAGTATTAGCTGCGAAAGAAGGGGAAGATTTTTTATTCCTGTCTCTTGATAAGTAACCGTAGATGGAGATCTCCTTCGTGGTTCAACCGGCACAATGTAAAGTGGCGGATTTCCTTTATGATCACTACGTTGCGCAAAGGCCTCACTAAAGTTAGCACAAGGCCCAGGAACGCAAGTAAACTGAGCTCTGAGCTCATTGAACACGCAGCTTGCCGGAAGATGTAGGCCAAAGGAGAGGTTCATCTGAGTTCAAAAACAAGTGGTGCGACTTGTCGTCCATGAAGAGCGCAACCACAGAACTGAAGAGGTGATATTGATTGGAGAGGCACTGTATGGATGACCCGGCAGAATTTAATGAAAGATTAGACATCGTGCTGTCAATCGGACGTGTTACGCTAGGGGGCTTACTCAGCTGCGACATATCGAATCATTGAATGGAAGGAACCCACGGATATGTACGGCGAGACGGGAAACTGTGAACTGAACTGAGAAGCTTGATGCGAGACAAGAGTGAAGCGAGGTGGGGCCGCCTGCGAGAAGCCGAAGGTCGAAAGGTGGGGTGAGTGATGTTCTCAATCGCACGTTTCCGCTGGCCCATACTTATTGAGACAAATGAGTGCGAGAAAATGACCAGAACGTCTGCACCACACACGTAGATACGGTAGAACTTCGAACTTCTCTGCCACAGATTGCCGACGGCATGTCGCCGCGGAGCTTAATTTATCATTCGTTTGTCAGCGCTAGCCAGCCCAACGCAGTCGGTCACCGTCGACGACGTGACAAGGAACATACAGCCTGGGACCATCATCTCTTCCACTGCACCTTGTGCTTTACAACGTCTTTGATTATAGCAAACCGTTCCACCTGGTGGTGATGAGTACTCCCACTGTGCAGAACTTGGAGGAGGCTGCGACAATCGCATCAGAGTTTATCGCAAGTTAGTGAAAAACTACCAAGATCTTGTATTACTTTTTGTCCTAACTAATCCACACAGCCCTCGAAAATATACCGAGTGAGGTGCAATTCCTCCTGCAAGAGCTCCGCACAAAGGAAACGCAATCGCAAGGTGAAGCTCACTGCTTCTCAAATATTGGCGGTCCGACTAAATATGACTTAGAGCTGCAACAGGAAATCGCGAAAGATAGCCACAAATTTATTCGTCATGCCCTACGTGCAGACTCCGAGGCACTGGGGAAGGATAAACCGTCTCCGCCACCACCCACTGAGAAAATCAAGCAAGCTCAGAAGACTTTAGCGACTCTTGCAGACGAAAAAATCGCACTCGCTGAGCGTATCGTTGAGATACTTTCCAGGAAGCGTTCTCGCCTCGACTACGACTTAGGCCGCGTACTCGTGCTGCAAGGGGAACCTGACCCAGCTGCCATCGTTGCAGGAGCTGCTCCTCCTATACTCTCTGTGGGGAGTGGTGGGGCCCCAGGAGGTTCTGGCTATGTGCTAGGGGGACGAAATCCGGCTGCACACATCAACGAAAGTCTACGGAATGCTTTTGCAGGCGGTACAGCGCTTCCTGTGGCAAGCAGCGGGAGTGTTGCTTCTATTGGCCGGACAAGTGGTTCAGAAGAAAGCGCGTACAAGAGTAAGTGTTTCATATGCTGCTTTCGCTGCATGCCACGACTTATATGCTGTAGAACGTAAGCTGAATGCAATGCAAGGCTCTATCAAGCTACCCTCTCCAGCACCTTCATTATACGTGCCAGCTACTGGCCGTGGTCGACGTAAGAAGCGCGGGGTTTCATCTGAAGTTGATGACTTTGATTTTGACTTCGGGGAGGAAACTCAAGCTGCCGAAGACGTTGAGGGCGATGAAGGCGAAGGCGAGGGTGAAGAAGGTGATGACGGCGAAGATAAAGAATTGTATTGCTTCTGCCAGAAACTCAGCTATGGCGAGATGATCGCATGCGACAACCCTGATTGCCCGTACCAATGGGTGAGTACTGCGCCCAATCTTCAGTATTCACCGAGCGTCCACTGCGGCACTGCTTACATATTATACATGCTACATACTGACTACAACATGCGTAGTTCCATCTCCCGTGTGTTAACCTCAAGCAGCCGCTTCCAGAACGATGGTTTTGCGCTGAGTGCACAAAGCGTGGCATGGGTGCACCTGCAACTTCCGGACCCGGCCGAAAGGGACGGAAGAAGTAGAAGTGACCTCCCGCCTGGCGATATACCCTGTCCTGGCCTCAACATCATCCATCACGTCTTTGCACATTTCTCTCGGAACTAAAGCAAACCAAATGCGGGACTAAATCCGACTTCCGTATCATGATTTGGAAAATATCTTTTCACTGCTGCTCCACATCATGCGCATATTCGGACCCCTGCGGCTCAACTATCTCTCAGCAAGCCAAAGTTGTGGTACTTTGCGCCCTCGCTGTATCCGTCGGCGCCACAGATTCACAGGAGAAAAGGCCAAAGCCGACTCCCCTGCTCGAAGGTTGATCCTCCTGCTTCACTGCGTTGTTGCGAGGCTACACGCACAATTGCTGTCTTACGACCGGGTGAATGAAGTCTTGTGCCACTTGATCATTTGGACTTCACCATTTGCGGATAAGACGCATGACGGGCTTTTCTTGTGGCAGAGAATCTACACAGGCGGATTTGCGGCATTTATTCCGTACGTGTAATTATGGTACTACCACATCTACAAGCACCTGTTTTTGTACAGCACTCTTCAGGTCGATCTTCAATACACTGCATTGTGCTCCAGATCCAGGAAGAATGCGAGGCGCTCTCAGCAGTGGACTTACAAGGCAATCTCATGAACTCAAAAGCAGTGGCGGATCTTACCAACTGGCCAGTGTCCATCATCATATCTACAATACTCGTGTGGATAACGTGAGTTAAAATCTCTCTCGTATAGCTTGGTTGCTCGTGTTGATATTTTGGCAGTGCTCGTCCATCTAGTCCGGTTCATCCACAGGAATATGTAGCAGCTACTAGCGGAAACATGTCTTGCCCTGTGTGTGCTTCTATGACGTTCCAAGTAAACCTTTTACACCTCGATCTGTGTATGAGTCCACTGATCGTTGCTCTGCTTGTACATATGTTTCGAGCAGTAGAGCCGTCTAGAATAATGGACATAGCACTTGCTGTGTTGGCCTGGACCCAACAGAAACATTTCGTTACAGTGCGCGCCTCGACAAACAAGCAACAGTTCCCCATCGGTGGTTCCGCGGCTTTCATCTCGCCCCATTTCGCTGGCTGTTTCGCCCCCGCCCCAATCACGCGATGTCCGCGTTTAGCTAATGTCGTCGTCTGGTCAAATGGAAGCTGAGCACAGAGGGTCCTCATTCGGGGACCCACCGACGCTGCTGAACAATTGCTTTACACCTAAACCATTCTGTGCGCCAAAGTTGTGGGTCCACCGCATTGTGGCCGGCTGCACTAGAGAATGGAAGACTTCGGGGAAAGCGCTCGCAGCGACTGTAACGGCTCGGCGGACCAGCGTCCCGATGCGAGCCCGTTCTTTTCCTGACCTATGCAAGCCTCCATGTGGGCACCCTACCTGACAGTCGGTCATGAAATGAAGACTTCTCGACTGAATGACGGAACATGTTTCAAGGAATGGCAAACCATGCCCGCTCTGCCTTTCACCCATCCAATCTCGTTCCCTCTGCTCGTGAGCCGCGATAATGCCGTCCAATCAAGCTCCTGGAATTCATCGCGTTCTTCCCAGCTTCCTCTCCTGAATGCGATGCCGCCATAATTACATTGCCATAATTATCGTGTTCAAAGTAGTTGCCAAAACTGTTTGGCAACAGCTCAAGTTGCCGAGCTGGCACACAAGCATTATGGCAATGCCGTGATATCAACTGGTCCCTTTCTATCTTGGTACTCAACTTCGAGGTGGAGGAGCATTTATATTCAAAGAGTTGGTGAGAGAATTTCGAATGCGTACTACTATCCTGTATGACAGTGTGAGAGAAGAAATTAATAAGAACACGGCCCTACTCCTTCTGAATCGTGTCAACTTACACATGTGGCAGCAACTCTTGGACACGATGAGTGAGGGAGAACGGGATAATGAAACGGGATTATTGTTTCAACAGACAATTCCGTCACTCTACGGTCGCACTCAACAAACAAACAAACAGACCTTGAAGACGGAGAAAAAGCGCGTAATGGAGCTACAGTGGCTTCCAGCCGCCTTAGCTACGCCGTTCCAAACTTGGTCATGGGTTTGCGGTTCATGAATCCACTCCTGTCAATTGTAGCCCTCGTTATGTGTCAGGGGGGAATGGAGGAGTGCAGCTACCAGGTGACGGCAGCCGTGCCAATTTCCTGCCACCCGGAGTCAACCCGGAGTAGCACCCCACTTGCCAAAATACCTCACAAAGGCAAACGTCGTGCGGTATACATATTCCAGCGACCTTGTCGTAGGAAAAATAATGTAGGCAAGGTACCAGAAGCTTAAGAAGCCCAACCAGGGCATAATCTTTGTGGCGTTGGTCGTGGGTGGATAGTTGAGCGGGAAATTCGATGAAAAGAGCGCGATTTGCTCTGGATGCAATGTGTGTAGATAATATTAATGATTGACTGTCAAGCATCATGCGGCATCGTGGGTGAAGCGTGTAAAATGCATATGCAAAGTCCATGATGGTCCTGAGCCGCCTGCCCCCGTCGAAAGCTCGAGGAACGTCATCCGTATTTGAGGTGATATTGAGTGACTTCGGGGCACCGCCGTGACACCATATCACCTGCTACAATGCTGTTCTTGCTGTGCTAAGTGCCAGTTTAGAGAACCGCAACTTACGCGTAAACCCATTTCAACCCGTCTCGAGGTCTTCGCTTTTCATGTGAACGAACAAGACAGGGATCCGCGATTATAATATGCCAGAACCACACGTCCGGTCAGTTTAAGAACACCGAGCATCGTCTCCTCCCGTTATCATATCTAAGCCTGGTGGCAGGTCCTGCATGCGTAAGAATGACTCTTGGAGTATCACAGAAGAAGATACGGACTCACGGTGGACGGAGCTTACCGAAAAGCCGAGCGTCTGGTCATTATCCAACCTTCGTACCGTCCGGACAAGAAGATACACCGAGGACTTCGAGATCCCAAACCAAGCGCGTTGCGGAACCGCACTCAGTCAAAGACGAACGGCTGATTCGTTCCCCTGCGATCGGGGAAACCTTGAAAAAAGCTGCGACAGACGGCAAGCCTGGGATAATGGTTAACTCGAGGTGTATATTGCACCCGGGAAATGGATGGCTGGGCGACTTTCTTGGTAACAGGAATGACATCGTGTCAGGACCAGCCCTCCATGAATAGTCTGTGAATCGCCGCTCCTGGCCCCGGTTCTGACCACGGAGGCCGAACGGATTACAACTGGTGGCGCTCATCTAACAGCTGAGTTGAACCCCCCTGACATGCCGGCGCTTTCTTCGAAGTCCAATCGAAGCTCTGAGCGTGACGAAACTAGGAACTGCGGAATCGGAATGCCCGATGGCAAAGGGACTGACACGAACCCGGCTCAAAACAGGATGTCAAGAGGAGCGGGCAACCTATTGCCTACGAGACAGCTTCCACCTACCCGGGCACGCATGACCACTGTCTCCTATTCAAACAGTCGTAATTTCCAAATCCGCCAGCATCGACCTATAACCTTCAAGTGTCCACCAACCAGATGATACTCCATCCCGAGGGACAGCCTCGAGCGTCGCGGAACATACCGAGAGAAAGTGTGCGCACATATCAAAATAACCTTCGAGGGAGGGAACGTGGTGTGGAGAACACCCAATCTTGTTGGCTGGGGTGATTCCCAGCGGTAAGATAACAACACCGGGAGGCGCGGTTGCTCAAATAGAGGTAAAGTGATCGTGACTCGTAAGGTGGTGGGCGGTCGAGGCAGAGACGTCATATATTTGGTTTCTTGCTCCCATGTGAGGTCGTCGACCCATGTGCACTTCATTTCATGACCATGAACCCGATATTTTGAGTTGTTGGTTGCAGTGCTCCTTCAAGCATGGTTAGTCTGCGATTGCGACAGCCTCAGCGAACCCTATGCTGCGGACGAAGTGCGAGCTTCATTTAAGGTTTCCCAGCGACTAGCTCTCCTGAGCGCAAAATTCAAATGCACGTTCCCGTCCATCAATTTTTATTTTCGAGGCCGCTCCCCGCTTCATCTCTGCAACATGACTGGTTTCCGACAAGAATCACTGAAATGCATTAGCCATCCCCACTAGGCAGCGCGTATACGGATCTCGATGTCCTCAGTCTGCACTGGTAGGGACGAGTAATATTGACGTTCAAAGTACGTCTACCATCAGTTATGATGATACGGGGATGAATCGAGCATCAACCTGCCCTGCACAGTAGCATCCAAGCTCGACCATCTCCAACGAGCATCTGATGGAGTAGCTGGACGTCCATTCAGGGCGCGGAGCCGTCCAGTCAATATCCAAAGATATGAACGAGATCCTCAACGAGCCGTGCGACCTCCGATCTTTCATCAATGGGAGGTTCCTCACGGAGCCATGCCTGTCATGCGGCAGGGTACTAGTATCGAGAATCTGTGGAGCATAGGAAAAGATCGGCTTCCAATCACGAGTGCGAATCCCTATGTATTGACAAAAAGTCGGGGTTTGTGCCCCGATATGGGACCCACAGCTCTCGCCATCGGGGGCTTGGGAGAGAAGTTCAAAGTCGTGATCATGATCAAGGCGAATTTCTGAAACCCGTTTTCTCGTTATTTCATTATGCGGTCGCTGGTTTGAGTGGCAATGTGGATATGGTAAGATGTGCTAGAAGCAACCCCATAAGATGAAATGCTGTAAACACTTACATCGGACCCTCTACAGCAAAGCAACAGGAACTCAGCAATAACGACGGCCGTGTGCAGGACCACAGGATGTGCAAAGGATAATCCGACCGCATGTAGTGAGCCTGCCAGTGCTGCCGTCGAGCACGCAATCATAGTGGCGCGGCATAGACGACGAATTCTGAGAAAGGTACAACCAAGGGGAAGGCGATATCTGAGGGGCTGAGGATTCCAAGGCCCGAACTGAGATCCAGTGCGGAGGGACTGGCAACATTGGCTGTTTCCCTGCGAAGTACATACAATAGGTAAGCATGATGCGATGCTATGATGGAAATATCTTGAACCCAAACCATGTTGATGAGTGGCCGTGACGGGGTGCTGACAAGTTGCCGGACCAAGGGAGACATCTGTCGGGGTGCGAAGAGTTTCATCATACCCCCTTGAACCTGTCGAAATACAATGGGCGCCAGCTTTTTGGGACATCTGTTCGGATGATAACTTGTCACGCCCGATATTGACCACGATCATATGCTGTGTTTGCCTCGAAACGCGAACTGGGAAGCGACTATGACATGCTTCAGGCCGGGATACTTGCGAATGTTTTAGCGCACAAGAGGGGACGCCAAAGTGTCACCGGAATAGATACACTTTTGGGCGCGTTACTGCATCCATTTGTCAACATGGTCAAGGTGGTTCTCGGGGCGAACCGAGGAGACAGGGCACAGGACGTTTTTGCCTTATCCACCAAAGAGCACAAGCATGGCAGAAAGCCAGATACGGATGTAAAAAAAAGGTGACTCGTAGTCGGCAACTAGGACTTGCCTTTTCCCTCAACTCGTCCTGGATCACAGGGCCAAGCAGACTATACAGAGCTCGGAGGTGTAACGGCGACAACAAGAACAATGCGGCGGGCGACGGCAGACCGCAACGAGACTGGACAAGAAAACCGAGTACCAAGTATAGTCCTTGTGCGAAGTTGATGAAGGTGACAGGGTTGGAAGCAATTGAGGCAGCACAGCATATAAGAGGCACGGGAGGAAAATGAGTGAGGCAGTTCATTTCGCAATGGTAATTTCAGAGTCAGATACAGAGCAGTATGGCACAGTTGGTACGAGGCGGGAGAGAACTCAGAATAGCAACAGAGACATAGTTTTGAGTGGAAACACTGACAGACACAGGATTGAAGAAGGTACGATCGAGGGTGTGAGAGGTCAGCCAGGATCTCTCAGTGCGGTGATTTGGGTACAGGTGTGTCGGGGAACTGCATGTAGAGGAGGAGAAAAAAATAAGATGCTCCATCACCATTGCCTCCTGGGATATTGCAACGGAGGAGATGCTCTGAAGGAAGCAGATATGACCGGAGGATGAAAGTCGGTGCATCGGAGTTGGCGACAACAGAGATAGACGGGGGGAAGCGTAGACATACGTATGGATTCAGAAGCGGTTGTTGTTGTCACTCATACCTTCCAAAAGATAACAAGCTCGCTTGACACTCAGTTGGTGCAATTATGGACGCACAAACGGGGTGAGGGGATGCGTGGGATGCAGACGACCGGAAACGGCAGGAGAGAGACAGCGAGGAGGTGTCCGCCGGGACGGCAAGCTGGATTTCGAATGAAGGTCTGGCCAATAGGAGGAATTTAGCCAGCGCAGAGGCCCCAAAGAAGCAGAACTGGCGGGCCAAGGGAGATGACAGCGCAGTTCCGCATGTCCGAGTGTACCTCGAGTCCGTTTCCTTTACATTTCGGCAACTGACAAAGAGAAGGGGGAAGGAAGTCATATTTCGTTACTACACGTTGTACAAGACACGGATATCTTATGAACTCGAGGTTGATAAACGTGCACTAACAGGGAGGACTGACGAAGAGCATGTGGGTGGAGTGGCAAACGAGGAACGGGCGCATGCTGCGACACAAGGTTGCCGCGACGTGACGGTCAGTGACTGTGACGGAGTGTGCTGTGCGTGGGAGAGGAAGTGGACGTAATACGGACACGCTGCTGTGTCACTCTGTTTGGGACATTTTGTATGTGGTTATTAACGCATGTTTGGCCGTGCGATAAGAGGGCTACGGCCTGGTTCATCGGAGATCTGGCTGGGACCGGAAGAATCTTGTTTTGGCGGGATGTTCCGAGGGACCCGAGATAGTGGTACGGCTAGAAAGAAAGAGTAGCCGAAATCTGGGAAGGAGATGCGCTAGACCAAAAAGGGTATTGCTGGATTGGGCATAACGGAGTTCTTCTTATAATTCAGGTCGTCGTTTCGCCGGTTCTTTCAATCGCTGCTGCGTTCAACGCTGGGTCCTTGGAATTACTGTCAGCGTTTTTGTACTGTCAAATAATTCCTCCTATTCAACGACATGGACTTCGAGACCTACTCTTCTTATGCCAACTCGTCTCCAGCATTCTCTGACTCCTCGTCGACACCGAGAACGCCCTCTCCCCGCTCAGCGGACCTCATACCTTCAATCAATTATAAACATTCGATCGAATCTGTTCCTCAAATCTTCCAGGAATCAGAATCCTACCTTCACTCCGAGCCACCAATGATCCAAAACGAAGCCTGGTCATCTCCCCCTCAATACAGCTACTCCCACCCCCGCGGCTCTCTCCTTCAGGAGTTGTACGAGCCCGACGTGTCGGAACAATACCAGAACGACGTTTACATCGATGATCACGCGCACTACACCGAATGGCAGCAACAACAGCAGCAGCAGATGCACGTGCGCCAGTCAGGACAGGATCATACTGTCGTTCGTCGCGCCACTTTCCCCTACGTCCGACACGACCAGCTTCCCCAGCATCTGCCTCATCATCACGCTCAATTTTATGACCAGTACCCATCCATGTACAATGAACCCCTCCCCATATCTCCAGACCCATCTGAGCATCACCACTCTCACCACCCCCATGATCCTCAGGCAATTAAGCTCGAGGATACGCCGCTTATTGTTCCCTCTCAGCTTGGCTTCTCCTCGCATCCACTTCACGCGCACCATCACCCCGCCTTCTTGCCGTCATCTGCCGGTGGCGCTGTCCCGATCCAGCACACGGATGACGCCGCCAGCAAGGAAACACAGTACCTTCGTAGGCGGTGTTTCAACTGCCACACGACCGAGCCGCCTTCGTGGCGTCGCTCAACATTGAACCCGGGAAAGATCGTTTGCAACAAGTGCGGTTTGTACGAACGAACGCATCTGAGACCGCGTCCATTGCGCTTCGATGAACTCCGCGCTGGGGGCAAAACTCGCAAGGCTGGGGGTTCGCAAGGAGAGAAAAAGGGGCCAAAAGCCCCTGCTGCCGTTGGCTCGCCACAGGTCAAGAAGGAACCCAGAGAATTTGGTCTGGTCCGCCGCGGTTCTGTTTCAAGTAACGCCTCAAGCGGGGGCGGGGTTAGTGATTGGGACGACAATGGTGCGTTTTAACATGAGCTTCTTGAGACCAAAGCCGATCCTTACGATTTTTGCAGTCTCCGTGTACTCGTCCCAACCCCCTACGCCTGGCTCTGCTTCTGGACAGTCATCTTCCTTCTCCTCTCCCGCCGTGGCAACGTTCCCCATACCGCGCAGCTCTCAAAGTCCGCCTGTTGAATCTGGTGCTCAGGGTCCCATTCGGCTTCCCAATGCACCCCTTTCAGACATTGCTTCGCTTCAGCAACAAGCGCACCCTGCGCCGCGGAAATCTGCCACTGCGCCCAACTACTACCCGCAGCCCGCAATGTACCAGGGTCAGCAGGACTCGTTCCGCCGGGGATCTCTTCCTGTACAGCGTAACGTCCAATTTGCCTCGCCACCTATGTCGTCACAATCGCCTGCGCCTATGCAGGGTCTTGCGCCTGAAGCATCTTTGCAAGCGTCCCCTCTGATGCACGCATCGCCGCAGTTGCTGTCATCTCCTTCTCTTGCCGCTGAGGCGCCGTCATCATGAGTGCTTGTAACCCAACATTCAGCATCTTTTGTATTCTTGGCCTATTTATTGTCCTTCGACTTCGCGCTCTGCTCTTGTCCAACTGTCGACTTTCTTTTCTTCCCGCGGGATCAAGGCTTATTTATTCGTTTTCCCTCATCTCCTCCCTTGCAAAACGACGACGACGCGGCACTGGCAAAAAGTTCAATATTTATCATTTCAGATGCTCTCGTCCGCCTCGACTTGTATCCTATACCTCGCACGCGCCACACCTGTCGACTATGTCCATATTGCACATATACATACGTCCATAAACTCCATACCCCGCCCTCCATACCCGCCTGCCCCGTCTGTCGTTGTCGCGATGATAGATACCCTCCTCACAGATAATGTACAGATGGCGAAAGAACCGAAAAGGACTGTAATAGTACGATCAGGAGTGTGGTATTAGTTAACCCTTGTTAGTTAGTATACCTGGAACTAGAATTTTTGGAATCTTGAATTCACAAAACATCGCTCAAGTCACTTGATATTGGTGTGACACATTTGTGGCGCCCGGCGGAGGGATCATGCAAAAACCGGGATGGCGTGCTTTTTTTCCTCAATTCAAGGAACAGCGGATTCGGACAAATTATTCACCCCAGCGAAGGAGTTTCGAATTTGCCAAGACCCGATGTGCAGGACGTCATAGTCACATCCAATAATTAATGTCAGAACTCTACCTTGCAACACGAGGTGCACCAGAAGCGCTTCTATGACTTTGTTTGGGATGTAAGGAGAACGTTACTGGCAAGGTTTGCGGCAAGGGTGAATGGGGTTAGCGTCACCCTCATTCAGCGCTCACACTGCTAGCCAACCGCAAGTCACACAGGCGTAGGTCCATGCATATACGAAACACGTCTACATCGGCTGTCCAGCAGTCCCTGAAACACCCCAAGTTCAGCCTATTCGCACTGCGTCATGGCGGCGTTGACCCCAAGCCAGCTAACCTTGTCCAAAGACAATTTGGTACAAGCGACAATCATATGGCCATGCATAAGGGGTGAAAATGGGCGCACTTACGTTGTTTTGCATACGTACGAAGGCACCCCCAATGGGTCGGGTGCAACGCCCGAAGGATGGGTGATTTCGTAGGTTGTGATGAAATCAGCACGACGTGGTCAGCAATTATACCTCCCCTTCAAGGTGGGTTCCTCTTTCGCTTCGCGACCGCTGGACGCGTTAGTGTCATTTGGATCATCCTTTGACTCGTTCGGGCATAGTCGGGGGTACTATACCAAGAATTCATTGTTTGTAGCGCCAATGCTAAGGTCTCAGCGGAGGCGACGGGGCATGTGCTGAGACTAATAGGAAGACTCAAGGAGAAAGCAGGAGAAGACGCCTGGTGGCGAGATTGGCGCAAGGAGGTAGCACATCATGATTACTTGCTGACTAGTTCATCTTATGGGTCGATCGTCCTCCGATGAAGCCTATCACGAGGTTAAGTCCAGATCTAGAAAGATTGGGCAAGGGAGTCGAAATGTACTTACTTGTAAGTGGGTGTAATGAGCGATGATTACGGCTCTAAGACCCGCTGGGCTTCTGTGCTATACATCCTTGCAAAGAGGATAATGTTGCATACTTATCTTCGCGTCAAGCACATAGTATCAACATAGTATAGTAAGTACCACAAGGGACACCGCATGTTGATTCTGTTAAGCGTTGGCTGAGCGTGACAATAGCGTCCGAGTCAGGGCCAGGTTCAAGGCGAGCAAAACTAGTCGGGATTGCAATGGGCTAAAGGTGAGGTTCATAAAGCTTGACCATGAGGGGTAAACTCGCCACAGCGTCTCCATCTACAAACCTAAGCGCTCGTTGAGCACTCATCGAGCAAATTGTTTTGGTATAGCTCAGGGCAGCTGCCGCTTTTGGCCAAAGATGACTCGTCTCCACCAATCAGACCTCGCAAAACCGTCACCAAAGTCTTTCGTAATTCTGGCGTTTCTCAGATGCTCGAGCTTCAAGACGTCCACTTCCATGAGAATATTCCCGTTGGAGGAGTCTCAGCACCAAAACCACAAAGCGCTGCAGTCCCGCCAGTCTGCCGAATGCTCGAAGACAATGTGGCGTTGAGGACGAAATTATAAATCGCCGAGTAAATACATCGTGATTGCTCGACAAGCCGTGGTTTGCTTTTGCTACATTCCCAGTGCCACCCAAGGAAGGATTAATGTTCGTGTCCCGAGGTGACAGCAATGCACAGACAACTGCACGGACCCCAAGTTCGAGAAAAACGGAGATTGATCTAACCTGGAATGGAGGCACGTGGTGACAATAGACACCCGCTCAGTATTCCGTCGGATCCACTCCTTGTGATCTCGAGGGTGCTACGGCTCCGCCACCGGCCGCAACTTGCGGAACGTCTACCTGCTTGTTGTGGTGAGACCACCAGTGCAGTTGTGGCGGCAGAATGCGCCGGCTGTGAGCCTTTTTGGTAGCTAAGACTATTCACAGGAATGTCAGGCGATCTTTGAAATCCTACCAACGCAACGGTTTGATTATTCTTCCATGGCGGCAGCCACGATGACCAAGGTCGTTCATACCCGTGACCTCGGGAGAAAAGCTCAAGGTGGTTGGCCGCCATTCGACTTGTCACTCTGTGGCTAGAATTTGATTATCATAGGCAGGTGCCCAACATTCATGACCGATCGTCGGGCGCGGTGGCATGACCTGTCATTCTGGATAATGCTATCAGTGGCAAATAAGTAGTGGCAGAACCGTTATTCAGTACAGTGCCTGCTATTCTCTGCCATTCCGCTGTCTCAAATCGTTATGTCCCGCTTGCTGTGGGTGGAGAGTGTTAAAGCCGAACTGTCTTCTGCTAGTGCAAAGCTGCGCGCCTCGACAAACTCATACAGAGATATCTTGGGTAGATATGCATATGCGAGCTCTGAGCAACTTGGTCTACCGACTCCGTGAGCCTCCCCCATCGGTCTTCGGGATACGCTTGGTCGATAGACGCACGGTGTAGGCCAGTGACCAGACAGGACCGCGCTATATTCTCTGACCAGGAGTTGACAGGCCGTTAGATTACATGGAGCCTCGGGCGAGAAAACGATCTCCCACCGTTGTCCCACCGCACAGCACCAGAGGCTGACAAGAACATTCGGGTGTCTCGATTTGACAAGACCCTTGTGAATCGAGTTAACCCCGTCTACTCCATGTGTGACGACGTCGAACAAGTCCGTGTCGGGAATACCAAACAGGCAACTACCAAATGTTGACCAAATGCGCACACAAAATCGTGTGGCAAGGACCGGCTTTTCCTCTACCGGCTTGTCAGACAATCATTGCCAGGACGTACAAGACGGTCAGATTGTAGCGGGCCCGAGTGCCTTCTCATGTGTTCTCCCCCTTTTTTCTGCCCGCATTCATCATGTACTTGGGAATTCTATCCTTGGCTTGGTGGCGCCCAAGTCGGCGCACGTTGTACGACACGTTTGAAAGAATTGCCACACACTTTCAGTCCTTGGGGCCGGACGTGACAACTTGACAACTTGTTTGTTTGCTTGTAATTATGTGACAGGGATATGTCAAAGCCAGTGCTCACATTAATTTCACATATGCACAGCGCCATTGCGCTGGCCTCTACTGATCAACGGAGCCGAGTCAATTTCGACATAGAAGTGTTTGGGAAGTGTCAAGGAGGATATACAGGCGACACGTTATTGACACCGCGCGTTGAATGCACACGCGCAACCCGGAGGAACTTTTATGGAGGATGGTTTTTGAAATGGGAGGTGACGCCATTCTCGTTGTACTACCAGCGAGTCAGGACTTGCTGACGTCAAGGATGGGAGTGAAGTGGGGAGGGTGTTAGCGATGCCGAGGAGCTTGACTATACGGGTGATTGCTCCATAGCTTGGCAGGCCAGAAAGTATCTTCACCAGGTGTATTATGGACGCCAATATGGTACTCTGTGGAGAAACACGCGAGGCGAGAGCGCCATTGGATCCAACCACGTGTTTGACTGTTCATTGGCAGCTGGCTCAGTGACGCGTTATCTCACCTTTCTGAGAGCAAACTGGTGAAAGCCAGGGATACTCAGCCCCTTCCCCCCTTGGACCTCGTTTCGCAGCATACGTGGCAGGTATGCGTGAGTAGTAAATGCTAGCATATCTGATGAGAGTTCCGATTAACGGTTTGCGGTGACTGTGAAGTGTTCTTACATGTGTTCAGATTAGTACGGAAAAGGGAGTGAGGGGAACTTCCAGTTCTAAAAGGACTAGCGTGCAAACAGATCAGGTGATCGAGCACGTTGCGCCGTTGTTAGCTTTGTATTTTTCAGCCGGCCTGTGCTTTTGTCACCACCCCCTGAAGACAGCTTCATGGGTTGACAACTCTTCAACACAAGATCAGCGGCGAACTCTCAGAAATTTGAGTATTCTGCGTTGCAGAACTCTCAGCCGCATCGATCGAACGCACGAAATGTGGATGATGAATATGCGGATGTGCCCCGTTTAGCGTACTGCCCAAAGCTTTCATATTACATTTACTTGCAGGTGTTCTTTTGGAGGAAGAGACTGGTTGACGGGGTTGTTCGACAAGCAAGTCAGCCCGGGTGACCCACGAATGGTAGTTGACCAATGACATTTGGCCGAATTGGAAGATGAACGCAATGCCGGGGACGAAGTTTAAGCCTCGTTCAGCGATCCATTATTGTTAGAGTTGGCTTACACGCGTACACGAGAAGACGTAAAAAGGGCAGAGGGCAATGTCAACTTGGTTTCCGTTTGCACTGAAAGAATGACGTTGTGACTGCAAACAGAAAAATGAAACTTTGCCTCGGAAGGATGAAGTATGTCGCGGCCCACGGTGTACCGGAGGCAGTCTACCTGAACTGGTACGGAGATGAAACACGCCCTAGTGAGTAGCTCTTACTCGATTGGTACTCATAGAGACACCTGAGACTGCCCTTAACCTGTTCGGTTTCAATTCCAACCCTCCTGCAAGCAAAGGCACGCCGCAGCGTTTCAGTTACATTTGTTCTGCTTTCGGGTATACCTGGCTCAATAACTCTTCTTTGGAACAAATGGAAACTTACCTCGAAAAGCATCCCGTTATTTCTCTTCTTCGTCAGTGAATAATCGGATCAAAGACATGTGGAAGTCAGAATCTGGCCAGGCAAAGCCTACGAGCTTGCGTCATACTGCTTGCAGACGGTCCTCCTTTCACAGAAGCTGGAGGCCAGGGCAACCTACTTAGATGGGCCCAATATACATTTCTCAGGTCAAAGCAGGCTCGGGTGAGGATAATGACGAGTATAGCTGGGCACATGAACAGTGGCCAGCACGAAATAAGTCATTGGAGGGGTGGGTGGCTGGAAGTTCGATCTGGACTCTGGAGTCGGCGTCGGTCGAGGCCGAGCTAGACATCCCTCCGTCCTTGCTGATTGGTATCTCCTTGGGACCGTGGAACACGATCACTCGACAGCTGTACAGAATGCAAGCCCAGCGATGATTGTTCACTTACTTACAAGTTACAGCCTGCAAACTTAAGGTTGTCACATGATGTCACACTGTGAGCGTGACAATAATTTCAGATCGTCTCTGGGTATGTCGGTGGCCAAGATCTGAGTGCATAGATCCGTTCGCCATGGCTAAGGGATCACAGCTTTCCCAGCTCAAGTCAGCGCTCTCGCAGGCAGGGATCAATAAACACTCGCAAAAGGGCCAGAAGCGGAAACCATCTAGCTCGGTAGACCACGACAAAGTCAAGAAAGCTGCGAAGCTGCGGGAGATTCAACACAAGCTGAACCCTTTCGACGTCAAAGTCACGAAGCTAAAGCATGACGTTGGGGGTAGAAGAATCAAGGGTACCACGGGAAGACCAGCGCAGAGCAAGCAGGCTGGCCTGCAGCAAGTATTACAGCCTGGTATGACTTAGACCTCCACACTGACATATGTATTCCAGCGCGAGAAAACTCTCCTTAAGGAGCTCGAGGAAAGGGGACGCGTCGGCGGAGTCGTTGATCGGCGGTTCGGTGAAAATGATCCTTCCATGTCCCTAGAGGAACGTATGCTCGAGCGTTTTACGAGGGAGAGACAGCGCACGTCTAAAGCCACCGCTTTCAATTTGGACGACGAGGAAGAGTTGACACATTATGGCCAGAGTCTGTCAAAGCTTGATGACTTTAACGACATTGGACTCCCAATGGACGAGGATGGCGAAGAGGAAGGTTCGTAATCATCACACTCTCCTGACGCTCCTAATCCCACTGGAAAGGTCAATTGGACCGGGAGACTGTGAAAAAAGCGCATTTTGGCGGATTTAGCGACGAAGAAAAAACCGAAGGCCATCTCGATGTACGCTTGCGTTGAGCACTGAAGATACCGACTAACTTGTCATCCCTAGCCCGATCGAAAGAAATCCAAAGCCGAAGTCATGGCTGAAGTTATTGCTAAAAGCAAAGAGCACAAAGTAACGTTTTAATACATGGAACTCAAGTGAATCAGCTAATGACGCATATTTTGCGGTAGATGCGTCGTCAAATGGAAAAGGAACAAGAGGAGAATATTCGACACCAGCTTGATCAAGATTTTGATACCCTCAGAAATCTGCTCTACGTTCCTGACCCTGCATCCACTGGCAGCAACTCGATTCCACTCGGCAGCGGTCTGAATTCCCTTGCGCCAAAGCCGGTCAACGACGAGGATGTGATGGATTACGACAAGCAGGTTCGCGAGCTTGCGTTTGACAAACGTGCGAAACCGAAGGATAGAACGAAAACGGAGGAGGAGCTGGCACTGGAGCAGAAGGAAGCTCTCGAGAAGGCGGAGAAGCAACGGAGGCTAAGAATGTTGGGTGAAGATCAGGGCGAAAGTGACGATGAAGGGGGGAATGGGCGCAAGCGGAAACGAGTCCGTGGAGGAGATGACCTTGACGATGACTTTACGGTGGAGGAACCTCTTGGCGGACTCGGCCCAGGTCTAGGTGCGGAGATCAGTAAGGAGGCATCCTCCGAGAGCGGCATCGAAGGCGAGGACAGTGGCTTGGATGATAGCGGTGAAGAAGATACCGGGGGGGACGTAGGTTCTGACGATTTCGTAGAAGATGACGCGTCAAGTAGTGGCGAAGCTTCTGAAGGAGAAGAAGGCGAGTTTACCGAAATAACAACCAAACGCAAGACCACACTGTCATCGAAATCTCCAGACGCTTCACAGGAACTCCCATTTACGTTCTCCGCGCCTGACACCCACGACGAATTCCTTGAAATCGTGCAAAACGTTCGCGATGACGACGTACCCACAGTGGTCCAGAGGATCCGGACTCTCTATCACCCTAGTCTCGCTCCCGAGAACAAGTTCAAATTGCAGGTATGGGTGCTCTGTAAAGTTGCGGACTACCTGCTAAAGAGCTTGAAATTAGGACCTGATGCGCGCCCTCATCGACCACATTCTGTACATCGCCTTGCCGCCTGCGCCGCGGATGAAGCTAGTGTCCGCTCTCATCCCTCATTTATTCTCCCTCAGCCGCGCGTACCCTATCGACTCTGCGGATTACTTCGTGGAGAAGCTATCTCTCATGCATAAAAACCTTAAACATGGTTTGGCATCCGGTTCATTAGCAACGAGCACGAGGACGTGGCCTGGGTTTGCCGAACTCACTTTCTTGCGGGTGGTAGGTATCATCTGGCCAACTAGTGATATGAACCACCCCGTTATTTCCCTTACGCGACTGTTGATGGGCGCATATCTAGGGTTGTGTCGCGTTCGGTCGTTAACTGACATCGCCAGCGGGCTTTTCCTGTCCTCCCTCTTCCTTCATTTCGAGTCTCTGTCGAAACGCTTGGTTCCAGAAGCGGTGAACTTCGTCGTGAACACTATCACACATCTCGCACCCCACGCATTCACCAGTGCGAAAACCCTACCAGGAACATTTCCTTGCCCGGATTTCCACTCCGACCTTTATGGAACATTGGCCATCAACCAGAAAACGGCCAAGGGTCTTGTTTTTCGGAAGCCAGACTTACACCAGCTGATGTCATCATCATCGCTGACCGAACAATCCAAGATCGATGCGCTTGGCTTAGCTCTCAATCTCATTGATCGCTTTGCCGACATGTACAAAGCTATGGATGGCTTTATCGAGCTCTTCGAACCGATTCGTCTCGTACTCTCGGGACTGGAGTTCAAAAAGCTGTCGGAAAACATCCAGGTACCCTGTTTCTGGCTTGTCGGTCGCGTTGCACGTACTCATTACCTGTCACAGACACGTCTGACATCGGTACAGGATAATGTGGGAAGGCTGCTGAGATTCGCGCGGCATTCCCGTCGACCCCTTTTACTCCAAGCACACAAGCCGATCCCTATCCCATCGTACATCCCCAAGTTCGAGTCCACTTCATCATCTTACCTACGACGACAAGACCCAGACCACGAGCGTAACGAAGCCTCAAAACTGCGTTATCAGCTCAAACAGGAACGGAAGGGTGCTATCCGCGAACTCCGCAAGGATGCTAAGTTCCTTGCGGCTGCAGAGCACAAGAAGCAAATGGAGAAGGATCGCAATTACAAGGACCGCATGAACAAGGTGATCAGTTCTTTGGAAGGGGAGAGAGCAGAGCAAAAAGCTATGGATCGGGAAAAGGCCAAAGAGAAGCGACGGGCTGGCCGGAAGTAGTACCCTGGCATAACCTGCAGCGCTTCAACTTGTTTACTAATACTATCAGCTAGCAGAGACTTAGCGTGCGTGTTGTTTGGTGCTGTTGTGCAAAACCTTCTAGAAGTAATATGTGCAAACAAAGTCAGAACGCGTCGCGGTCACGATCCTGAAACGATCGCTTATTTCGACTTGGAGGTGCAATTGTCACCGAGTATCTACTCGCTAGAATCGCCCTCGGCACTATGAGCCACCCACCGTCTAGCAATCTTGCTCCGGCAACCTTTCAGACTCCTGATGGCAAGGACACCGTATCCCCGAAACAGTTCCTGGAGTTCTTGGACTCATTGGTCCACCAGTCCCTTGAAGAAGGTGCCCAATCTAACCGTGATAAAGCTTCGTGGGTGGTCATGATATCAGGGCTCTCTGAACAGGTCTACGGCTACTTCCCTTACATCACTCCGGCTGCTCGAGGGACCAGCAACGAACGCATCACGCTAACCCATGTTTCTCTTGACGTCCTTGACCGCGTGTCACACACGATCCAGGCTCTCTACTCTGGCGAAGACGACCTTGTGAAGAAGCTTTTCGTGAGACTACTGGGTCTCTGTATATCTGCAGAGTCGTGGCTTGATGTTGAGAACGATGGCTTACCAGATAATTCAGATCCAAGCACCATATTTTTAAAGGCCTCCAGCATTCTGGTGTACCTCTTGCACCAACTGCTTTCATCCCCTTTTAGGAATGCAGAAAATCCGGCGGCGATGCAGGGAAAGTTAGCTCACGAACTTCTGTCCGCAACTCTTGATTTGGCACATGGTAAGCTAGCTCAATACTCTGGCAATGAATTTCGGCTTATCTCCGAAGACATTATGAGCGAACCGCACAATCAGTTCCCTCTGGACCTACAGTTTTTCTCGGTACCACGACTCGGGGCAGCCACCTTCGGCGAAGCTGATACCCCTGTAAGACGCCCCCGAATAGAAATACAATGTATTCTGACGCAAAGCAGATCCCGCCGGGTACCTCGCATATCATCAGAATACCTAACCCGTCATTTCTCCCTGTTTTCTGCACCGTCGCCATCGAAATAGCTAGCAGAACGCTGCATCAAACAGATGATTCCAAGTGCTTCACGAACGACCTTCTGCAACGTACATCGGAGACCATTCGCTCGACTTTCGAATATTGCTTAAGCTGTGGAATCTCAGGGGCGATCAGGTCACGCTGTCTTGGTCGTGCACTTCAAGCAGCGCATGCCACCCTGTTGATATCAGCGCGATTTCAGGATGCCCTTGGGCAGTTGTTTCCTCGTCTTTTGCTTCGGAAACTTGAAGAAGGACCCAAGCTTGCGACCGACCCCTCGTTGAAAGCACTCGCTTCTTTCCTGTCGGACGAAGCTGTCAGTTCTATGAGATTGACGACGCCCTATGCAACTGCCATGCTCGACATCTTACGGACCGAGGATTGGCAAGATGCTGGAGCTCAGCTCAGAGTTCGTAAATCTTTGATCCATCATGCAGAATCAGCTCAATGAATCAGGACAGGCTGTAACTTCATTGATGTTTCGCAAGCACTTGTCTCTTGACAGTCTTACACTCCAAGCTGCCAAGAACTTTTTCCAAGGCAACTCGTTGTACGAGGGCTGGCAAGTGCTGGATAGTGATGCCGATCCTTTATTGCCCGAAAACCACGACAGTCTATCCTCGCCTTCGGTGGAATGGCGGGTTCGAGCTAAGCGGGAGATCCAAGCCGTTGTCAATTCCCAAAGAATCGACTGGATGGATGTTCATGACGCGTCGTCGGATGTAGTTTTCGCAAGACGATGCCTAGATGCTATTCAAGAGACGCTTTCCAGGTAGCGAATAACTTCACTGTGTGTATCATTGTTGACAACACAATTTAGGTCACCAGAGGACACCCCATCCTCAGTCAGGATCGCGATTGCCAGCTGTATTTCATCTATCGTCACGCTGTTGCCTTCTTGTTTTGATGGGGAGCCCGACAACGCTTCTACGATTCAATCGATCCTCCCATTGTTCAACGCGCTCGTGGTTGGCCGCTCAGCTGAGGTGACCCCCTTGGTTCGCCGAAGTACCTATAGAACACTCTCGGCGATCATTCAGCATCATCGTCCCAATCTTGTAGCCAACGACAAACATCTCGCATCAGAGTTCATCCAACGTGGGTTGTCTGACAGGGATAGATCTGTGAGACTTAACGCGGGGTACGTAAAATGAGTTATCCCTGTCCTCAGTCATATTCAGTTTCCCAAAGCCAAACCTATGCAGAGTTAATCAAAGCATGCGCGAATGGCCAAAATGATGATTTGAGAGAAGTAGAGGCCCTCTTTTTCCACCTCAACTGGTTGCTCCAAACGACGACCAAGAATTCAATTAAAGAGACGACGTTGATTACGATCGGATTAATTGGAAGGTGATCCGCAGTAACTCATAACGCTTTTGTTGAGTATTGACAGACGTCTCCAAGGGATGCTCAGGCTGAAGGTCTTGGAGAAGTTCTCTTCTATCTGGTCTCGCAGCTTGGTGAACAGAATCCCGTACTGAAGAGTGTTGCATTCAGCCAGGTCAGCATCCACTAGGGCTGCAAGATATAGGCTAACGAGTTTTGTAGCTGTCTGCATTGACAAAACGACACAAAAAGGCACCACAAGGGCTTATGACACCTTTCCTTCCACGCATTGCACCTTTTATTGTGTCCCGCAAATGTACAAATCCTGGCCTGCTCGCGGAGGCCTGTCGCTTTATGGAAATGTATTCGACCAGCTTCCTATCACTTACCCTGCCACTCACCCTGCCGCATCTCTTTGCCGACCGCGAAGTCAAAGTGCTCGACGAAATCTCTAGCGAACTTTGCAAAAAGTCTTCATCCCTGTTCTTCCATCATGCCTCCAAAGTCCTTGCCCACGTATTTCGGCTCCAAGGTCCCGGGCAAACCAACCAAGCACTGGACTTCATACTGAAAGTTCTTCGGGCTGAGGCTACCGATGGCTCGATTATTGAGATCCGAATGATTGTAAAGAGCTGCCTGCTTCCCCTTCTGGCGGAACTGGTAGTCGTGCTTGGGGATCACAGTGTTGACCAAGCATCATCCGTAAGGTTTCCCATCTCGCACTTTGCAGTTTTTCTAATTAGTGTCGCTTATCCTTATACCTGCCTACTAGGCCACCAGCGCGCTGAGAAGAATTGCACGGCTGCTGTCTTCTGGCGAAGGTGATCGTGAGCTACCTGGGTTTTTAAAGATTCACATGCTTGGAATCGTATCGAACATGAACGAGATGTTGCAAGACCTCCAAGGCAAGAAGACGCTTCCAGTCAAAAGGCAAATCTTGCGGGGCTTAGGGGCGTTAATCGCACAAGTTGGTGATGCGATTCACAACATTGCTCCGCAAGTAATAATGTCCAATTTTCGATTAGAGTTAAACTCAGCATCTCACAGGTCATGGCGACTTTGCAAACAATGTTTCTAATTCCTGAGCTTTCCGACGTCACGCTTTCGACTTGGCATACGTTTCTAATTAACCTGGCTCCTCAGGATGTCGGTCCGCACATTGGTGCAACAAGTGCCTCCATCGTTTCGTTATGGCAGTTCTTGTCCAAAGGCGGCCACGAAACTGCCAAACAATGTCTGGATTTCATCGTTTTCGATGTTGGCGACCTATCAGGAGCACATCTCGATGAAATGGTGGACATGGGAAATATCCCAGAACTAGCCGATGCCCACCAGCAACTCAAACGGCGTCGGGTCAACTGGGACCCTCGCGAGCAGCTGCAGAAAATACTGGAACGACTAAACAGTGACAACTATGCCATCGCCCTGCATTTCTTGGGAGAGCTCAAAACCCTTATGTTGGTGGATCACGCCGATCTTATCCGTAGCCTGGCATCCGGAGATGCATTCGATCCGTTGGTTGGAAAAATACAGTCCTCGCTCTTCCACATTGCTTCTCGCGACGAGGATGGGAGCGAAGGGCTCCGACTATTAGCGTTCCAATGTATGGGAATCCTAGGGGCCGTCGATCCTGATCGCTGTGAAATTGGCCTAAGCGATTCGCGGATGGTTGTACGGAGCAACTTTACCGACGAAACCGAATCTATGTTATTCGCAATGCACCTCATCAAAGATGTTTTGGTTGGAGTTTTTCGCTCCACGAGCGACATCAAATACCAGGGACTTCTCGCGTACTCTATCCAAGAGCTCCTGAAATTCTGCAACTTTACACCGGCTCTCCTGACTTCCAGGAATACAACATCGGTCCCGGTCAAAGTACGCAATAGGTGGAACAGTCTCCCGAAGCATGTGCTCGAGACGGTCACACCTCTCCTGGGAGGTCGGTTCCAGAATATCGAAAAACCGCCTGCTCCGCTCAACCATCCAATCTATCCCCATCAAAGCACTTACCGAGAATGGCTTCAGTTGTGGACGTCATACCTCATTTCCAGAGCGTCTGAAGGCACGGCCCGGAGAATTTTCAGTGTCTTAAGACCAGCTCTCAAGAACAAGGACGTTGGAGTAGCACATCATTTGCTACCTCATCTCGTTCTCAATATCCTTTTATCCGGAGAAGAGAGGGACGCGCAGGACGTGCTTGGGGAGCTCCTCGCTGTACTCGAAGACCAAGTGAGCGAAGACGGACATTCCAGCGCAGACAAGAAGTTCCTTAGTGCCCAGGTCCGTTCATTAACCTTTCTGCTGGTGTTAATTTAATGGACCAACTTCTTAGGTTGTGTTCATGCTTCTCGACCATTTGAGCAAATATGTCCGGATTCTCCGCCAGGATATCAGTTCCAAGAAAGCCGAGGGCTCCAAACGTTCACGAGCTCATCATTCCCTGGCGGAAAGTGAAGAGCAGCTTGTCCGCGTCGATTCTATGCTGTCTAGCATCAACCATGATTTGATGGCCAAAGCGGCACTTCAGTGCAAGGCTTACGCTAGGTCTCTCATGAACTTCGAGAGGCAGATCGTTGCGCTTCGCGAAAGGGAGACGCCGGCGTCGACCAAAGAACTTACTACATACTACGAACGCCTCCACGAAATATATGCCCATTTGGATGAGCCCGATGGAATGGAGGGTATATCCATGCTCATACTCTCGCCATCCTTGGAACACCAAATTCGTCAACACGAGAGCACAGGGCAATGGACGTCCGCTCAAAGCTGTTGGGAAGTGCGACTTCAGCAATCCCCCGATAACCTTGACTTTCACTTGGGACTGCTGCGTTGTCTGCGGAACCTTGGACATTATGGTACGAGTCTGATAATCTTGCGCTGTGCTACTTCTTATGAGCTCCTGCAGATACTCTGAGGACTCACGTTCAAGGTGTCCTTATTCGAAATCCTGCATGGGAGTCCGCTCTTGCGGGTTTCCAAGCCGAGAGCGCATGGATGATGGGTGCCTGGGATGACCTGGGACGAATCGCAGGAAACAACGAGTTATCATCACCATCTGTTATGAAGGCTCGTGTGCTATTATCCATGCGATTTGGACACCCCTCCGAAGTTGCGGCCGCACTCTCCAACGCCCGAGGTGTCCTGGGTGCCCCCATTGCCTCTTCGGGAGCCAAAGGTTATCGCCAATCATATGACGCGCTATTAGACCTCCACATGGTTCATGAGCTGGAAGTTATATGGGAAGCTATCTCTGGGAGCTCTGCACGTTCTCAAAGCCGAAGCTCTGCAATCAAATCTCTCAGAACTACGCTTGCGGCTCGTCTGGAGTCTACTCTGCCGAATTTCCGTGTCCGACAGTCTGTGCTGAGCATGCGACGCACGGCGTTTGCTCTCAGGTGAGTTGAGATATTACTAAGCCACTTCGCAGCTGACATTGGGTACCCAGTCCTGTTACAACCCCATCCATTGTCAGCGAGATTGGCCAGTCGTGGCTTGCCAGCGCTAAGATCGCTCGCAAAGCCAAGCAATGGCAGACCGCGTACAGTGCCACACTTCAAGCCCAGCAAAGCAACGCCCGGTTCTACTTCATGGAAAGCGCCAAGCTTGTTAAGGCTACAGGCGAGCCATTGCGAGCGCTGCAAGAACTCGAGAATTCGATGCGCCTCAGTGGAATAACGGCGGATCCAGACGTTTTGGACTTGACTACTGAAGACGACGCAGAATTCAAGCGGATGAGGGCAAAAGTAAGTGCTTGTGTAGATGCAAAACATATGTTCTGATGTCGCTACAGGCTCATATTCTACTGGCCCGTTGGATGAACGAATCCGACAGATACGATTCTTCTCGCTTACTGAAGGCCTTTACAACCGCTGCGAATCAAGGAACGATGATCGAGAGTGCTATGTACCACCTTGGGCGATTCCATGACCAGTCATTCAAGCAGCTATCCAGTCCTGATGATGAGCGGTGAGGTCAAATGCGATTTCCTGTCCATTGAAGCTAACCTGCCCATTAAGCGGTATCCGCATGAATGCCCATACAATCAGGGACTATGTCAAGGCCGTTATGCTCGGCTCAAAATACGTCTATCAAGCAGTCCCTCGCATGCTTACACTTTGGTTGGACTTAGGGGAAAACCCAAAGACGGCTGGCCACGCAATTTTCTCCAAAATTAATGGCGCAATCTCAAGCGCAATTGATGGAGTCCCTGTGTACAAGGTAAATCACCTTTGCTGACTGCATCAATAACCATCATAACCAACTTCTAGTGGTTCACTGCGTTCCCTCAAATCGTATCAAGAGTGGGACACACCAACGCCAAAGTATACGCCGTTCTATCAAAGCTTATCAGTAGGGTCATCCGGGAATATCCGCATCAAGCTCTTTGGCTTTTTGCTTCTGTCGTGAAATCTACAAAATCCAACCGTGAGTCACGCGGCAGAGCCATTCTGGATGCCCTCAAGGTAAGTGCCGAATGAGTATGCAAGATCCTTACTTTCTCAGATCCCTGAATACTAGAACGACCCCGCAAACGCTGAGACGCAGCTTCCGGACCTCATCATGCAGTCTCACTCCATGACTGACGAGCTGCTGCGATTGTGCAATCATCCGATCGACGATGACCGCAAGGCGCTCAGCATGAAACGCGAATTCCCAAAACTCTCTGCTCTTGGGCGCTCACGACTGCTCATTCCCCTTCAAGAGTCACTCACTGCCAATCTGCCACCGGCGTCGTCGTCTTCGAGCGAAAATTCTACGCATATGCCTTTCCCAGCATCTGCGCCTACGTTTGAGGGTATGTGACTCCTGGATGGGACGGTTAGCATACTCACAAATTGCTTTCAGAGTTTTCTGACGAGATTGAGATCATGCGCTCACTTGCCAAACCACGCAAGATTACCATACGCGGCTCAAACGGACAAACATATATGTTCCTCGGAAAACCCAAGGATGATCTACGGAAGGATGCCCGCCTTATGGACTTCAACGCTATCATCAATAAATTACTCAAGGCCAACTCAGAATCGCGTCGGAGGCAGCTTCGTACGTCCCATCCCTAGAGCACTCGGTTTGCTGAGGTTGACATCATCTCAGATGTCCGAACTTATGGCGTAGTCACCCTCAACGAAGAATGTGGTTTCATCCAATGGGTGCCGAACACTATTCCTGTTCGCCCGGTGTTGCTGAAGTACTACGAAGCAAGGCGAGTACGAAGCTGGGTAAGTGATCGTATCCAGGGTGTGGGTCTGGTGCTGATAGTGCCCGCCGATAAAGTCCTCCGAACTCAGCGACGTCTTTCGACGGATCAAAGACGCTTCAGATAAGGACGCGGCGGAGCTCTTTGTTTCAAAAGTTCTCCCAGTGTGAGTTCCGTTCGCAGCACTTGATGGGCGTTCGTATTCATGTGCCGCCTTTAGTTTCCCTCCCGTCTTCCATGAGTGGTTTGTGGAGACCTTCCCTGAGCCATCCGCATGGCTTGCAAGTCGGCTGGCGTACGGAAGAACAGCAGCAGTGATGTCAATGGTCGGGTTCATCCTTGGGTCAGCTGGAGTTGTTACTGCCCGTCGCTTTACTGACGGCATTTGCAGGCTGGGTGACAGGCACTGCGAAAATATTCTCCTCGATACAAACACGGGTGATGTTGTACACGTAGACTTTAACTGTCTATTCGAGAAGGTATGTTCCCCCTTGACTCGTACGGCTCTCAAGGAAGCTCAATCCGCGAAGGGGAAAACCCTCGAAACTCCCGAACGCGTCCCCTTCCGTCTAACACAAAATATGATTGACGGCCTGGGTGTCACAGGGGTGGAAGGCGTCTTTCGCATCGCATGCGAGGTGACCATGCAACTACTCAGGGATAACAAGGACTCCCTTATGAGCGTGTTGGATGCATTCATCCACGATCCGCTTGTTGAATGGGAAGATGAGAAGCGCAAGATGGTAGGTCCGGGCTCGTTAACCTCCAAAATAGTTGCTCAAACAAGGCACATAGGACCGCGATAGACGCAATGCAGTCAAGTCCTCTACAGACCTGCGTCACTTGGCTAAAAACGCCCTTCGCCCAATTGAACGGAAGCTGAGAGGTGTCTACTCGCCGCCAAACGTGAAGTCGCGAACTCACAGCGGGTCTGGAACGGGAGACGAGCGAGAGATCTCGACGAGCAACTTGGTTCAGATATTAATCCAGGAGGCCATAGATGATGCAAACTTGGCAAGTATAGCCGATATTTCCCAAATGCATGGTTACTCATTCTAGAGTTGCAGGGCAAGATGTATCCAGGATGGGCGGCATGGCATTGACTGTTGCCTACCTACGTTCTGATGGGTTTTCTCTGCTATAAAATAAGATACTTAGGGTCAGCTGCGTGGCAATGCCCGCTACTTTCATTATCTTTACCAGCGGTTTGGGAATTCGACGCCTGGGCATGCAGTGGCTCCCAGAAAATGGCAAAGCGAGGAGACCCGGCACAACTGCCAACCCAAGTTTATTGAGCATAGGTAGTCGTAGGCATTTCTATAGTGTACGCTGGTGCTAAACATTGAATTGTGCGCTCCGTACCCAAATCTGTGATTTACAACGTCCAACACGAGGTATTTGTCACATACGGCGAGTAACTTCATGCGCTAGGGTACTTCGGGCAAATATCACGGTTGTCAATGAATTATGCGCTGACCGGCATACCGTTCAAAATTCCTCATTGTCGTTGCCGCGGCTGGATAAAGGGAAGTGTTTACAAGTTAATGCATGTTCAGCCACAAGACCCACTACCAAGGTAGCGGGAGTACCATGATGTTATGTTTAATTTTCTTGACGCTAGTCGTAGAGCTTCAACATCCTAGTGCTTCATCCGCACCTCATTCGTGTACATAAATAGTTCCACCGCGAACTACTTAGCTTGGACGGTACCATCCCGTTCTCGGTTCCAGCAGTAAGACGCGTAAGGCAGTAAACGTGTAGATTGGGGGAGAGCAAACACAATTTGATGGTCTACCAGGTCTAAATCACTCCTTTTTGCCAGGCTTGGTCTATTTTACAAAGCGAATATTAATAGGCAATTCCGAACCAAGGCTTAATGAAGATACGCACGAATGCCAGTGCATATATACCATATGCGGTGCTGCAGAGGCCTGCAGCATAAACGGTGAAGTATACGCCTAGTGCATCCGTCAAATACTGTTTTTTTTTTTACCAGCAGTAGGGTGGATATTTACCGAGGTATAGTCTTGCTCGTGGTGTACGCATGTAAATGGGCAGATGAGAAGACTGTTGTTGGAAGGTCGGTGAATGACGGGTTTAAACGCGAAGTTAGCTACTGCATACCTGGAAGGCCTTCTGCTGCTCAAGCACAGTGTTTGGGCCTAGCAAACCAGAGAATGTAAGTCCTGTAGATCCATAGACATACTAGACATCCTTACGGTTAACGAGCGAGTCGAGGAACATGATGAAGGCTGTAGTGCTGGTTGCGGTTGAAGGAGAGTAGTGGAGGTCAAAGTATGGCGGAGTCTAAACGGCGTTTGCCGAACCCTTCCGACCCGCTCAGTCACGATCATGGCAGACCGCGTTCGCGTCAGAGTATGTCTCCCAGTTAACAAGTTTGCTTGGATTTTCGAAACTCAGTTGGGAACATGATTTGACAGGGCGTAACAATTCATCGACCGATCATCTATGGGAACACCGCGACAGTGCTCACCCCAGCCGAGAAGGAAGGGGTTCCTGAGGGACACACTCATCGCTGGACGGTTGCTGTCAGAAGCGCCGCGAGTGCGCCAGACTCGGACATAGTTGGAGGTGCAGATGATCTTGGTTACTTTATAAAACGAGTAACTTTCAAGCTCCACGAAACATACACCAACCCATCTAGAAGTGAGTGAATTTGTATGCCCCTGGCTCCAAACACGTCCTGAAGGTCTATAGATATCGACAGACTTCCATTTGAAGTCTCTGAGACAGGGTAAGCGTCTTTCTCCTTGCCGTCTGCTTCTCGTCAACCTCAAAACTGCAGCTGGGGCGAGTTCGAGATTCAAATCCGAATAAATTTCGTAACCGAATCCGGAGAGAAGGCCGTCACACTCTATCATCATCTGAAGCTGCATCCTTGGACCGTCACTTTTCCCGTTCCCGGGACTTCTCTTCCAGCAGAACCAGAAATCCCAACACCTGAGAATGCAGCCAAGCTCGGTCCCGTTCACTCTTGGCAATATGATGAGATCGTTTTCACGGACCCGTTCCAATCGTTCCTTACGCTGTTAACCGCACATCCACCTACTCAGCTACCGAAGTCTAGCAAAAGGCCGATCCCTTTTCATACGTCAAACCCAGCATCACTCGAGGCAACCAGGAAAGGAGGGGTACCAGAATTCACGAGTGTGATGGAAAAAGAGGAGGCCGAGAGGTTGGAAGAGGCCAGGGGGAAAATTGTGAAAGAACAGGAAAAGTGGAGGGGCATTTTAATCGAACGGGAAAGGGAGCTCGAGAGATTACAGAAACTTCTGGCATCAAAAGAGTGAACTCGACCCAATTACATGTTTGAGTCTCCGCTACTCGATATGCAGCAAATGGTGGACTCATCGGGAAACTAAGGCTAAGGCAGATGAGATGAGATGCAAACGAGATACAGCTACAGAACTTGCGCTGGTTGGTTCTCAGTACTGTCTGAATCGCGAGCTATGAGGAATCAGGATGCACACCCGGCAAAGCCCGAATGCTGATGCCAGCTCGACCACACGTCAGACTCACCTAGTGGTCCTAGCCTGCCAGATCTTGCACTTGCCATTACCAACCATGTCACAGGATCCCTATGTCTCACCAAAGTTCGTCAACCAGTCGTATCGGCCCCGTAGCTATGTGAGCATCTTCTGTACCTTCCATTCCATCGTACTAAATTTGCTTTCAATGCAAATCTTAACCACAACCTCACATGCACCGTGAACTCGGCCGCCTCTGAAATCCTTGTCAACCACACCCTCATGCGACCAGTTGATGTCCCCGGGTCTGATGCGTGCTCGTGAACCCTTTCGCCTCCGAAACGCCATCACCGGTTTCATCCTCGCCGGCTTCGGAGTTGGCGTGTGGGCATACTCAATAAGCGCAGTAAAGCAAGACGACTTCACAGACGTTGATGAGGAGGCGAAGGAGATGATGAAGGGGCGAGGGTCTCTTGGTGTGGCTGGCCCTGGCCCTGCGACGCCGTCGAACATGCTGAGCACCAGTGCTGATGCGGACGCGACGGCTTTATCGACTACGGCTTCTGCATCCCAAGTGATAACCCCTTCGCAGCCCTCGCCCATCCCATCGTCACGCTCATCAGACGTAACACCTCGGGGTATCCTCGCACCTGTACTTGACCGTACGTTCCCTCGCCTACTTGACCCAACGCGTAAGACTCTGGTCTGGGGTGCACCACCCCTAGATAATGTGGGGCGGTTGGGGTTGAGGAGCACGAGCGAAGCGCGGAGATGACCACAATCTTTGTTGACGCATGGTCTCAGCTCGCAAACAGGAGTCTAAACGGGTATGGGTCCTACTCACAGCTAGTTTACAGAAGATAACATTGACCAATCTACGTAGTGGTAGACAACAGTTCGGTGATAGCAAGGCAGAGCATATAGAGAGCGAAACGATGAGGAAGGAAGGTGTATCTAAAAGTAATGCATGCATGCACGTAGCCGGGACATTTCCTACTAATCCAGCTCAGCTGTTCCAAAGTTCGCAAACATGCCTGAGATGGGAACTGAGTAGGTGGTGGAGGCGTGTTGAACGCCTTGCGCGGAGTAGGTTGGAAGTCTACAGTGGTCGTACCACGGTAATAATGTCAGAGTAGTTGAGCCCTCAACGCCCGGAATGTTGGAACAAGAAAAGAAAGAACAAGGGAAACCGGGAAAAATTCACTGTGCACATGTTACATCCCATGCATCATCTCTGCACACCAACGCAGGCAGGAGGGTGTGGGCGAGGCTGTCCCCCACCAGCGAAAGTCTGGAGAGACCATGCAGAAGGCAATTAACCTAGTTGAGTAAGTCAGCGCCGGAATACACACTCCATTCAACATCTTGAACTCACACAAGCCTTCATCATACGACAATCCCCATCCTCACGAGACCCTCCTTAGCAGCTTCGTTGCGAGCAGCCTTCTTCGTCCCGCCTTTCCCTTCCCCGAAAATCTCACCATCAACCTCAACGCGAACAACCCAAATAGGGGTAGTCCTGGTGCCATCGCCCACGCCATCGGTGTACACCCACTCAACTTCACGCCGGGCTTTCTGAAGCTGTTGGTTGAACAGCGCGAGGTGGCCGGTTGTGGTGGGTGTGCCTGTTGCATAGGGGCGCGGAGTCCGATGGGAGAATGTGGGTGCAGCAGCAGCGGGTGTAGAGTCGACTGACCCAGTTTCGGATGGAGATGTGGACATAGTTGTAGTCGTGTCCGCGCCTAACGAAGACCCAGATGAAGAGGATGTGCTCGTGCTTGCGGCGATAGGGGGTGCTACCGGAGCGGGGAGTGGTGGGAGGCCGTGCTGCCTCCTGACGAGGATGTAGGCCTCTGTGGTGTAAGGTCTGAAGAGGGCCTTCAGCCATGGTTCGACTGCAGCGAGGCCCTGATCAAGATAGAGGCCACCAATGTATGACTAAGCATTTGTCACTTGTTAGTACGAGTTTCCAGTATACGACCAACTCGTGCGTGTACTCACTTCGAAGACGTCGGCTTCCAAGTGTACGGGCCAAGTACATGAGATAGATCGTCGGCAATATTTGAAGAGGCAATTTTACTAACCTTGTATATTAATGCTCGCCTTTAAGGTGATTGATTGTGCGGGATGCAGCTTCAGCTTGGCAGGCAGCTTATATCTACGAGAAATGTCAGCGAGGGTGGAGTTGCCTACTATGAGGGCACGGATTTTCTGGAGTACATGATTATGAGTCGCGTGGACAGCAGAAGATGGTTATTGTAAGACGTACCGTGGAGGGGCCGACACGGAGGGTAGGGTACATGTCAACCAGGAGACAAGTCACTACCAGACCGAGAACAGTGTCACCCAGATGTTCGAATCTGCAAAGGGTACAATTTGAGTTAACACATTTGACCACCTCTATGCACCTAGGCCGATAAGAACTCCAACGTGAGGCGAGAATAACTCACTTCTCATTATCCGGGCTCGGGTCCTCAGGATGGTCCTCGAAAACATGGTTCGGGCGGGCATAGAAGCTGCGGTGCGTGAACACCTGCGTCTCGATGAGTGTGCTATTGATGGGCGGGAGCGGCGGAAAGGGGTGTTCTTCCGTGAAGTCCGGGCGAAGGACGCATGGACTAGATGGCATTTCGTGGTTCAAGCGAGTGAGCAAGTACGAAACCGAGTAGTCAAGTTCCAGGTCCGATGACGAGGACGAGCGGACGAACGAGATTGGTTGTGTGATGTGAGGTGTGGTTGAACCCGAGGCGTCAGGGGGCAAGGGGTTGTGAGCCGAGTAGGTAAAGGCACGGTCAACGCCAAGACAGCAGCAAAACCGAGTTGGAGGGGTAGGGGTAGGCGGTATTCGTATTACTACTCTTGAGCGGGTGAAAGATAGCAAGGGAAGGACGCACTTGACAGTCATGGTTTTTCTCGGGAAAAGGGGGTATAAGTAACGATTTTTCGATGTTGATTTCGGAGCCGTGGCCGCCTTCGAAACTGGGAAGCACTCTTCCAAAAATTATCCAGACCAGGCAGTGGTGCTTAACCACGTCTCCGTCTCCAGCAACACTATTACTCCGCGGGGCGAACAACACGGCGGTTCACAGTTATACACCAGGTCCCAGGAGTCAGAAGCCTCCTGTCATGCGACAGACGCAATCAAAAACGTGGAACTTTGCATGGACGCAAGCACAGCTCACACAACAAAGTCCAATTGAACGAACCTGTACTCGAAGGTATTTTCTACCGATATGGGCGTTTCCAGCCTCGAGGAAAACTTGAAAGTAATTGACGGCTCAAGTCGACGATGATAGCGAACGCGTACAGAGGATCAGCGAACAGGACAAACAAATGGCGGTAAGTATATCCATCCACGCACTGATCTACTTAAGCTTGCGTGACTATATTTCCGAGTCCGCCCTCATCTCCCTGAATACCTACCCCAGACACGTTGTTCTGCCGCTCATTACGAGACTCCGACAGGTTCAGACGCTCAGTGCGCGGGAACAGTGGAACAACTGGTGGTGGTACGAGAAGGGTCGTGACCATCATTATAGGGTTATATTATAACCCAGTGCCAAGTGGCCTAGGTCGATCGCTCGCCTTCGCTCAGGCTCACTGTTATTCCCTGCAAGGCCCGCCTGTTCCGTGACGATCACGCTGCCTGGCTCGCGGTGCCCCATGCTCGAGGAAGAAGATAATTCAAAACGGCGAAGGCGGCTCAGAGATCTCGATATGATAGCATGCGTAGTTTAGTGAGTGTTCCGTTGTTCCGCGTAGATGAGAACGCTGAATGAGAATATCATTTTTGCTGTCAAGCGTAAATGAAATGGCTAACTATAGCCAATTTTGTTCCAGCGCAGCTGCCGAAAGGGTCAAAGGACAATCGAAATGGACGGTGTGTGCGTAAGAATAATTCTCCCCTGTGAAATCGCTTATCAGATCATTGACATTTGGCATGGAAGCAGCGGGATGCTGTATTCTGCTTCAGCACTACCATGTGCATACACGCCTTGGTCGCAATCACGCAGACCCATTCACGCTCCACCCCGCACACAGTGCAACGGCACTATCTCACACTTGTCACCGGGTGCAGCCGTGCTCACGGAAGCTTGTTACTGCTGCAGCATGCGTTAACGGGATTGATGAATTTATCTACAAGTTCAGATTCGTGGTGAGTCTGCTGCAGTCAGTAAAGACTCGGCAATAGCCAGGGAGCACTCGCATTTCAGCGAGTGTGCCTGTATGCGAAGTTGTGCTTTGCTGTATGTACTCGACCTTCCCACCAGAAAGGCTGAATCTGATTACATTGTGGACTATCGTTCACCCGAGGAGAACACCATCTACGTCGATGAACCGGTGACGACGCGAACGAAGACTTTTTGTCACAATTCTAAAGAGCAAGTCGCATCCATTCAGCCATCGTTCTGAAAGAAAAAACACATCAAAGCGCATCACTATTTTCCCGCTTGACTTCCTCTGGCCCAGGCACTCTCCTCGGCAGCTGACCAACGGCTCTCAGAGACGTCATAAATCGATCGCCTAACCTGGTTGAGCGAGGGGGTATTTGCGGGAGCCGTAGGAGCTGCTTGACGTAGTCCCCCGTCGTCTGAGCCTTGGTATCAAGATATAACCGCTTTAGGCTGGGGAAGAGCGCTCGTAGGCTGCGAGCAGTTTTGCCAGTCCAGTATGCCCTTGATCGAATCAACCATCGTCTCTGGGCCAACACATGTCGAACTCGCGGAGCCCCCGGGCGCGCAGAGCATCAACAGAGGCTTCAGTGGTTCAGTGCTGGAAAGATCCACCGCAAAGTCAGCCTAGATGGCCACGCGACACAGCGGAAGCTCTAGTTCCCTGAGATATTCGGCCAAGTCGCATTCGCGCTTTGCGGACAAAAGAAAGTGAAAGAGATCGAAGATCTGGGAAGGCTTGGGACAGTAGACGTATTGTACGTCGAGATTCAAGACTATCAGCGAGGGTATGCCGGCGAGATGTGACAGTACTTATGGTGTCAAGCCCGGGTGACTCAGCTCGACTTTGGTGAGATGATTACGTTGGACGATGGAATACAAAAATGGCTGGATAAGATTTTGGGAGAGAGGTGTCATCCCATCGTCATCGTAGATTTTGTCCCTACGAATTTGATGTCTGGAAACAGACCCAGGAGTGGACCAACGAAATTTGTCATTTCGGGCGTATGGAGCCTCGTTGGCTGTAAAGTTGAAGTGTATGCAAGCTTAGGTGGGTCGAGAGCCCCTGTGCGGCACTCACGAGCCGGATTCTGATATCCATGAATCTGCATCATAAGGAGGGTGCGCGCCGCTCAAGGCCTGAGCGTGCATTGACGAGAGTGTTCCTTTCTCCCGACTTTGCGACGAGCCGAAAGTGGTCTGCTGGGGTGAACGCGAGAGCTAGAGAATTAGATAAGTCGTCTCGAACTCCTTTGGTGTTTGTACGCTAGCGTGGTAGTAAATGGCAGAGTCGGACTCTAATATCTATAGCTGGACAAAAAGTAATAAATTTTGAGACCCATAAGGTCTACCACTCCGGGAAAGCGTGTCATCCTTGTGCAGGGGCCATGCTAATCTTCTCTGTATTGTTAACCAATTTTATCGTGTGTAACCCCGAAGGGCACATTATGTGTTAGGAAGAGCGGGTTCAGCCAGTTGAAGTTTCGTGTTTACTGGGCACACTTAGCCGGCTGATTACCGTAATTGGCATGCAGGATACACAGCTATTTGGCGGAGGCCTTGGAAGCAGACATGAACGTACCGCCACAAGAGTAGCAAGAGAATTTTGATTAGCTGCTCTATTAGAAACCAAATTCTCTGTATCGTTGCAGTATATAATCCCTAAGGATACACTGGGTGCAGGCGAGCAAATGGTTAAAGTTTTGCGTCTCCTGTAGGGGACCCTATTGCCTTATTTCGCAGGCAGTATTTCAAATTAAGTGGCGGTTATTTGGCAAAAGCTTTAGAAATAAACATCGAAAAACAGCCACAGTAGATGTTCCCTATGGATTCATGCTCCCAGTAGAGCTGAAAGCTCCCGAGAGTCCAGACGGGCGAATCTTGACAGCTGGCCAGTAGTAATTCTCGAGTCTCCCTGTGCAAGCGGGTGGGTCCGAGTCGACAGCTCCCGTCACGATAAGATAGGTATTCCTTTTGGGCTTGGTTTTGTTATCGAGAGCCGAGCGTGATGTTGAAATCCTCTACATGCGAGCAGTCGAAAACTACCGATGATCTTGAGACACTGCGGAACTTGAAACTGGTCCCATGTATCCAGGGATACGCTTCGAGAGGCAGGCAATGCAAGAATGTTTGATATAGTAGTTCCACTGGGAGTGTGTCCACGAGTGCAATTGCATGGATGGTCGGACGGTCGGATGGATGATCGCAGTATGCTGGGCTTGCTGAAAACCATCGGGAGCAGGTTTTTATACCCTCCTTCACCAGTTGCCTTGAGTTGAGCCTACGAATGGTTGTCGACCGCCGGATGAGCCCCGGCTGGCCGGGCTCTAGGGTGAGCAAATACAAAGCTAAAGGCCCGCCTTATTGGAAGTACGCCGGGAGCTTATGATCCTCGCCCTCCTGCAGAGATATCCTCGGGGTGTGTTGGTGAGCACTGACGCCTTCATTTTCCCTTCAGCAAAGTGGCCGGTAACAAAATTAACAATGAGAAAGGATTTGTAACCCGTTTTAAGATCTATTTGGTCCGTTGTAGACGTTAAGAATACATAACATTGGTTGCCGCTTCTTGATGAGTGGATAACACCGACTCCTAATCTATGCAGCAGCAGGTACAGCCCCGTTCTGCGCCTGCGCTTCTGCAGCCTTTGAAGCTTCAAGCTATAAACCCAAATTCAGCCAGTATACAACACACCCCAAGTAAGGACCTACCTTGGCCTTCAACTTCATCGCAAAATAATCCTTGTGTAGCCCACACTCTGTCTTCTCTTCCCTCCCTGCCCACCTCCCCGCACGCTCTCCAGCATCTCCAGCACTGCTCTTAGATGTGCTATGCCAGTCCCCTACACTCTTGTACCCCTGATCGAGGAGCTTATTGCGTGGGACGTCGTTAGCTTTGATATAAGCCTCTACTTGAGCAAATTGCCAGGAGAAGAGGGGGTTAAGCTTGAGAAGGCCAGTGGCATCTACTTCGAGGGGTTGAAGGGATGCGCGGTCGGCCCCTTGAGAAGCTCGTCGGCCGGTGATGACGGACCGAACGTTGAAGTCTTGGTAGGCGCGCTGGGCGGGTTCGACCTAGTGCATGAATCAAATGTTTGGTTTGCACGAGCACTGAGCATCATCGAAAGGTATAGACTGACTTTGACAGCAAAATCGTAGGTATCCTCGTCCTTCTCCCAGAACTTCTCTCCCCACTTCTGCTCAAAGTCCTGTACGGTCTCGCATCCTTCAGGTTTAAACACGTTCACCTTGACCCCATACCGTTTCTCAACATCCCCGACGAGTTCGTAGGTCTCTGTGAAATGGTACAGAGTGTCGATGAAGATGAGCGGGGGTTGTGATGTGGGTGCGATCTTCGAGAGCATATCAATAGCGACGAGACCTGTGAGACCGAATGCAGTTGTTTGGTGGAGGCCGGGGAGATGGATTAGAGCCCATTGGAGGATTTGTTGGGGCTCGAGGGTGCGAAGGTGGTCGTTGATTGCTGAGAGGGTCTCAGCGTCAAGTGGTAGCTGAAGGGGAGTGTCGAAGGTGGACTCGGTCATTGCGGGCGTAAACAAAGATATAGATATCGGCTATGTCAGTATTGTCTTGCCAGTAATTCAAGAGCTTGAGAATGGGGATCAGTAAGTACTTGAGATGTGAGGTATATATGTTGCCCGCATGATGTTCAGTGTGATGATGGCGTTTGAATGGCTCACTTGAAAGACAGGTCGCTTATCAACCAAAGCACGGGACACTTGGCAAACACAGCTACCACCGAACACTACCATACGCCTACAATATCTTCTCGCCGTCGTGGACGACCATCCCGCGGCTTTCGCTATTCAATTGCACAATTGCTAGCGGTGGTACGTAGCGGTCAAGGACAGCGGCAAACTGTATATCTACCCAACAGGTACCGCAACTGCGATACTGGACAATATACCACTGGGACACATCCTGGTTCCCACCTATCCCGAGCCTGTGTTGAATGATCATACGCCATAACCGGCCACCAACTCAAGGGAGTCCATCATGGAATACTACAAACCGCGTCCAGAGCAGCTCATCACACCCGTCCAACCCACGTTAGCAGCAGCACCTCCTTCCGTTCCAACGACGCCTGTAACTACTACTGCTACACCAACGGTAGCGGTCGCACAGGTCGCGACTGTAGCTGCACCCCTTGGAGTGCATGTAGCCAAGAAACCGGACAATGGGCAGCGGGATTACAAATATACGCAGGAGATTTCTCAGATGGTAAGTGGTTATTGGGGTTATGTTCAACGGAGAGATGATGTTGGGCAACTGATGTATAATGTGGCTGTTTAGATGTTCGTCTTTGGGGAGATACAGGACCCAAATCACGAAACTGTCAATCTCGTCGAAGATATCGTTAGGAGTCAGCTTATCGAACTCGTATGTCCACCTCAACCTACCCAGCCACACTTTGCCACGCATAATACTTACTGTAAACGCAGATCCTCCAAGCTCGTGCGCTGGCCAACCGCCGAGGAGCCCGCTACCTCACAGCGGAAGACCTCATCTTCCTCATCCGACACGACAGAGGCAAAGTCAACCGTCTCCGCACGTACCTCTCGTGGAAGGACGTCCGGAAACACGCGAAAGATAACGGCGGAGAAGGTGGGGCAGGTGTGGAAGTGGAAGCGCTGGAGGATGGTGCAGATGGTACGTTTGCCTCGCATTGGCTGATTCGTGTGCCCACACAACACTCACGCTTCACCGCAGACAAACTCACAGCCAAAGCCCAAAAAATCACAATCAAGCTTCCCTGGGAGATCGCTACCATTTATTCCGAAGTCCTCCGCCAATCGGGGCACCAATCCGACGATGAAGAAGACGAGGATGACATTGAAGCGCACGAAGCATCCATCCAACGCTTGAAAGAAGCCGACGACGCGACGCGACAAATGACCAGGGAAGAATACCAGCATTACTCTGATTGTAGACAGGCAAGTTTCACGTATCGAAAAGGTATGATCTGCTTCCCTAGCCTGTGTTACCTCCTTCCTCGCGAGTTTGGGTGACGAAATGTGTAATTTGGCTTCTAGGAAAACGTTTCCGAGACTTCCTAAACCTCCCACCCCACCTCGACCTAAAAGCCAATGACGACACAATCGACATCGTCGGTTTCCTAGCCTTCGAAATGGTTCGTTCCCTAACTCTAGCAGGCCTCGACGTCAAAAAGTCCCTCGAAGAATCCTATCTCCGGGACGACTACCCTCCATCCTCATCCTCCCCTCTCCTCGGTAAACGAAAAGCCGCGTCTCATTCGATGGACTCGGGTAAACGCGCGAGGAGGGGTGATGCGGGGCATGGAGGAGACGAGGAGGACGAGGATGCGGAGGATGCGCCGTTGCCGACTTCCTCGCTTTTTCTTCCACCGCCTGAGGCGCGGACGGCGTTGAGGCCTGAGCATATACAGGATGCATTTGCGAGGATGCAGGGCGATTGGGCACATCATCGGAGCGCAGGGATGAGGAATTGGAGAGGGGGGTTGGTTAGGACCAGGGTTAGCTTGATTTAGGGTGTGTAGGTACCGGGTGGGTGTGGATGTTGTGGGCGGTACCCGCTGGACGTTGGAATGTATTGTAGTGGTTTCGCATCATTGTATTTCTACTGCTACATTGTCAAGATCACATTACATATATACCTAATTGCTTTCCGTGCTGTTTCGTACAACCATTGGTTTCAGTCTGTCTGACCCTTTGGGAATCAGATCCATGCACCCCAGCGTCATTCCAAAAAACTAGCCCCTTCCCCCTCCCTTCTATCCTGGAGCCTCCCATCGTCTCAAAATAACAAACTTGCAGCAACATCCACATTCCCACCCGCAGCGTCCAACATACCAACCGCCACCTCCCTAGCAACACCAAGACCCATAATTGTCTGAATAGAGCTTTCAGGATGCCTTGAGGCCGGTATTGAAGCACCCCCGCCACCCCCTACTGCCCCTCCGCGCGGCGCGGACCCCAACGTTTGTCCGCCTCCCGGGAATTGCGTCGCAGGGAGTTGTGATGATGACCCAGGTCCAGTGGCTGCCGAGGAGGACGAGGCGTGAAAAGAGGAGCTTGAGGAAGCCTGAGTCGGGTCCAACACAACATCAGCAGGCCCCTCCCCAGAATCCATCATCCGCGCTTGAGAGGGCAGCTCGTGTTCAGAGAGGAACGTCACCTCGCGTCCTTGGATACGGAGGACGTTTTTCTCGAGATCTATACAGGCTTGGTGGGCTTTCAACATGTCAAGGCCGAGGAGCAGGTCGACGGTTCTGCCCTGGTGTGCGGATGAGTGAGGAATGGAGAATATTCAGTCAGCGTAAGCACGGGATGAAAGGAAGAGACGGTGTAAGGTGGTGTGAAGGTGGAGACCTACGTACCTCCATGATAGTGAAGGAACAGGGCAAGTAGACATCTGCTACTTTGAGTTGTGCGCTGTGCACTCTTCCGAGGATCTTGGCGGTTCCTACGCCCCTCGCGATACCAGCGAACTGTTTATCCACCAGGCGCATGATACTGATTCGCGAGTAAGTGACACATTCGTTACAGACCGCAAGGCAGGAGAGGAAGGGAATTATACTCGGACTTACCCGCATGCTTCGGCGCATTCAGGGCTCACTGAGAACGGAAAGTGAGAGAGAGTATACAGTCAAACTTAACGGGGGGGCTTACTTATCGTAGCTTGGGCACCACTATCCACGAACGCCTTCACAGGGTGGGAGTTGACCTCAACCGGGACACTATCAACCAAACCAAATCATCAGCACACCCCACCCCCACCCCAAACCTCCAAGGCAAAAACTCACTAAAGCATAGTGACCCTCCCAAAAGCTTCGGGACTCCACTCGAGCGCATGCTCCATATTCTCCAACACAGCCTGCTGCCGAATAGCCTCCTCGATCCTCCTCTGCGCTTCAACATCAAACGGGTCGGCATTTAGGCGCTCGATCTCGCGTTGGCGGGCTGCTTCTTGAGAGTTTGCTCGTTCGGAGGTCTGGCGGAGGAGTTCGGCGAAGCGGGCGGGGTCGTTTTGGGCAGCGGAGGCTATTTCTGGGTTTGTCTGGGGGGTTGGGCCGGACGAGAGGGAGTGGAGAGGAGCTGGAATGAGCAGATGTCGATGAAGGAGGGTGGGGACGTACCTCTCGTAGTTGACGCATCATCACTTGGTCACCGAGTAGCTGCAAGCGCATCATCTCCGCGTTCTGGGCCACTTGTCTGGTACAATGGCCAATGAGTATAAGATACCAACGACACAAGGCACAAAGCACAACGAGATGCGCGAGAGGCTGCGAACTCTGCGCCGTCTCTACACAACAAGACAGAACTCACCTCCCACCAGGTGCAGCAACTGTCCTCCTGAGCATCAACGTTGCATCGCCAGTTACCCCGAGGGAGCTCATGGTGGCTTTAGGATCGGTGAGCTCGCGCCCGTCCAGAGAGATGGACTGTTCGGGAATGGGGATGTTGGACTATTCCACGCGTCAGTGAGTAAGTTGGCGTGCAGTAAAATGAAGTGATTGGGGCGGGGGAGTGGGGAGTGGAGGGGGGCGAGAAAGTCGAACGCGCATTAACAGCAAGTCATGGTTTGCAGTCAGCGCACGGGCACGATCCACAACGTACATCACCAAGGGTAAGGCAGAAAGTCAGGAGGGTGGCTCACCTCAGCCTCGAGAAGTGCCATCACATTCTCAAGCTCCATGCCAGGGTCTATCTCGATGACGAGCGGTCGTCCAAGATCGTCGATGAAGGTCAGCTGCATGGTGTCGTTGTCCGAGTATCACTGTCACTATTAGAGTCTAGATCTTAGGGCTGGGGGAAGGATTGTGCTTAGAGTGTGAACGCGAAGAGCTAATCGAAACGCGGTACTTGAGATTTGGAATTGGGATCGTATCACTTGTTGGAGATGGATGGGGTCCGAGATCAGAAGAGCTGAGCTATGCAGGACGAGGGTGGGCTACAGTGGGGGTTATGGGCAGCTGTGGATGATCGAGAGCGGTGGCAATTCGAAGCTTGGCACTTGACTGCCACGATCTCGATTCTTGATCAGGAAGGTGTTATAGTTCGTCCACAACGTTTAGTCGATGGTCTCAAAAATGCACAAGTAACATCAGCGGAAAACCGTGCACTTAAGAGGGACACTAAACCCCAAGACACGCAAGCACCCCACGATTCCGAATGACCGAGAATTCGGTGGAAGTGCGACGCGTCACGGTTAGAAATCTCACAGCTCGACGTCTCGGTAAGCACATGCACAGCACTAACAGACGCGTCACCTCCCCAATCACGCGATGAAATCAGCCAAAGCGACGTCTGGTGCCAGTGTGATTATAGAATACAGTACAAGCCAATAACAAAAGCCTCCCTCCCTCCGAGCATATGATACGTCTCCACCATCTATTGTCGGACACCCCGCCCTGCAAATTTGCTTCTTGCAATCGCAGAGCTACAATGAGAGCAAGGAATGAATAAGGAGGACAAGAATACCTACAGCAGGCAAAAATGTTCAAGTACTCACAATCTTGACCCGCCCCCACGTATATTCGACATAAGTGCACTCTCCAGCGCCGAAGCCGATAAACTCGCATCTGCTCCCGTCCAAAAAAAAAGTACCAATCAGTACCACGTCTCCTCAAAAACACAAACCTTGAAAACATCAAGCCACTAAGAAAGACACTCACCACTCAAATCACTAAAACTGCTTGCGGAACTCCCGTGATTACTCTCCCCCTCACTCACCCCAGCTCCGCCAGCCCCAAGCGCCCCAAACCCCTGACGCGTATGTGCCTGTCCCCTCGCGTTTCTTACAGAGAGCGCAGGCGGTGAACTCGATTTGGAGGGTGAGAGGTGGCGGTTCATCGGGGAGCTTGACAAAGGTTGGGGTTGAGAGGACGGATGGAGGTGGTGTGGGATTTGTTGGGGTTGGGGTTGTGTGAGGGAATGTGGGTGAGGGAGGGAGGGGCGACGATGAGGGGAGGTGGGATGGGGGTGTAGGCGGGGTGATGAGGGAGAGGACATTGAAGGGGATGGGATCGATGGGATCGAGCCTTGGGGAGACGACGCGCTTGATACACTTGCACTGTGATCCCTGTTCCGAGCTGCGGCAGTTAAATCTTCATGTCTTATACCCAGCCCCATATTATCATTGAACCGCGATTTGGCAGGCGAGTTCAGCGCCGGTCCCGCCCCACCGCCCCCGGCCAAACCCGGATTGCCTGGGACAGAGATGGCAGAAGCGGGGAAAGAAGCGGGGAAAGGTGCTCGACCGCGGACGATGTCCCTCTCGCGATCCTTGCCCTTGTCGGGGGAGACAGGCGACCTCACTAATCCCACCTGCTCGCTTGTCATCATCTTCTGTAGTTGTGCGAGCTTTCTGTCCAGCTGTTGCTGTTCCTCCGCCTTCCTCTCCGTCTCCTCTTCTTTCCTCTGTGCCTGCTCCTCTTCGTCGCTCGAGTCGCTGTCAGCATCATCTGAGAAAGGAGAGGATGGACGGAGCGGAGCGGAAAGGGGCCCCGAGGCACGTTTAGGACCTTGTAGTGTGGCGGTGGACGAAGACGAAGTCTTCCCATGCGTGGGATGTGCATGCCCCGAGCTCTGTCCATGAACATGCCTCGACTTCGAAGGTGACTTGTGCGTCAACGAGTTCAATCTCGCTCTAACCCCCAACGGCGTAGCCAACCTCTGGCTTGCACTCAGCCTCCTTGCACTCAGCGCACCCAAGCCCGCGAGTTTCGCAGCGTTGGGACCGGGGGGTATCTTGATGGAGAGAGGGTTTGCGGCGGGGGGGATGGGGGTTGTTTCTGTTGATCGGGGTAATGGGGTTGCGGTGGAAGTGGTGGGGAAAGGAGGGGGGAGGGGCGTTATTGCGGGTGTGGAGAGGACACCGCGAATGTCTTGGAGGCCGCGAAGGTCTTCTTCGTAGCGGGCTTGGGCGCGGTAGAGGAGATATGGAAGTGGCACTTCGAGGTGGGCTGCTAGACCTTTCCCTATTCGTTCGTTGGGAGTGAGAGGGTCAGTATGGAGTACACGGGACAGCACGCACAATCTGTCCCGCCATTATCACTCGTCCTACTCAATGCAATCACCTCCCAAAGTATATTCGCCTTCTCTATATTCCATTCAATCTATGTATGGTTATTAGCTCTGACAGACGGCATGTGCTGGAAGGGTTCGTACATGGGGAGGATCAGGGTACGGGTTGTCCGGCCGATTGTAAGGAAGCTGAACTACGACGCGTAGTCGGGGCGGCGTGTGCATTGACGCGAACAGTCGGGGTGTTCAAATACTCGGGGAGGACGAGGACGGGGTGCACGAGCAGTTGTTGCCAATGTAACGCGTTCAAGAGTAGCCGAGCTCGCCAAATTCGTCCAAGTATCCTTTCGTCTACCTACCACCGCCTGCCAGTGCATCTTGGATCTCTACATTTCTCTGTATTCCACCAGCTCTTCAACGACAGATCACATATATACCCACTACAGAAAATCATGCCAGAGCCAGATTCAAGCCTCCTCGATGTCGAAGATGAGGAACAGCGACAACAACGAATTGGTTTGTGTCATCTCATATCCGCAGGCTCTCATCCATATTACTCAATGTTTTCCCCCAAATCCTCAATGGTTAACCCTTCTATCAGGTACCCTCCTCGAGAAGTTAAACGTCTCCACCAGCACACCCCCCTCATCATCCACAAACCCTCTTCAAAACATTACCTCTGACAAACTTCATCGAATAGACCCACCGAGCGAACGTACGTTTCCTCTCTCTTCATTCCAACACCATTCCCCATGGATGTACCATGAACAGTTCTATCCCGCATCGAAGCCTTCCTCCCTGCAATTCAAGCCTCCAACGAGGCTCTCGCGCAAGAAAACCCCGAGAACCTCGATATCGAGAACGTGGGCGAGGATGAGGAGCAGTATATCGAGATGGTATGTTTTGTGTTCTCGCCAATTCATCTCTCATTCCTCCCCCTACTTGGCGGCAAGTCACTCACGCAATGATATCGTGTAGAATCTGGGGTTAGGTGTCTTTGAGTCCAAACGCCCGAAGGCAGGCTCAGGATCTGGATCGGAAGACGCTTTGTCTTCCTCCTCCTCAGAGGCATCAAATTCGAGCGAGGATGACAACGACGACGACGAATACTCCTCATCCTCCTCAGACGCTGATGACGACTCCAGCTCATCGTCCTCTGACGACGATTCGGACTCGGACTCAGACTCAGACTCAGGTTCATCAGCTGAGATGATACCTGTCTCGTCCCGCCCTATGAAGCCCCTTCCGAGACGCGTATCTCAGCAGGCTAAAATCGAAGTGCTGAGCTCGCACTCGGCTCCGAGTGCAGATGCAGATGTCACCTAAGCACTCCGTGCGCAATCCTTCGCCCGACGAGTCGTCTCAGCTTATAAGCATTATAAGCAACGAGGACCCGCACGCGCTTTATGTTCCGTCATGTCCGACTCCATCACTCTCGCGTAACCCCAAGTCACACCAGAGGAAGCATGAAGTCAATGAGGAGGGCTCTGCTACATTCCAGATTGATCTGGATGGAACTTCTACAGAATTACAGGATGGCTTATTGAGTCTTGAATCTAGAGAACTTTTTCTAAATAGATATATAAACTGCTCGATAGCGCTATAGCTAAATGCTCGGTACTGCCAGTGTGTATACGTATGTAGAGTAGTGCATATGTGCATACTATGTTGTGAAATATGTACATCCAGAACGAAAAACAAAATTGGATAACGACAAATGAGAATGGAGACGATACGATCCAGTCGACGGTCTAGTGCAACAAAAAAGTGAAATATGTAAACTTAAGCAAACCCCCGTTCTGAAGGGCAACATGATTAACGCCCTATACCCATCCCACTGCCATCGGAGAGATTAGCCATGAACGACGACCAAAAGTCGTTATCGAGGAAGATATCCGAATTCATGAAATAATTCGGATCACTCATCGGGAAACTCGGGAACGTCTGTTGAGGGTACATCCCAACCCCAATCCCGACCCCTGGACCCCCAGTTCCAGAGCCTGCTCCCACTCCCGCATTCCCAGTGCCACCAGCATACCCGCCACTCTCATCCGCGACGTTCGGCCCACTCCCAGCGTCTCTCGACCCGTCCGCCCCTTCATATGCCCTAGCAGCCGTACTAAAATGCTGCAACATAGGCCTCGAAAACTCCTTCGGGTGCTCCGTCTCCGATTTCTCCAACTTCCTCCTAAACGACAAGACCCCCGCCTCGATCACCCGCGCACATTTCGCCGCTATATGGTCGGGTGAACACGCGATAAGCGAAAGACGCTCTATCGTCCGCGCCAGAATTGAATCTGAGGACCCTGGGAGCTGCTCGCCAGCGTTTTCAAGGACGGACCATTTGGAGAGGATGACGAAGAGTGTGGCGAGGACCAGCATGCTAAAGAAGTTGTCTGGGGCTGAACTTAGGAGCGCCAGTTCGGGCCTTGAGAGTGCGGTGATTAGGATCCCTTCGCTGAGTACCAACGCATGGTGTCCCCAGCTCCGAGCGAGATTGACACCATTGTGCTCAGCGACGAGGAACCAGGGGGTTTGGGTGTCGGATTTGGAGAGCATTAGTTTGGTTTCCATTAGGGCGTGCACCAGGACAAGGAGACGGCAGGATTGGTAGTATACTTGGAGCATGTGGAAGTAGAAGACTTCGTGTTCTGCCAGGACTGGGTCAGGGTCAGGATTAATTCGTTTCGCGAGAGTTAGTTGAAGTTGTGGGATGAAAAAGGACAGGGAGAAAAAAGAACAGAGAGAAAGCTTACCTGGTAGTGGATAGATGAGACGCTCGAGGACATCCATGCGCATGAGGAAATCCAGAACTTCTTTGTAGAAGACGCCAATCTCAGCGACCGAGCGAAGTTGTATTGAGAGACCTTGTTGAGTAGCAGCAAAAAGTTGAGAAACGAGCGTTAAGCGCATGTCTCTACTTGCGCCGATGGAGATTATCGACGTCGTATCGAGAGCGTCGTGTCTCAGACTTGCACAGTCCGAGATCGGATCTCGTCCAGTGCCTACGCAAAGCCTGTAGAGCGTCCCGAATCAGCAAGACAGACCGCCACGCAAAGGTAAGAGTCTGCCTACATCGACTCGACATTGTTGAGCGCAAACCACTGAAATCAGGGACGAAAAAGGGTTAATGCAAAGTCCAAGACTGATTTGTGTTAGACGCACAAGTCGCGCTTTTTCGAGCGCTTCTATGAGTTCTGCGCTTGGAGGTTCATTGGGCTTCTTTTGGTTGCGGAGCGTGCGCGCATATACCATCGCTTCGCTGAGACGAAGATTCATAGCCATGCTAACAGCCGTCGAAGCTATCAACCTTCCATCTCGTGATTCTTTTGGCACTGGGTCCCCAACAGGCTCCCAAAGAGAGAGGATGAGGATAGCGTGGATCGCATCTGTGGAAGGAAGTGGGTTGAATGCTTGCTTGAAGATGACTTCATCGGCTAGGCGGTAGAGCTGCGGCGACACTATTGAGCGTATCGAAGGTTCGAGGTGTCGAGATGCGATACAACATTGGGCGAGGCGCAATAGCGGCCCTTCACTCCGATGGGTCGGCTGTAAGTTTAACCAAGGGCTGTACCGTTCCTCGAATCTGTATCGCGAGAGTTTGAGTCACAGGGGCTAATGAGATATGTTGAACTATACGTACACATCAATTAAGTATTTAACTTGCTCGCGACCGAGAACGTGGAGAAGGGTCTGGTCAACTTTCCCCCGAGATAAGTCCTCGCCGTTGGTGCCACCGCGTGTTAATGCTTGCATGGCCAACATGGGTACCATTGTCCCGTCGAACCCCCCGGGGAGCTTCAAGAACCCCCATGGACTATGTCGCTCTGGTAGAAGACGCTCGGGGTTCAAGAGGTCAACATCATCGATGTTGTGTGGTTGAGCCCTGAAAGGTGGCAATGTGTCCGAAACCGGGCTCTCCCAAGCCTTGGAAGCCCTCCTAGCACCACCCATCGAGTCTTCCATTGTAACGTCCTGTATCTTCTTTCCAATGGGTATCGACGTCCTTCTGTCGACATTGGGTTGAGTCTGCATATCAGGGGGGTGCCCGCGTGCACTCATATTCGCTACTGGCGAAGACGACGACGGCGGGCCGGCAGAAGGCCCAGCGCTATCTTCAAATGAGCAAGGCAGACTGAGGACTTTACACCGATGACATTGTGCGCCCGAATTGTCACCGTCTAGCATTTCACATCGTGTTTTGTGCTTTCGACATGAAAGACATGCCTGGGCAGCTTTGGCGCGCTTTGCGGGCGCAGCACGGGGGCTGTGGCCTCGTTTTGAGCCTATGGTTGGCTCGCTGGCAGAGTCTGATGTTGCCATATGGAAACCCGGGGATATATAAACTTTTTGACGGTTTTTTTTGGCCGGATGGTGACCGACGGAGGGTACGGTTGTGTTATTGGGACGAGTTAATGAGTCGGATATGGAATGTTTAGAGGAGTAAAAGGTGGTATGATGATTGGATTTGTCGCGCGTTCCCCGAATCGGCATGGCAGAGCGATTGGCGGCAAAGTACACTCGTCAGCTCGATGACTCAATTGCATCCGTAAGTAGCTTCAAACCCAGCGAATACCTCCCTCTTTCTCCACCGTCAACTGCTGGCCTTCGAGGATGTCGCCAACGGTCTTGACGTTGTAGAAACGCAGCGTCGGTCAGTGAGTCACTCTTTCATGCTCTGCAGGCCACTCTTGGGGTTTAGGAATGATAGAGGCAGGGTAGGCTGTCGTGGGTCACAGTGAGGCGCTGTGAACTTTTCCGCAGGGATGAAGGCCGGATGAGTCAAGTTGCTGACGACAAAGGCATTCCCTTGGAAGTTCCTTTGTGGCCAAGATCTTCGGGCGCTTGAGTTGCTGCAGGGCAGTGCACCGTGACACTGGTACTATAGTGCTCGAGCCTGGTTGACCCGTATTTCATCATTTTCATTCGAACATCTCAATCGATGGGCGCAGCAGAGATATGGAGCCCAAGAGAGGTGTCTGAATTCGATTCAACATTTTAAACCCTTCAATAGGCCCCTCTAAGTGGCTGGGCGGTGAACTACGCACCAGCAACCCTCCCTTCATCTATTTCACCGACGTGCCCGCGGTATTCGGTCACGCAGGCGCGTCCTTTCCCTGTGAACGGCTTCGTTGGCTCGTACATTTCCGAAGACTCTCCAGAAGATAAGTCCTCATACTTTGATAAGAGAAACTTGGATACAGCCCGCAAAGAATCAGCTACATTCGGTGAGGGAGGGAGGGTGGCAAGCAAGACAGATTAATCTTCCTGTTCAACTAGCAGTATATTTCCCGGTGAGATACCATCAACTTTCGAAGACACAGTAAGAGTGAGTCAACCCTACTCTTTCCTGCTATATTTATGTCTGAGAACGCTCAGTCGCATCAATCCTCCCCTGGTGCGAGGAGGTGCACGCGGATCACAGGAGCTCTGACTTCGACCAATGGGGTGTGTCTCTGTCTCGACAATCTTGGCATATGTCCTCCATGCAACCCAAGTGGTACGAGGAGAGCACTTTCACCAGGCTGCGAATCGAACGGCGCCAGCTCTCAAGCACACAATGAGTATGGGATTCCTTTTGTTCTCTTCTTTCCGGTCTGTTGGGTTCCCCATCACTTATCCTTTCCCTTCCGCTACAAAGATTGAGCCAGTGGTGATGCAGTGCAAGTCACCCGCCTCGCTCTTTGCCGACCATCTCCATGAGATTCACGCGATGTTGGAGGTGTGGGCACCTCGCTTGTGCTAATCATAATATAATGATGCAAATTAGGTTGAACATGACGGCTTTATCAACTCACCATATCGTCAGGCTAGGCATCTGGTGCGGCCGAACCACTCTCACCCCTTGGGAATTTCCCGACAGGCAGGAACAACAGCATCGGATCTTGAGGATCTTGATCCGCCGACCCTTTGCCTTTATACGGTGTTTTTACCCTTGTGGCTCGCGTCTTTTGCGTTGTTGGCATTCACAGGTCAGCAGGAAAATATTTGTGCAAGCCAGTTGGGTGGTCCCCGACAATCAGTCAGCAGCGGTTGAGGCGAGCCCCGAAGCTTGTGGGGGTAAAAGTGCTGAACGGCTAGATTTCTTTTCGGAGGCGGGGAGGGCTCAGGCTTACCGCAAATATCTTATAATGCACTCTGAACAATGCCTCAGTTTTGCACCTACTCCACCGCGCTCGTGTCCTTACCATCATTTCTTTCGTCATTATTTACATTCTTGTTGCACGCTGATCCTTCCTCCCTGCATGTAGAGGACACGGACTTAGACAAAACGCAAAAGGGGGGACTATTCACACCCTGACACAATCACTAGGTAGGAGTCCTTGTCGTACCTCCTCGACGTCACCAATGACGATGATCAGCGGATTGTGGGGACCGATGGTTCTCCAGGAACCTCATTCCCTGATCACCTGTTGGTGCAATGGTATGCTGTTATAGGGGTAATTGATGTGAACTGCACGCAGATGGAATCATCCTCTCCATCGCTGGAGTTCCGGTCATTGTTTGTGCTTATCAAGCTTGGCACGCGCAAGTAGCTCCGCTTCTCATCTTCTAGATCTGATGCATGTTTTCGCCTTTTTTTTCTGGCGCTTCCCCGCTACCTAATTCTGGGAAGATCGCATACAGCCGAAGTTACATCTGCGAGCAATGAAGACAACCAGAATTGACATAGCCCTCCAAAATCCTTGGACTCAGACGTGTGTAGCAAATTTAGGGGGAAAAGTTGCACCAGAGAACATATAAAAGGGCTTCAATCCTCACTTACTAACCTCACTCAACTCGAGCCAGTCAGATCAGTTCCATCAGTTCCTCATAAACAATCATGTTCACCAAGTCCACCGTCTTCACCACCGTTCTCGCCCTCACGGCCGTCACAGTTGCCACTGAGCCTGCCAGCGAATGTACCACTGGACCCGTCCAGTGCTGCAACAGCGTCGCCACAACTTTGACCCCCGCTTTAACCACCTTGTTGGAATCTCTCGGCCTCGACGCCTCGAGCGTTGCGTTACCCATCGGTCTCACTTGCGACCCCATCTCCGTTGTCGGTGTTGGTAGCGGTGCTACTTGGTATGTCTACTTCACGGTGATATTCGTGACAGGTCGTGTGCTTATTTAATTTGCAGCAACGCCGAGCCTGTCTGCTGTACCAACAACAGCTTCAGTAAGCCCCCCTCGGTATGAGATTCACTTTTGTGTCGATTCTGACGAGTGTCCCCCAGATGGTGTTGTCTCCCTTGGCTGCAGCCCAGTCAACCTCAACCTCTGAGCGTGTTCACACCTTAGGCCCAACTTACGGAGTGCTAATATTGGGGAGATATTTGGGCCCATGGTTGAGATTGTCCACAAGTAATTCTACATTCTGACTGTACTTCCATTATCTCTGGCAACTTTCCTTCGCGGCTTGTAATTTCGAAAAACAATTTTCTTCTGGATCTCTTCAGCCTGATGCAAAGACACTCATTGCTGTTCCAACTTCCTGGACGCTCAACGATTTCGGAACCAATTCTAAAGTTAAACCCCTGAGAATTTGCTGTTACTGACCACGCGATCGCAGCGCCTGTAACAAAGCCGATCTGGTCACGATCAAGGAAATGTCTCTGCAGAACTCATTCACCCTCATCACTCTCAATGGACCATGGCTCAGAGGATAGTGCTGCGGAGATGGCTGCGGAGTTTGAGAAGTTTGTGTGGAACGTGATGATGCAGCCTGATCGAGAGCAAGTGGCTTTGGAAATTGGAGGTACGCCTCTCGCCATACAGCCCTTGCCTAGTTCTGTCCATTCGACGATCCTCCTCTTTCAGTACTTCAATCTATCTACGGCAACAACGCCATACATCTCCGGCATCCGTCGAGAGGAGCAAGCCCAGAACATACTCCAGACCGTGACCCTCCGAGCGCCGGTGAGAAAGCAGAAGCTATCCGCTATGTGGTTTCTTCAAAGTGAGCAGGTCATTCATTTCTACCCTCGTTTACTCCCCGTGAACGTTTAACACAGCCTTCCGTCTCACGAGGGGATATCCATCTGTATTCTCGCTTCCCTCCCTTCTTCGTATCCTACTTCAGGTCCCTCTCAGCTCTCTTTGGATCCATCCTACGAACCTTCATATCGATTTCTGGAGTAGAGTGGTCCCCAGAAACAGTCTGCGTCTTCGATGGCCTTCAGA
>KN839835.1:582538-624847 GCA_000827185.1 Hydnomerulius pinastri MD-312
TGGATCCATCCTACGAACCTTCATATCGATTTCTGGAGTAGAGTGGTCCCCAGAAACAGTCTGCGTCTTCGATGGCCTTCAGAGCGTGCTAGAACGTTGCGAGGCGTGGTACGAAGATCGGTTGAGCCAAGAAAAAGTGAGCGAGCTCGTACGAGAACATATGTTGGCACACGAGCAAGCGCTACAAAACAACCCGGCAGGCGAGGCCGTCGAAGACCCGAGAATGCCTAGACCAGAGCCTCCTCTGCAAGATACTGCTCTTCCCGAAGGAATCAAACTCATAGAAGCGGAACCGATTGTGGATAGAAAAAGTGTCTTCGTAGGACGAGCATGCCGAATATCACATCCGTCACAGGTTCTCGACCGTCACAGATATGCAAGCTCCTGGAGCTCTGATGCAGTCGTCTTATCAGGTTCCGCTCATTCTGAACAACTTAATGTCCGATAGGCATATAGCTCGCGCAGCTCATCCCATTATCAACGCTTGGAGATGTCAAATTGGAAATGTGCTTCATCAAGGTGGGTCTACTGGACGGGATCAATGATTAATTGCATGACAATGGCTTGACAAGACAATGATGACGATGGCGAGACAGCGGCAGGGAGTCGCCTTGCACACCTTTTATCCATTTTGGTGAGTATTTTCGACTACAATGGTCGTATGTGTCAGTGTGTGCTGAGCATGCGACGCAACGCAGGAAATTAACAACGTGCTCATTGTTGTCACGAGGTGGTTTGGAGGGATACACTTGGGTCCGGATCGGTTTAAACACATCAACCATGCTGCACGGAATGCACTTGAAGTTGGTGGATTTTTAGACCAGACAGACGATACGGGAAAGGGAGGAGTAAAGGGTCGAAAACGTTGAAGGCTGATCTTGCTTTGGCGATCGCGAACTCCTCTTTATACGAGGTCCCATACAAATAAGTAGATTGAATACTACGTTAATGTTTCAGAGATGAAGATCCCCTAGGCCTGGACGTGAAGCTCGAAGCTAAAATAATGTAACTTAGTGCAGTCACAGTCAAAAAGAACTGGTAAACGTGAAGACGCTATCGGGTAACTATCTGGTGTACTTTTAGCCGTCGACTGTAAGTGAATGAAGTCATGCACGATCACCTGCTCGACGCCTTCCCAGCTCCCGCTGGACAAACCAACTGCACATGATGTTGCTTCGACACCCGCCATCCCCTCTGTCTTTCAGAGTTCTTGCTCCCAGAGCTACTACACACCACCTTAAACATTCACCGACGTCGACATTGTGGTATAGAATGGCTAGCACTGCGGGGAATGGAAGCGTGGTATGTCTGCCGAACTGCACCATATGTCGTCCTTGTTCTTATAGCATACCTACGTTCTTAGTGGGGTTTGAAAGACCCAAGTCTCATCAAAACGCAAGGTTATATTGACGGTAAATGGGTGGATGCGAAGGAGGGCGGAAAGATTCTTGTCACAAGTAGGAGACTGTCGCCCATACACCTTCCCGCATACTAATATGTCATGCGGCAATAAGACCCTGCAACAGAGGAGGAGCTTGGCACAGTGCCTGAAATGGGTCTTGCAGAGACAAAAGAGGCGATTGCCGCTGCTGGAAAGGCCTTTCAGACATGGGGCAAGACGACGGCCAAGGTCGGTTGGTGAAGGGACTCGAGGTCGGACTTGACATCTGAGGCTCTCTCATAGCACCGACATGACATACTGATGAAATTCTACGGGCTCATGCAAGAACACCATGATGACCTAGGCCGAATTATTGTGCGTTGCGTCGAGATTTCAATGGTTGTTTCTCATACTCCTTCGAAAGACTCTGGAGAACGGCAAGACCCTGACGGAGGCGAAGGTGTGATTTTGCCTTGCGTGATTGAACAGATACTCATAGTACCTTCAGGGAGAGAACGCATATAGTGCCTCCTTCATGGAGGTGAGTCTGCCAGACACATGAGCTCTACCAGACCAAATCTAATATAGCCTCAATCCCCCAGTGGTATGGTAAGCTTTTTATCTGATTAACTATCGAAGGAGTGGACAGTGACATTTTCGTAGCCGAAGAAGCCGTTCGCACATATGGCGGTAAGTCTTCCTATGAAGGACATCCTCGATATGCCCTTAATACTTTCCATTAGAGCACATTCCGTCACCCCTACCTGGCGTGCGGAACGTCGTTATCAAGCAGCCTGTTGGTGAGCAGGGCAAAGATCACCTCCTGTGAATTAGCTGATGCTTTCTCTCTAGGTGTTGTGTAGGTGTAATTTCCTGGTCACTCTATAAGCACAATTCACCATGAATTAACAGCTCTATCTTGACTCCTTGGAACTTCCCTTCTGCCATGATCACTCGAAAGCTCGGTGCAGCGCTAGCCGCAGGATGCACCGCAGTCATTAAACCGCCACCGGAAACGCCCTTTTCTGCACTTGCACTTGCAGAAGTACGTTTCACCTCGCATCACATACCTACAGCACTGAAGGCCATCACTGTCTAGCTGGCTCGACGAGCAGGTGTGCCCGATGGTGTCATTAACATCGTCACCACCCAAAAGAACGTAAACGAAGTTGGTCGCGAGATGTGTGTAAGCAAGACCGTGAGGAAGGTTTCGTTCACTGGCTCGACGCCCGTTGCAAAAGCGTTGTATGGAATGGCAGCTTCTACCCTGAAGAAGTGCGCTCTTTTTTCATCTGCGTAGGTTTTCGTGCTCATATTGTCTTCAGGATATCGATAGAGGCTGGGGGCAATGCTCCTTTCATTGTTTTTGATGATGCCGATATCGACAAAGCTGTGGAAGGTACTTCAATTTCAACAAAGCAATTTTTGAAGAGTACTTAGACCCGGAACAAAGGCGCGATTGCATGCAAATTCCGTGGTTCCGGCCAGACATGTGTCTGTGCCAACCGTATCTACGTCCAGTCCTCCGTTTACGCCGACTTTGCCTCCCGCCTGGCCGAGAAGGTAGCAGCATTCAAAGTTGGCAACGGTCTTGATGAGAAAACGTATGCCATCGTCGCAACTGATCGCTTGAGAAGGGCATACTGATTCGGTTATAGGACACATGGCCCGCTGATTCACGAGAAAGCCATCGACAAAGTTAAGAGGCACGTCGATGACGCCGTGTCGCGTGGTGCCCAGATCCTCGTCGGCGGACAACGTGTCACGGGCACTGGTACATTCTTCGCACCCACTGTCCTCTCTGACGTTCCGGCGGACGCTGCTCTCGCCTCCGAGGAGACTTTCGGACCTGTCGCAGCGCTGACAAAGTTCGAGACCGAGGAAGAGGTGATCGCAATGGCGAACGACGCGGACGTTGGTCTTGCGGGATATTTCTTCAGTAGGGACGTTGGACGCGTTTGGAGGGTCGCAGAGGCGCTGGAGGTTGGGATGGTTGGCACAAACACGGGATTGATCAGTCATGCCACAATTCCGTTCGGAGGCGTTAAAGAGAGCGGTCTTGGTGAGTCTTGGTGCAGCTGCTGACCCCAGACGTGTACTGATGCATTCACAGGACGGGAGGGAGGTCATGGTATCGAAGAGTACATGAACCAGAAGCTCATCGCTTTTGGTGGTATCTGAGTATTTGTTGTGCTGACCAATAGCTTTCGAACCTTGTACACCAGATGTCTGTTTCTGTATCAATACAACCCGTGTTTGCTTTGAAATCAATAGGACAACAATAGCGGGGAAGTACAAGTAGTATAACCAAGACGAAAGAGCACAACCAGCGTAAAATAATTTACAACTTCGCCCGCTTGCCCTCCTCGATGACAGGGTTGACAAGAGTGCCAATTCCGTTGCCCAGCCACACCCGACAGTCATCTCCGTTCTTAAGCACGATAGCGGGCTTCCGTGCAAATCCAACACCAGCGGGAGTCCCGGTCAAGATAACAGTGCCAGGCTCGAGGGTGGTTCCCTGGGAGAGGAAAGAGACAGTCTGACGGACATTGAAGATTTGGTTCCTGTACCGAACCCATTGAATAGGGGAAGCAGACATAAGCTGTGTGACGACTTACTGGGTGGTACCATCCTGAAGAGTCTTGCCGTTGAGTGTACAAGTGAGAGGGATGACCTGAGGGTCAGGGATGGCGACGTTGGAGACCAGACAAGGTCCAAGAGGTGTGGTGTTATCTGCGTGACGTGAGCATACAACGCACGACTCTAGTCAAGTAGCTTACCGAAGCCCTTGGAGAATCCCCACTGTGTAGTGGTCAGCTGATGCTTGCGGAACGAAACCTGCCTCGGGCATTAGTAACGTGCTCGAGCACCGCGGCAAAATACTAACATCGTTCGCGCCAGTGTACCCGAGGACATAATCAAGGGCATCGGCCTCCGACACGTTCTTCGCCGCCTTACCAATTACGATCGTAAGCTCAACCTCGTAGTCCGAGAGATGTTCCTCGACTGGTTGTGCGACCTTGGGGATGTAAATAGGAGCATTGGGACCAATCATGGATGAGAGGGGCTTGTAGAACAGAATGGGGGCGCTATTGATGTCCGACTCCGTTAACCACTTGAAATAGCACGTCAGAAGGACAGGGACTCACACGGGCTTGGCCATCTTTGTCTCAGCCTAGATCGAGCGGGTGAGTGAGACTGAACGGAGTATCAGAGTGAGACATTACGGACGGCATGGTCAGAGTAGTTGAGGCCCAAGCAACGGACAATCTTGAGCTCCTCGCGTGAGAGGGGAGCGAGGAGCTCTTTGACCGTCAAGATGGTGTTGGTCACCTGTGCAGTGGGGTCGAGGGCAGACCCTGTAATCTCGTATGCCTTGATCGTCTGCTTGTTCCAAGCAGCGAGGCCGACTGAAAGGACATGAGGACAAGGCAAAGAGACACGTAGTTTTACTTACCATCAAGCTTGGCGTCGACTGGCTGGCCGATGTGGACCTGTGCAGTTTCCGCGGCGACAAAGCGAATCAGACGCGTCCATTGCTGGAGAGGACAAGTCTGCTTCAGCGTTCATTGCGCCTGTATGATAGCTATACGCACTGTTCTTATGGGAGCCATGGTGGTAAGCGGTAGAGCTGATATTTGATGGCTGGGAATACGCACCGAATATGTTTGCCTTATAGACAGTTCCAGCTGGGAGAAGCTTTTCGCGATCGTAATTGCGCTCCTCCGAATCCCGTGTCACGCTGAGATCACGTGGTCGCAACGCGTTTTATTTTGGCACCCATAAGCGCCTACTCCCATCAGCACTTCGAACTCAACCTTCTGTATTCGTATTCGTACGACTAGCACCAGGATCACTCAGGTTTACCCTCTAACTCTTTCCGCTACCGATGGCAGCAATGACTGGGACGATGAAAGCTACTCTTCAGGATGCACTCGACGACGTGCGCGCATTGCTTTCCTTTCAGGAGATTCACGCTGAGTAGTTGACTGCAGATCAGCTCCTCAAGCTCATCTTCGGGGCGACGGTCTCGCTCGCTTGCAGTACTGGAACAGCAACTCGCACTAGCATGTGCGCCAAATGTAGAGGACGATACGATGAGCCTCTTTCTTGAGCTGCAAGGCACCTTCGAATGCAACAGTGAGCTGCACAGGTTCAAGTTGGTTGTCGCTTTACGTTTGCTGAAACGTTAGCGAGACAGTTCCCTCCAGGACATTCTCATGGATACAAATAGCTACTTCTCAAGTAGAGTCATTAGCAGGGAAAGCTTCCACTGATAGTACGTCAAATTCCGCCCAGCCCCCGCTTCTCGTACTAACTCATCAATACAGAAGACCGCGAGGCGGAATTGAACGCTATATGCTCACAGCTATACCAACTACTCTCCATTATACAAGGAATCGTTCTACACCATGCTGCCAGCAAAGCGTACCTGGGTCGCCGATATCCACTTGAGGTATGGAGCAATTTCCCCTAGAATATGCAATCTGAATCCCCGAAGGTTCTTGTAGCACTCCTGACGACTTCCAGGCATACTTCTATGATCACCCAGCAATCGGGGATGGACAACTCGGTCACGGGCCCATCATCCGACAAATCCTCCTCAGTGGCACATCTCTCGTCCGCCGTCCTCGACACTTTACTTTGTGTCCTGGTTGATTCTTCGCCCGCTCTCCGCGCATTTGAAGAAGCCAATGGTGTCCAGGCCATCGTCAAAATCTTGAAGAGGGCTGGTACGCCGCGAGAAGTTAGGTTCGTGGCTGTCCTCTCCCTTCACGTCGTGGGATCTCACTCCAATCAAGGATGAAATGCCTTGAATTCCTCTACTTCTACCTGATGGATGAGACTGGAGCCCATAACACTGATGTATCAGCACTTGTTGCACAAACTACGTCCACCTCGCCAGTCACTACTCAACCTAATACACCAATGCGAACGTCAGGCCCGAAAATATTTCCTCGGCCCGTCTCGGGTGTTTCCAACTTATCCTTCGCTTCAGCATCTTCGTCTTCATCGGGTTCATCTTCAAGATCAGCAACGTCATCGTCATCAATTTCCTCTACGTCCTCATTCTCCACAACTACAACCCACACGAGCGTGCACAGTGCTCGGGCGCCATCCCCAGTCAAGAAATCCTACTCCTCTCCCGCACTCCCTCCAGACCCACACACGCCTCCAAGCTCTCCACCTCCCGTTCCCGAGGTTACCAGGAAGACGCCACGACCGATCAACTCTCAAACACGCTCGATGCTCATGCTCCGAAAGGACCTCGACTACGAGCCTCTCAGCCCGAAGAAAGCTCAGGTATCGCGTCTTGGCGTTGCAGATGGTCTCTCAACTCCACGAGTACGCGAGAAAGCTGCGAGTGGCAGATCCGAGCTCAGCTCAGGATCCTCATCTTCGCTGCGTCCAGTAGAGTCAACGGAGAGCCCCGAGAAAGTCAGCAGACACGAGCGGATGCGGACCACAGATGAGAAGAAGGAGATATTGGGTACTATGCTCGGAAACGTGGAGGCTCTGGTGGAAGGAGTACGCAAAGCTGGGATTTGGGGACTCAGCTAGCGCAATCTCGCGCTGCTGGGAACGTGGGCGTCGTCCTAGTCCAAGATATTTGGTTTTACCTCACCCTGCTGTATTCTACGCTCCGCTAATGGAAGTACAGGCCAGTGTCACTTTATGGATGCTCCCTGGTTGGCATAGCATCCAATCAAGCTTAGACAGTACTCGCGGCCTGGCTTCACTGTAGCTGCTGCTCTTTGTGGCTACCATAGTTTCTTGGTGCTGTCAGGGAGCACGACAGATGGCTCCAGTCCTTCCGAGCTGTAAACATACGCCTCTGTAAAGTCGCCTACATGCCTCATGCCCTGAACACGGTTTGTATCGTGATGAGCTGGGCAACCAGATCCTCAAAGGGGCCAAACACTGGCAGAAGCCAAGCCACTGACATGCACAGAGCATACTACGACTCGACGATGAAATTTGCTTTTGCTCTTGCTAAACCTCCGAGCTCATGCCAACTCCAGACGTGAGCCATCAATACACAAGCATCATCCTATGGACCGACGGCCACAGTCAGTCGTGGCTAGGAGCAGTAACTTAAGCCACGAAGACGCGACATCAATACATCTAGAAGCCGAAACCTGGAATAAATAATAACCTGGACAGTTAACGTTGCAGGGTGAGTGAGTGTCAAAGTGAGAAAGACTGGATGCGACCAAGCGACGGCTCTTTATACTTCCTTGCCGGGATCAATGCCTGAACTACTCACGACATCGCCACTCAGTCGCCACTCAGTGAATACCTGACGGGCTTCGGTGCGTACCTCAGTGCGGGCATATGCATATCAGTTGATGTAAAGAGTCTAAGTGCTTCATAGACTAGGGATATGATGGTACAGCGTGTTGACAGTAGGCTACAATTGTTCTAAGAGTGGGCGCGGGCTTGCGCAAACTCTTCCAAGAATTTCTCCTGGGCCCTGACCACGACTTTCACATGGTCGAGAGAAAGGGGTTCATCCCTAAAATTTCAATCAGGAAAAAAAGATTTGAGACAACAACATCAGACTTACAAAGAAAGTGACAAGGCCTGTGCGGTACGAACGAGATTCTTGATTGTTCGACCTGTAAGAAGAACGCGTGAGCAATCAGAAACATACGACGCGACTAAGCTCCTTACCATTGAACCGCTTCTGTGAAAGCTCCTCCAAGTCAGCCAGCGAGACATAGCACTGTGGCTCCTTGCCATCCAAACGAACGAAGTCGTCCTGAGAGCCCCAGAGTGGTAGCCCTGCGAGCTCAAAGAACTTCTGCCAAATTTTCAAGCGAGCGGAGGGTTCAAGCTCAGAATATTTGATAGCTACAATATAATGGCATTAGCGACAGTTGCTGATCTTGTTTAGCAAACGTACCGATCGAGAAACGGGAAAGGAACGCATCGTCAAAAGTTTGAATACGGTTCGTGGTCAGGAAGAGCACGCCACGGTGATACTCAAGAACTCGAAGCGCTGCTGAAACAAGCGCGTTACGCTCAATCTCGTGGAGACTCCTTTGTTCCAGGAACACCTGGGTTAATGTTGTGAGCTACCAAACTCGGTACAACAGGTCGCAGTCACTCACGTCCGCCTCATCGATTAGCAGAACAGCATCCCAAGCTGTTGCAAGCTACGCATGCAGTATGTCAGGGAATCGAAGCTTTGCAATGGGGATCGCGTTGCTTACGTTCAGTAGTTCTTGAAGCTTCGACTCGAGCGTTGATGGGTTAGTCGTTAGCTCCAAAGAACTGACATTATACAGAGGTCTCTGTAGGTGTTCAGCAACCGCTTCTGCGGTCAGGGTTTTCCCTGTTCCAGGTGGACCATGCAGAACGGCGATCTAGGGAATGGGGTGAGTTGCATATAACGTGGTTTCTATTTGTGACTAACCAGTCCACCACCTTTCCCGCTGATGACATCCGTAATTATCTTCCTCGAGGTGATGGAGTTCTTCGTAACATTTACCAGACCTTTGATCAATGTCTGCGGAAAACAACGTCAGTCTGAACTCATACTCTCCCTCAAGAGATGTGATTACCTTGGTATCTTCGTCCAGGACGAGATGATCCCATGCTTTAGCGTCAAAGGTGATAGGACCAACCTCGTCGACATCGAAGCTCTCGTAGGCCTGAGGACGACTTTCAGCACGAAACAACAGAAAGGAGCGCCTCAATAAGCACCTTCGTGTGAAGATTGAATCCATACACTTCTCCCGGAAGCAAATCGAGGTCTTCCTCGGGGGCTTCGGGGATTTGTTGATCACTACGACGCTCTTAAGCCCTCGACCGAGTCAGAAATGTATCGGTGACATACGGGTTTTGGTGATATCCACCGTTGTAGTCGTACGCTGTTCGATCGACGACAATTCGATCCTAGTGTGATTGTTTGTCACATTTTCCCTGGCTGTACATATGGTTACATACCCCTTTATCTGTAAAAAGGTCAAACGATGCGTTCATCAGGTTCCAAGCAGAGAAGACCTACAGTATTTATAGTGTATACCCGACAATGCCGTGTAGCGTTGTCCACGAGCTTCGTGACATGTTGAGAGACCGCAGCATGGGAGAGCAGAGCGACTTACCGACGAGCACCTCTCGTACATCATCAGTCAGGATTCTACACGTCAACTCCGAAAGCGCCTGGGTTCCCTGAATCGGAAAGGGTCAATCGAGGACACATCGAACGAATAAGCGACTCTTACTGGGTACTTGAAGATTGTGAAATTTTTACTTTCTTGTAGGTATGCAGAGCCGCTCCAATACAACCCATTGCCAGCAAGGTTGAAGCCGCTAAAAGGAAGTTTTATCAGATATTGAATTTCTATAACATGCGCGGCGTGCTCACGTTGAGTCGGTGTCGTAGTAAACGTCGGTGAGCGTGAAGGCAACCTAGTATAGCACGGTCAGAGGTCACGAAGACTAAAGGAGACTCGAGACCCAACTAGATCACTTCCGGATCCGCTATAATACTTCTTACCCTTCTCGAAGTAGTATATGAGGAGATCGAAGGCGATGTTTCCATATGACAGTTGGAGCGCGAGACGTTCGGCTCTGTTAAAGCTTATTTTCAGTCCGTTCAAAGCAGGGCTGAGGGTACTTGCGTTGGTTTGAACTCCTCTTCGATCAGGCCGAGAAGAACGCCAACGTGCTCCACGACGTCTTCCAGATAGTGTCGTGCGTCTGTTTCGGTCTTGTCAACTGCAGCGATCATTAGTCTATGATTCGGCGTCAAATCTCAATCGTACACACAGCTGAGGGAGTCGGTGCGACCGAGCTCTTTCGCTTTCACCATAAGAGGTCTCCCCGAAAGCGAGGACAGGGCCGCCTGAGCATCTTCAAGATGCGTTTTCAAGGAGTTCTTTTTCCGGAACAACATGACGAGGGAATATTCCGGGTTATCTTCGAAGAACTCATCGGCAATAACAAATCTGCGTGTTGCCGGTCAGCGATGTAAGAGTCCGAAAGGGGGGAACTCGAACCGAAGGAAATCCAGAAGTGGGCGACTGAAATGACTGATTACAAGCTCGGGTTCCGCTGGCGCCTTGAGTAAGCAAGTAAAGTGAGATGACGGGCTTTGAAACTAACAGGTTACTTCTTTATAGCGAATGTTCATGTAGAAATAGTTGCCGAGGTCAGCACGTGGGGGCTCCCGCTTGATTTTTGTGGGGTCAAGGGGCAGCCAGCCTTTGATGAAATCCCTATAGAAATGGAACGATATTAGACTATAGTGCCACCACCGTCCAAGGATGGTCCAACCATTTTTGCCAACGTTTGAGGAAATGATGAGCAGGTTCTTCTGTCTTTTCCACCTCTGACTTCTCCGCATCTACGGCCTGAGCCAGATTCACCTTCTATGCGACAGATCTATTGATCTCCCTTGATTGTCAAATTCGAGGGGAAACTGACCTCAGTCGGTATGTTGTTCGTGCCATCATCATTGTGCACATCTTCAGACTCGGGGCTCTCTGCCGTCCTCGTAGATTCTGCGATGCTAGAAATATCAGACATGTCGTGGTGCTGCCGTAGGCACAATCTGAGGAGGAAAAAGAGGGCTCCTGTGTGGACTTTATAAGTCTGGGAGATAAACGCCACACAGCAATGATGTGGGGTAACAGGTGCACGCGTAGTACACGCGCGCCCTTCATACAGCGGGGCTATTATCCCACATAAGAAGATTCTTCCTGTGTGTGGGAGGGTTAGGTTGAAGTTGCTGTGTATCGTGAACGAATAAGATGGGACATCCTCTACAAATTCATAAAAGAGGCATGCAAGTCGGTGCCTTGTTGAGTCACAATGATAACCTCGTGCGAGATAGGGGTTGAGGCGCCTGATTGAACTCAATCGCCAGGTGTCCAAAGACGAATGAGGCATTTTAGGAAGGCTCGGGTGGGGATAAGTAGGAATGCTGCACTTGCTGTGCCTCTTTCATAGCTCCAATCAGAGCAAGAAAATGGAAACCACTTGCCCCGACTCCGATAACGAGAACGATACAATACATTCTGCTTGAGATTGCACTGGCAGTGTCGACTATATATATTTATTTCAAACAAACGAGGTGCTTCGACATTTACTCACTGAACATCAATTTATTTATCGAGACGAAACCCAGCGATCCAGCATGAAACAACAAACTAGATCACCAACGGCTGGACGACGACGTTAAGAAACTCTTCAATGGCTTCAAGCAAATTGCCCTTCGGCCACAATGGTTTCTCAAGATGAAACTTTCCCAGGCCATACCATCACTGGAAGGGCTGTAGAGACTTCGCGCCATGACAGCGCCCGACGACGCAAGGAATCACTTGCGCCGATTACGCGTCAGTATTGATGTAATCTTGGCTGAGGTCTACGAAAGCAACTCTGGGTACAAAACAGGCGGGTAGATTCATATCTGATAGTTCTGATTAGAACCGGGTCCGAAATGCAAAGAAGGGCCCGTGGAGTCAAGAATAGCAGCGCCTGGACTCGATAGTGTCATGTCAGTGAATAATTCGGACTGACGCACTGGCCCCCGGTCGATTTGTGTTTGCAGGACACGTGTGGTGAAGCTAAACCCCATTGACGCTTGTTGCCAGTTGGGGGCTATTTGATTCAGACTAGATAAAAGAAAAATCAGGCGATATTGCAGAAAATATACGATAGGTATCCCAAGACTATCCTGAATCGCGCTCCTCTCGGCGCCACGGGAGCTGCGATCAGAGAAGTGACAGAAGATTCGCAAAGTGGAACCACAAAAACCAGGTTGATGATGCAACGGGTGTTGTGACGCTAGCATGATTAGTCAGGATAGCACTATTCGGCACGTCCGTAGATCCATCGGAAATAGTACGAGTATTTAGCAGCAGCACCTGCAGTTCGGAACTGCCCATTTGACAGTCAACACAGGCCTTACTCAGTCAACAATCACGTCGAGACCACGCATCCAAATGCCGAAGACACCGATGTTAGTGATCAGGTTGGTTTCGCAATATGTCTTTTCAATTCATTAAATACGACCCCTCTTCGTTACGCTTACAAAACCCTCAGTCCCTGAGCTGACCGAGACTCTTCTTCCTCATTCCTGCTCCTCCTTTGTTCTCTGCCTCTAATGTATTATTCCACTGACAGGATAACCTCTGCTGCCACCTCGTTCCTTGGCGCAGCTTTCAATTTTGCGCTTGCTGCCCAGCTATTCAGCGCATGGCGATCCCTCACATGGGAGCCAGAGAGTGAATGGGAGGGTTCAGGGTTCTCGCTCAATAAAGACGGCGCACGACTTATTTGTGGCCTATTCTCTGCCTACTTTGGGGCTGCATCCGCCATATGTGTCTTCGGGCTTACAGGCATTATCAAGGTAAGTCATTAGAGTTCAGGCCGTTTCAAGAGACCCAACCTCAATTCTTCCTCCAGAGCACACCGTCATTCGTTCGCATCTATCGCAACTATCTGATCGGTGACTTTGCATTTTTCACGCTCTTTGCGGGCCTTGCATCGTCCGCCATCTTCGACCCCGCATCACGTTCAAATGTCTGCGAACAAATAACCCGCCAACCTGACCTCCTAAGGGACGTCATTGACTTGGGGCTCAACCTCGAAAACTGCGAACAATGGTTTGAGCGAGGCGTAGTGGCCTTTATGCTTGTTCTTATTTTTATCACGGTCATCCGGGTGCGTGGAATGTTTCGTAAACTATGGAACCCCAAAATGCGCTAACCCCTCTTACCCCTTTTCGTAGCTTCATTTCATCTTCGCTTTGTCACGGTACTACGGTCATCTCGTGCACAGCCATCGCCAGACGTTCGACCCCGCACTACCTGCACCATTGCAAGATAACGACTTCGTGCAGCTGGAGCGGATATATCTGCTACCTGGTCACTCCAACACAGCAGGCAACAAAGAGTCGTTCGTCGATGCGCCTATTTATGCTCCAGTACCCCTGGCACAGGTGTCGTCACAGATGGCCGACGAGCTACGCGCGAGCGCTACGGAAGCTTGGGTAAGCCGAGGACGGCTGCCACCTCACAGGTTTATGCCGTCACATCCCAGCGGAAATGATCGCCTGCGTTCCATGCACCCTTTGCCCCACCGGTCGCCGTTGCCTGGCCCAATACATCTAACTGACGAGAAGCTTTAACCCCCCACCCTCCTAACTTCCCCTGATGTTGGATGTTAGGTGATATCAGGAGGTCGTGGAGAAAACAGCGGGGAGTTGGGTCATTTGGTTGGTTATGTATCATTTAAGCGCATTCTGGAAATGAAGGCTCGAGCTGCTGGGATCCGTTCTGTCATATCACCGTGTATGTTGCTAGTTAAACGCACCTCCCATTTGTATGTTATTCACGAATCATGATCTTATCTGATGCTGCTTGTAACGACGACTACTATCAAGCCGGAGGGCTCGAGAATATCCCGCTTTGTCCTGGAATATTCATAATTGGGCGGCGCCCGATGACTCAGAGCCTAACCTTAGTGTAAAGAACCGCGATTTTTACTGGGACAAGGTTTCGTGCGCTGGTGTTTTACTTATGTCTGGGAACCCAGATGCAGTATAGTATACCTCTCGAACAGCTATGCGGGGGGGCACCGAGCAGTAGAGTCTACAAAGTTCTACTTCAAATTGTACATAGCCAATTCCCACCACGAACGAGCCTGTTTACCGGCCGTTTCACCTCCAGTACATGCTACACCCGTGGATCTTCTAGTAAAACTTGCTCACGCAGCTTTCTGAGCGCCAGTAACCGAATTTTTCCGCTCAAGGTCACCGATAGCTCCTCAAAAAATGGCACAGGTCCGCGCACGATCACTGTCACCTGCGCCAACCTCCGATTCCCTTCAAAAGCGGCTAAAGACCAGCCACACGTCTTCTTCACAAAATCTAGACATCACATCACGTTTTCATCTAGGCTTGCTCGAAGCAAGTAGCGTACAGGAGCTGAACACAAGTTATGCTACCAGCAAGCCGTTCAAGTATGCTGTGATCGAGAAGCTTTTCCAGGACGAACTGTTGAAAAACGTCAAGGATGAATGTATCAAGGAGCTCAGTTTCTCGGAGAAGGAGACAGACATCTACAAGGTGAGCTGCTCATAACCACGACCAGGCGCGATTGGGACCTAACGCATCAATACCCTTTATGCGGCAGGTCAATCAAACGGGCGACCTTGCCTCACTAAACTACCTCTCAGAAGCCCAACTGGCTCTCTTCCCAAACCTCCTCGCTCTCCGTGATGCCCTCTACTCGACCGAGTTCCGCGGGTTCATCCAGGCTGTGACTGGCTGCGGCGCCCTCTCTGGGACAAAACAGGACATGTCAGTCAACTCGTATACCAAAGGGTGCCATCTCCTCAACCACGACGACGTCATTGGCACCCGGCGCGTGTCGTACATTCTGTATATGCCCCTCCCTTATGGACAGCCTTGGAAGAAAGAGTATGGAGGAGCCCTTGAGCTGTATCCTGTGCGTGCTGGGCCTGGGGGTGTGCCGGAACCTGAGGCAGCGCCCTCAAAAGCTATCCCGCCCAGCTGGAACCAGTTCATCTTCTTCGAAGTGCAGCCGGGAAAGAGCTTCCATTCTGTGGAAGAAGTTGTGGTAGAAGAGAATGGCCATGCCAGGCTGAGTATAAGTGGATGGTTCCACGCAGCTCAAGAAGGGGAGGAAGGATACGTCGCAGAGACTGTCCTACCCGAACTCAAAAGCTCACGCGAGCAACTTGTGCGTCCTTCTACCCTTCGTGATCGATCCACGCCTGAGAGCATTTTGCTTAGACCACAAGCGCCACTGCATTCACGCCATACTCAGAGACGTCTGAACCCCCTCATCCAGATGCACCTCTCTCGTCGGAACACATCGCCTTCCTCACAAAATACTTCAATCCCGTGTATCTTCAGCTGCGCACGATGAAAACCCTCATGGCCCGTTTCAATGCTGAGTCAAACCTGGAACTTCATCACTTCCTGTCAAACAATCTCCTGATGGAACTCGAGCCCAGTTTACTTGAGACAGACGTAGCTGATGGACTGGACAATTCGACTCGTCAAGGCCGCGTAGCATCTCACAGCGCCGGCGTGTCTGGATCTTGGAGTGCCCAAGGACCGCCTCATAAATGGCGGTATTGCACCCTTAACTCGCCCTCGAATGAATCAGTATCACCCGCAGAAAGAATTCTCCGTCAGCTGCAGGATGAGCTCTTCCCTAGTGCCGCCTTCCGCGCATGGTTAAGCGTGCTGACGAGGCTCATTCCATTGAGCTACTCGGTCGAAGCGAGAAGGTTTAGGCCTGGTATGGACTACACACTTGCAACAAGCGAAGATGGCGATTCAAGGCTTGATGTCGTGCTCGGACTTACACCCCAAGTGAATGAAGAAAAAAAGAACGGGAAAGCGAAAGCGAAGGAGGAGGATGAAGAGCCTACTGGATGGCATTCTGGCGAGTGGGGTGGATGGGAGGTGGGCATTTTTTCGATACCCTTGCAGCGCATGTCAATGACCTTTGCCCCGCCAGTGCTATATGGCCCCTCATGGTGAAGAAGACGACCCTGCAGTCTACCGATCCGGTTCCAGCAAAAAGTCAGAGTCAAAAGAACCGTCCAAATTAGGGGGAGATACAGATGAGGACGGGAATGAGATGGAAGCAGAGGAGCAGGAAGGAGATGGCGAGGAGGATAGTACCCTATTGACCGTCCAGCCCACTTTCAACTGCTTATTGCTGGTTTTACGAGATGAGGGCGTACTGCGCTTCGTCAAGTACGTTTCGGCTGCAGCGCCAGGATCTCGGTGGGATGTCTGTGGCGAGTATGAGGTTGGCATGGTTGAAGATGCGGAGGAGGAAGAAGAGGCTTAGTAGGGACTTGCAGACGTCAGTCATGCAGCGGATACATAGCAGTTTAACGAAATAAGCACCTCTCTTCACATAACTAGAATACAATTTTCTGGTTCTGAGCAGGTACGATTGCAGCAGACTGTCGAGGAGCCTGTGCAAGGGCAGCGCCAGGTTTTGCGCGGCCTCTATGCGGTCGATCTCCACCGCCACGGTTTGGTCGCTGGAAGCGAGGCGTAGACACTGGTTCTTCGTTGACCTCCACCATCGCGGTCTCTTCATCGACCTCTTGCCTATTCGAATGTGAGTGGCGCCTCGGGGTACGCTCAAAGCTACTCTTCTCATTCCTGCCACCGCCCCGTTCTTGTTTCGGGGGTCTTGGACCACCTCCACCTCTCCGCACGGCTTCGGCAGATGCATATTCGACCACAAGGTCTCGACCATTCAAGCGATGGTTCCGCGGGTTTGTGAGGGCATTGGTGGCATGCTCGATGCTCGTGAAGTCAACGAACGCAAATCTGGATAGGCCAGTTTATCAGAGGCGTTCGTAGAAAAGCGATAAGGCGAGGTACCCCTTGCATGCACCGCTATCTTCGAAAGTACCCATACGGATCTTTCGTATCCACAAGTCTTTGACTTTCTCCTGGTCCTCGTTTTCCTCTTTGACGGCAACGTCTTTCCCTTTCCCCTTATCGCCGCCTTGCTTAAAATGACGATGTGCTATAAACAACTGCCGTATCGAATCTTCTGTTGTTTCGAAGCCCAGGTTCCCGAGAAATAGAGTGGGCGCTGGAGGCTGCTTTTGTATTCGCAGGATTTTTTGTGCGGTCTTGGTCAGACCGGTAGACGGGGCTTTTGGACCGGCAGGTGTTGCAGTGCCCTCTTCGGCACTTTCAGGGGCTTTGACTGCAGGCCGACCGTTGAAGTCGTTCCCTGCATGAACTTATGAGCGAGATGACTTCTCAGGATAGTTGCATGGGACAGCACACCATCTTTGATTAGAAGATTCCGGCCCTCCAGTTGGCCTTCAGATAACGTGATGGCAGTGACCTTCGCGTCTGGCGTAGCAAAATCCACATACGCAAAACTATTGCAATTTCATCAGCTCGGGGAAGACGGTTGACGTACGAGACCTTCACCAACCCCATATTCTCCCCCTGTTTTCCTCGTTTCATAGGCATGTGTATTCGCGTGATCTCCCCAGCGCCATGGAAAAACTCCTTCAACGCCTCCTGACTCGTCCAAAAGGACAAGTTACCCACCCAGACCGAGTTCTGGCGGTTGGGCTTTGCGCCTTTCGACGATCTGGAAGCGGCGCCAGTGGTAGTGATGGTTTTTGCGGCAGAACCATCGTCGAGCTTGCGTTTTTTGGAGGGGGATTTTGACTCTTTCTCGGCTTTTAGCTCTTTTTTCTTTTGCCTTCTTCGCTCGGCATGAGAGAGGACGAGTTCATCTTCCTCTGGTACAGCGGGCCCTTCATCGTCGCCGGAGTCGTTGCTACTGGATGTTTCAACTTCTTCTTCTGAAACCTGCTTCCGTTTTCTCGCAGGCTGTGGACTATCTGAGTCCGAAGAGGACGACGAGGGCGAGGAAGACATTTCGGGTCAGGAAATCAGAGGATATCGCAGGGCAGAATCGGCCCCCGATTGCAAGTATGTGGTCAAGCCTCGGGCAAGTTTTGATTGAGTTTGCAAACACGTGATGTCGATCAGGCATGGAACGCGTCTTTTTCCAGCTGTGTTTTTGGATACAATGGATCAGAGACGAGGCAACGTTGGTTCAATGGACACGAGATGCATATTAAATCAGCACACAAGATTTACAACATTAATATCTACGTTTAGGCTATCTGTGTCCAGGCAAGACGCTCAACTCACAAAAGATCAGTAAGTCCTTGCATATAGATAAAATCCGGTCCATCATCGCGACCCCTTCGACGAACCAATCTTCCTCTTCCCTGCCTCTTCCAAAACGCTCTTCGGACCCCGTTTCGCCATTGCCCAGATGAAGACGACGACAATGATGACGAACTGCAGCCAGAGCCAAATTTCCAAAACGAATGACACTATCCCTCGGTGCTGCGGAGGCTGCGCCGTTACTGATGATGCCCTGGAACGAACTGCCACGGTCGAGCTGTCCGCAGACCCCGTCTTATCATCCCGTGTATCAAGAGATGAATTCACGTCGCTCTTGTTCCGGCTGATCGTGTCGACGACAGCTTCGAAAGCATTGGCAAGTCGCTCAGGAATAGGTGTAGACGGCCGGCTGATGTCGATGCTGCCGTGTTTTTCGGACGGGAGGAGTGTCCCGCCGAAGCGTCCTTCAATCCAGTGGCTGGTCCGCATCCGTATGGTACGGCGTTTCTTCTCGGCGGGTGTTTCGAAAGTGCGGTCGGGAGGACTTGAAAGGATCCTGCTCTGGTCCCCCCGCCAAGCACCAGGGCGAAGACTAATGCTCCCTTGGGACGCTGGGAGTGCCGATGTGGAAGCCCCCACAGATCCCTCCACTTCTGAGCATGCATTCGAAAGGATAGAATCCACGCCTATGGAAGTAAGGGATCCCGGCAGGCTGATATCTTCAGCACCCGACACGATGGATGTCAAGCTGATCAGGCTTGGAGTCCGGAAATGATGGTTGTCTACGGTATCGTCCTGAACTTCCCGGCCGTCCCAAACGCCATCGAAAGCAGCGCCGAGCTCACTGTCAAGTGTGGGATGGCGAAGCGCGCCTTCTGCCGGAGGAAACATGGTGCCGGTCAGCCCTGGGCTCGAGATGGGTGATGGAGACCCAGATGCAGAAGGAGTAGTGGAGGTATTGCTCGGCTGAGGAACAAATGGCACCGGCGGCAGACCGGGAATTATCAGTGAAAGAACCGATGGTGTGCCTTCAGAGACAGGCGAACTGGGTGAATCAGCGCTCCCTTGGGGCGAATCAAACAAGCCCACGACCGAGCGTCGTGCCTTTTGTTGGTGTGAGGCAACCGGCACGTAATCAGGTATGATCGCGTGTCTGAAGCTGCTCTGCATGTCCGCATCGATGCTGTTGGCAAAATCGACCGACGCTTCCGCAGACAGAGAGCGACGTAAGCTTGCGAATCGTATCGTTTCGTCCCCTTCGTCCTCTCCTGCCCCCGGAATGCCCTCGTTGCTCTCTATAAGCCACTCAACACCATCTCCATCCCCTAAGCTCTCGTAGGCAAGACGGATGCTGGTTGCATCTTTCTGTACTGCTTGCAGCTGGGCTGTAGTCCTGGCTTGCTGCTCGGTAATCTGAGCGTTAGTCTCTTCAAGCTCTTGTATCTTCAGCAGCAGCTGTGAGACGAGAGCGTACTCATGGGTTAACGCGGTCGGAGACTGGGTGAGAGTTGGAAAGAGGAAGTTGTTAGGTTGTGAAGCAGAGCGAGAAAGTGCATTTTGTAGGGAAACCCTCCTAGGTCGCACAGGAACGTCAGCGTCTTCGGTGTGCAGTGGTCGAAAGACAGCTTCAGATATGTGTCTTCGTCGAGGCTGGGCTGGAAACCTGGACCTGGAAGGGTGCCCCAAACCAAGAGCGGTTCCCTGGGTAGACAGCACCCCGCCTGGGGCAAAATCCCGGATCCCGTTGTCCTGAGCCTCGCTCTCCGGCTTTCCCCGGAGAGCACGAAACCTTTCCTCCCTCTCGCGCTTCTTTCTCTCGGCCTCCTCGTCTCGCTGAGCAACAGTTCCGCTCACGACTCTAGCCTTTTCCTCAAGCTCGTCACTTTTTGCACGCGTTTCCTCGAGCTCATCCCGAAGCCCCTGGATCTCTTTCTCCAGATTCCGAAGCTTCTTGCGACCTGCCTGATCTGCTTGAGTAGATTCAGCCTCTAGCTTTTCGAGCTTGGCAAGAAGTTCTGCATTCTGGTCCGACAAGAGAGCCAGATCTGAGGGCGACACGGAAACACGTCGATGATGTCGTCTGGCACGTGGTGCGTGCAAACTGTGGCTGGATGATGTGTGCGAGACGTCTCCGCTGTAATAATGAGGCGACTGAGGGAATTGGGAGTCTGGGGATGTTGGGGACGGAGTGAAGGAACTTGTGGGTGATGAAGACGTTGGAGAAGGTGGTAGGCGAGCTAGGAGCGCCTTGTGTCTGTTCTTCAGCTCGAGATTATTCTCATACAGAGTCTTGCACACAGTAGTAGTCACGTTGAGCTCTGCGGCAGGTCAGAGGGTTGCCTCAGCCAATCAAAGAAAAAGAAAGTACCATGTTCTCGATCTTTGATAAGTCCATCTGCTTTTTGGAGCAAACCTGATAGTTCTTCTCTGGATCGTTCATTCCACTGCTCTGATGAGAGAGATAAGCGGCTCCAATCCGTGCGCAGAGCCTCAGTGGGGAAGTTAGTTTGATCACTCTGGGGGAGAGGATCGCCAGGTAGGGATGCTATACGGTAAGGAGGCGGAGGAGACGACTTGACGTGAGAAGAGGGGCGCCGAGACCTAGCGGGAGGTCGCGGTCGCGGAGTAGCTGACACAGAACCGGCCAGCATCCAAACAGCTAGCTCGCAAGTGTAATAGCTAGTAGAACAGCTGGACCAAGAATATGTCAAGGTAGTAAGTTATGTTCGTCGTCAGTCGATTTACGTTCTCCCTGGCTACCTGACGGGAGTGATGTGGCGGAAGGAAAGAAAGAAAAAGGGGGCGCCTTGTCGAGCTTTGGAGGGCTTAATGCCCATTAGACTGAAACCAAAGTGCGATCCTAGAACTAAGAGAGCTCAAAAGAGGTCAATGTTTTCAAAGTGCTGGTTTTGCGGTGGAACGGTACCACGTCAATCATTTTGATTTCGACCGCATTCACGTGCCCATAATAATCCTTTACATCGTCCTCTACAATCGGCCGCCTAAAATCGAAACCCACGGTGGCCCCCAAGTATCCATCATGCATCTCTTTTTTCAATGCCTAGTCTGCTGTCCAGTTGCGAAACTGCGCCGAGGGCACAGCATAACCTGGAGCCGACAATCCACCAATATTGCAAGCGAAGAACCAAAAAAAAAAAAAAAGACAGGGGTATGCCAGTGATGTCGTACAAGCTCCATCATCTCCCCCATGTTTGCGGTGTGTGGGATTGACCTGTGATGCCGTCCAGATCATCTCCCCTAACTTATTGCTCCTGCTTTTGATTCCGACTTGTTGGCTTTCCAAAGGTAAACGTGCCTACTGAGCCATTCTCCCCAAACCCAAACGCATTAGAGTTTGACTTTCATTCTTTCTGATCGCAACTCTGCTTCTCAGAATCTCTTATTTTGCCTGGGCGCTGAACGGTTTGCACATCACATCTATCTGCCTGCCAGGACGCTGGAGCTCGCAAAGCAGATAAGGTTCCATTCACTGTGGTAGTTCCATTTCCAATCGTAGACATATTCAGAGCACGAGCGAACAACTTCGTTATTCCATTTTCAACCAGACCATACTGCGCCACCAGGAGGCGTGTAGCTCTGGAGGTTGTTGTAAATGTTGATCTAGATGGGGGCAAGTCACATCAGTAATGCGAAAGATGTTGACGACATACAATGTAGTACTCACGGTAATACCAGGGTCAGTGGGGTGGTATGCACCTGGGAGGGCGATGGTAGGCGGGCTCGCGCTTCCACCACCAGTGATCTTGACCTGGGCACATCCAATGTAGAACTGTGCACCGGGATAGCTGGATGCGACATGAAGAGCGATCTGAAACGCGATAGTCACTATAAGTCGTGTCCAACGAGAGAAAAGACTTACAATTTCAGCACGGAGGAGATATTCGCCTGCAGGAAGGGAAGCAGGGATCACTACACTGTGCTTGCCTAAGGTTGACAACCGTCAGCTTTACCCCCATTACGAAAAGTGTCGCCCTGATGTACCGTTATTAGCATTAACGACATCAGTGGCCCATTGCTGGGTACTGGGGTTCAACAATCCTGATTGATAAATCTTCGTCCAGACAGTGCCTTGGCCATTGAATGATGCAGCAGTGGATGGAGCCTTGGCAATATAGACAAGGACAGGGCCCTTATGTCCGGAAGAGATCGCATCTTCACCGGTACGCTGTGCGTGCTGGTGCCATTCGAAGGTGATCTGGGATGGAGGTGAGTGATATACGCGTTCCATTCTCTAGTGGACGCGCTCACGTTGGTGCCGGCAGGGATGCTGACGGTGGATACGCCAGACCCAGAGAGACCGTTCACGTTACAAGTGAGATCGGTTGAGGTGACATCGGTGACAGGGTTGTTATTGGGTGGGATGCGGATGTAGTTGTTTAGGCCTTGGTCCGCGCCGTTCACCCATATATACTGCATGGTGACTGTAAAGGGGGACATATAGCGGGTCAGATCAGAAACAGGGCAGGAGAAAGGCATGCTCACAGTGCGCATTGGCGATGGCCGCCGAGGCGAGAAGTGCGAGTAAGAGCTTCATTTTGCACTGGGGAGATTGGTGGGCAGGACATCCTATAGCTTTTATAGGGCCAGTCCGTGTACCACGACCGATGAGCCCTTAAGGCAGATTGATTTTGCCATGGCATGTTGTCTGAGTCCGCCCCGAGGTATAGGCTAATTCGCAGCGCTGTCCTGCTGTTACGGAGTAAAATGGCAGACCTGCAAGTACTTCGGACAATGTGGTCGACGCGAAACTTGGAAGCGCTCGTGAGTGATCGAACAGGCAAATGCTCCCGCACTCTCTTTCGCGCTCCACAACGCCTACGACAGCAGCCAAAGTCAAGGCCTTTAGACACCCAGACGCGACCGCTATTCGTCAGTTGTTATAATTGTATCAACAGCCACAATTTTGTTTTATTGCGACTTTGACCGCCCTTTCATCCTCTCACATCTTCGGAAAATCATCCTCGCCAAGCACAACACTGAGCTGACATTCCATTCGTCAGCTATCAGCCGCAAGGACGGAGTGCTCAAGTGACTTACAGCTTGGGATCACGCTGCAACCTCATGTCTGTTCTGTTCGAGACTTCTCTCGGGGATATTGTCATCGACTTGGAGGTTGAACAATGCCCGAAAACATGCGAGAACTTCCTTAAACTCTGCAAGGTGTACTACTACAACCTGAACGCTTTCTTTAATGGTGAGCTAATTGTATTCTGCTTGAGCCCGTCGCTGTTTGCTGAGAGTAGCCAAGTGTCGAAGGATTTTCTTGCCCAGGCCGGGGATCCAACAGCCACCGGCACTGGAGGGGAATCTATCTGGTCCTATGTTGCCTCTCAAGGAGAACGGGGATCAGTACCCCGGTACTTCACACCAGAACTTATCCCAAGGCTCAAGCATACACAAAAAGGCACTATCTCCATGGCCATAGCTCCTTCACTTGATGGCGACAAAGGTGGTTGTGGTAGCCAGTTCTTCATCACTCTCGGCAACAATATCGACTATCTCGACGGGAAGCATGCTGTCTTTGGTCATGTCGTCGAAGGATTAGAAACCCTGGATAAGCTCAATGAGGTGTTTACGGACCAGGATGGACGACCTTTTAAAGACGTACGAATTCGCCATGTTGTCATCCTAGGTACGAATCCTGACCTCTGGCGCTATTCTGTACTGATATATCGGATCCGTAGATGACCCGTTTCCTGACCCAGAGGGACTTATTAAGCCTCCCTCTTCGCCCACGCATCCACCCGATAACTCCACGCGGATAGCTGAAGACGAAGATCCGCTGGCCACTTTGCCAGAGGAAGAAGAAGAACGCGAACGTCGAAAGAAAGCTGCCGCAGCATCGGCCCTGACGCTCGAAATGGTCGGCGACCTGCCATTTGCTAACGTCCGCCCACCAGAAAATGTTCTTTTCGTCTGCAAACTAAACCAAGTTACGCGTGATGAGGACCTTGAGCTGATCTTTTCGCGGTTCGGCACTATTATGAGCTGTCAAGTCATCCGCGACAAGAAGACAGGAGATTCACTGCAATATGCATTTATAGAATTTGATAAACGAGAGGACGCTGAACAGGTAGGCAATGCACGGCCTTCTGTCAATTCACGCGGCTGCATGAGATCTCCCAGGCATACTTCAAGATGCAAAATGTTTTAGTGGACGATCGTCGCATATGGGTAGACTTGTAAGATTTTTTTGGCTCATTGTACATTGTCTATACTAATCTGGATGTGTCCCGTTCAGTTCCCAGTCTGTGGCGCGGCTCAATGGCTCATGGTCCAACAACCCCCAAATGGGTTCACGCCGCAGAGATAAGGGAAGCTTCGCAGGTCGGGATGATTTGGAAGAAACTCGAAGGTATCGAGTGAGCGCGAGAGATAATGACCGCAGCGACTATGGAATGGTGTTCGAGGTCCCCGACAGTAGCTCTTCGCATCGCCGGAAGAGAAGCCGAAGTAGACACGGTGACCGAGAAAGGGACCGCTCTTCAGAGCGCCGTCGCCGTCGCTCTCGCTCACCCGTCCTGTACGACAGAGACCGTCGAAGGAGTAGAGATCGACGCTCCCAAGAACGCCGCCCACGTCGCGATCGCTGAAGCCTGTCCCGGCCCTTATTTACACCTGTTTGTTCCACGATACTGCACTTACTGCCACCCCTATCTTGAGATTCAGACTGACATGGTGTTTAAGATTTGGGTCCCATAAGGACGCGTGTGGTACCGTTCCCGCCAAGTCACTTTCCAGCGCTCTTCACACTACTCACTCCGCAGTGGCTCGGCTTGGTTTGTGGGAACTTATAAAACCCCTTCGTGGCACAACCAGTGTTCAGCTTTTGCTTCCCTCCCATTCTACACGGCACCTTCAATATGACATTCTCAGACCAAGCGACGTACGCTGAAGATGCCGATGTCGTGTTAGAATCCAGCGATGAGGTTAAGTTTTGTGTTCATCGTTGTATTCTGGCTGCAGCGTCTCCATTCTTTGAACATATGTTCGCACTCCCTCAACCTCCCTCAGAAGCGCTTGGGAAGGACAACCGACCACTTATTCCCGTATCAGAGCATAGCTCCACAATAGGCACACTCCTGCAGTTCATCTACCCAGAGCCAGATCCCGAGGTCACATCGTTGGACGAGCTCGTTACTCTCCTTGCCACTTCCGTCAAGTACGACTTCTTGGGCCCCATAGCCGCATTGCGCAAGGACCTGTTGTCTCCCAGGTTCCTCAAAGAAAGTCCCACTCGTGTGTACGCCATCGCGAGTCGTTTCGAGCTGGAGTATGAAGCGCAGATTGCGTCACGGCACACACTCTCCTGCAATGTTCTCGAGTGTCCTTTGTCCGATGACCTCAAGTTCATCTCCGCACATGCCTACCATCGACTTCTCGTCCTACACAGGACGCGTGCAGAAACTGCACAAGCACTCCTCAAGATATCACAAGACGTCAAGTGCATCCAGTGCTCAGGGCCATATTATGGCGCGTTTGTGCCGCCGAAGTGGTGGAAAGAATGGGAGAAGGTGGCAAAGGCGGAGCTGGCGATACGACCAACGACCGATACCATCTTCAGCATGCCCTTGTTGGCTAGAGCTGCGTTGGCATCAGGTTGTCTCAGGTGTGCCGGGAGCATTCTTGACGCGCACGAGTTCTTTTCAGGACTAAAGAAGCAGATCGATGAACTACCTTCTACGATTTGATCATGATCAGGACCGTTCATTTCAGCCACTACATCCCTTGATTCAAAGTTTTCCTTTCCATTTCTTCTTGAACGCCCGTCATGCGGCGCCACCTTTGCCACTGAACAAGTTTAGCTTGTACTGTTTACCTCTTGTAAATTATCCTTCTAGCAACTGTAAAGCGTTAATTATGGTGCTAGACCTATATCATTATTGTAACCCTCTTTCCTTTACATTTACTGCCATACACTCGAATGTAGCATATATACTTCTCATAATGGTAGCCACCGTCTTCTTACGATATGTAGACACTACACACCAGATCGACTTCGATTGCATCGGTCAGCCATGTACCTATCTTTTGCTTGCCTCTTACGGTCACCATTCCATCACGAACTATCAATATTAATGTAGAACACACCCATCTGTCACATAGTTGCGCACCATGCAGTCCACTGGCCATTGATTGACACGCAGTATGTTTGATACGACAGCATGTTTCTGTTATTGGCTGGGTTTATCTTTACCCTCGGTGCTGCTCGTGTCCTCAAGCCTGTACCCGGAAGAATAATACCCAAGCCTCGGGTGACTTGTTGGACTGTATATACGTATACAGTCCCCAGTCGTTCATCGGGCGGGTAGCGTGATTGACAGATGTTGCATACTAGGAGGAGAGTATCATGATAGTCGCGTAGATTACTAGACTTCGATATCTTATCTGATAGGGTGGAAAAGGATAAGCATATGGTTTATGCAAGATCCGGCGCGCTTGGGGTCGAGGTGCAATCGGATTCATGTCTGGCTCTTTCACCGCAACGACGATCTAGTTGGTAACGATTTACGACCTCCACCTTCTACATTCATAAGAAAGAACTATGGCTGCACCACAGCTAGCATCGTTCAAAGTACCCGTCATCGACAATGAGCCGATGGTGAGTCTGTGGAACGCCAAAGGGAGCAATCGACTGGCTCGTTGACCAACTACGACCACAGCGGAGCTATGCCGTGGGCTCACCCGAGAGAAGAGGCCTCGAAGAAGCATTGAGACAGCTGCAACAGGGCCCAATCCCGGAAGTGCCATGCATTGTCAATGGCAAAGAAGTACATGGTAGCCCCGGTGTTTAGTTAGGATCCGCCACTGAATTTGATCGTTCCACAGATCAGAACTGGAAAGGTATCTAAACAGCCTAACCCCTCAGACCATGCCAAACACGTCTGTGTCTACCACGAGGCCGATGAGGCTACGGTAGCGAGCGCGATCAACGGTGCCCTCGCCGCCAAAGCCGAATGGGAAGCCATGCCGTGGAACGATAGAGCCGCCATTTTCCTACGCGCTGCTGAACTTGTAAGCGGAAAGTACCGTTACAAGCTAATGGCAGCCACTATGCTTGGCCAAGGCAAGAACGCCTGGCAAGCTGAGATCGACGCTGCTACTGAGGTATGGTTAGCTTCGTATCCTCACGATACTAACTCCCACATCTCAAGTACAATCACACTGTAGCTTTCTGATTTCTTCCGGTTTGGTGTCAAGTACGTGGAGGAGCTTTACTCTCAGCAACCCCCGAAAAACTCCCCGGGTTCCTGGAAGTAAGCCGAAAAGTCGATGGTCTAGTGACTTATCTCATGCTTTTGTAGCCGCGTCGAGTACCGAGCGCTGGAAGGTTTCGTGCTAGCTGTTTCCCCTTTTAACTTCACTGCCATCGGTGGCAACCTCCCCGGAAGTATGTTGATAATCTTCCATTTCACCTGTCCATCGCTGACCCAATCGCGTCTCAGCACCCGCTCTGGTCGGAAATGTCGTAGTTTGGAAGCCTTCACCTGCTGCCACCTATTCGAATTACCTCGTTTACCAGGTTCTCGCGGAAGCCGGAGTTCCTCCTGGTGTGATCCAGTTTGTCCCTGGCCCTCCTGCTGAGGTGGTCGCCCAGGCCATCGGACACCCCAGCTTCGCAGCACTACACTTCACAGGAAGCACGTTTGTCTTCAAGAAGCTCTGGAAGGACATTGCCGCGAACCTCGACAAGTACAGGGGCTACCCAAGGATCGTTGGAGAAACAGGCGGAAAGAACTTCCATATCATTCACAAGTCTGCGGAGATCCGCAATGCTGTGCTTCAGAGCGTCAGGGGTGGTTTTGAGTACCAAGGTATAGTCAAGGGACTATTTTTGATTTAGATCACGCTCTGATGGACTGCGCGATAGGACAAAAGTGCTCTGCGCTTTCTAGGCTTTATGTTTCCTCTTCGGCATGGACGGGTGGCTTCAAGGATCAACTCCTGGCTGAAATAGCGAAGATTAAAGTCGGAAATGTCCAAAATTTCATTAATTTCATGGGTCCTGTCATGTAGGGTTTATGTGGCTGCGATACAGCACGCCACCATAACTGACTTTTGCTTCCCAGCGGCCGACCAGCGTACGATAAGACTATGGGCTACATCGGGAAGGCAAAAACCGCCGGTGGTGAGATCCTGATTGGAGGGACTGGTGAGTTACTCGCGCGTCTTGCGCCGTCGACAAGCTGTTGACTAACTGCCACACAGGGGACGACAAGGAGGGCTTCTTTATTCAGCCAACCGTTATCCTGACCAAGGATCCCCAGTCGATAACCATGACAGAGGAGATCTTTGGTCCTGTGATTACGGTAATTAAAGGGAATTTGATCTGTTAGGAAGTACCCGCTCATTCTTCGTGCAGATCTACGTGTATGAAGATGAGGACTTCGAGAAGACCCTCGAACTCATCGATAACACGTCTTCGTACGCTCTGACTGGCGCTATGTGAGTCAATTTCATTCATTAGCTCATGATTCACATACACATACATCATAGATTCGCCACAGACCGCAAGGCACTCATTACTGCAACTAACAAGCTGCGTAACGCGGCCGGAAATGTGTACTATAACGAGAAGTGCACAGGTGCTGTTGTTGGCCAACAGCCCTTCGGAGGCGCCCGCGCGAGTGGTACGAACGATAAAGCAGGCAGTATCAGCATCTTCTACCGCTTCGTATCAGCCAGGAGCATCAAGGAGAACTTCGTTGGCTTGGAGGACTTCTCATATCCGTCCAACCTGATTTGAACGGAAGAAGATGAAGGAGAGAAGGCTGTAAAGGAACCTAGAGATGTTTGTATCTCCATGTTCACTGGCATAACCCCTAGCATGCAATGTTATACGTTGGATGTGCTATACCACCACAAAGAAAGTGACCTCCAACCCCAACCAATCACTGAGGGGCTTTCTTGATTTGAATCCGGTGAAGTAAACAAAGGAAAACAAGTTACATCTTATCCCATGACGAGCAAATCGCTTTGGTGGAGCTTCCTCCAGCCAGCAGCAAAGCATACTGTTTGGCGAAGTTCTTGTCCGCACCTACATTTCCGCTCTATACACGGGTCCTTTACTGTGCAAGACCATGCAAGCCAGAGTGCCAGTGCCAAGCTCTTTGCGGACGCTGCTCAGGAAGAGGCGGAAGCTGCAGCAATAGCAGAACCTAGTAGCAGCAAACTAACGCGGTTGGAGAACGAGCATGAGAACTGGACGGGAGAAGAATCGACACAAGATGCCGTCCTGCGAATGCTTGTGGACAAGTACAAGCCTCTTCACACAGGTCCCATCAGGACCGCAGACCAAAAGTTAAAGGAAGCCCCTCCGCAGGTCCGTCAGTCTTCAGCTCTACCGTCCAGCACACGCCCTTGGCAGGAAATTGCTACGGAGCCGCTGCTTCCTACTATCGAAGGTCACAGACCTTGGCATACGACCTATAAAGTACCTTCGCATGCCTCCGCGTCCATAAAATTGGGCAACTTTTCTCCTGCTTCAGCTCGGTCATCCACCAGGTTCGATGACGCCGATGGCGCCGATGAGCGCACGAGAAGGACGGAGAGAGAGCTAGTGAAGCGCAAGCAGCAAACCAGCCGGCTAACTCGTGCCCGCGAGTCAACATTGGACTATCGACTGGGTCTAAGGGGCCGAGGCGATGGAAAGTCATCCTCTTCCGGAATCAACCCCGTGAGCCTCAAGGGCTGGCAGAGTCTTATAGAAGATCGTATAGAGGTACTAGGATGCTCCTACACGATCTCATCATTCACTTATCTTCAATGTCGTTAGAAAGCACGCCTTGCAGGCCATTTCGACAAGGTGAAAGGGAGAGGCCAGCCGATTATAAGGCTGAGCGAGGAACGTAATCCATTCATCGCTCGTGAGGAGTTCCTCATGAATCGAATAGTGCAACGCAACGGTGCCGCTCCTCCATGGGTGGAGGTTCAAATAGGTTAGTGTCGAATCTTCGATACATGCATTAGCTATCGATGAGCTAAATCTTGCTTGATAGAGTTGGAGTCCGCGGTGAATTCCTTTCGTGAAGCTCTGAAGCAATCTTGGACGAGGCGTGCAATTCGGACGCTGACCATGTCTCAACCCGCGGCTATGCTTCCATCGCTATCGATGTCGACGATCAAGTCTTTGCGCGATTGGGAGTGGGAAGAGCGAGAACGCTCTTATCACGACACCGCTGTTGCTGAACTGAACTCACTCGTCCGTAAATACAATGCGATGGCACCGTACGCGGTTCGCCGGTCATATTATGACCGGGACACCGAGCTGGCAAAGGCCTACCAAGATTGCGGAGAGGAGATTCTTCGTGGGATAGCTGAGAGAAGTCAGGGAGTGTCCGGCGGTCGCCCAATTCAACATCTCAAGACGAAATTATCTTGGGGGGCCGATGATCCCCTGGTCGGTGGGATACATCTCAGACTTCGCGACCACATTCTCCAATGGCTGCAGAGATTGCGCAGGAGATTCATCAAGAGCGGTTGAACTCGGTTAATAAATAATCTGTTTTATCTGTCTCAGCGCTCACGCACCGCATAGGGCAGTCTCCGAGGCCCGACTCGCTTCCATTTTTATTGTATCCCCTCGAATTGTAGCCTCAAGTCGTAGATCACTTGCTGTTGTACTGCTTTTTGTACGCACACTCCCCTTAGTCTGGATCTCGTACTGACTTCGACACTGTCACACAATAACAATAGTTGACTTTTATCCCATTTTCGAATTTTGATGCCGCGAGGCAGTCTCATGTCGCAGGAACGTAATTCAGCGCCCGCCCGCTTCCATGGCGAACATGCCAATCTTCTCATCGCTGTGGCAGAATACAATCGTAACGAGTTCCGTGCCAGGCAACGACGACCCGGTTCATACAACAATGAAGGCGCTTGTTGGCGTTGACTGACTTTACGTGAGCCCGACGGGCAAGTTATTTACTCGGCAGCAGGAACAAAGGGAGCATTGTTTGCAGTTGAATAATTTCCACGACAATGGCAGCCTCGTGCCCTGCCTCGCCTTTTGAGGATGGCCCAGGTCAATTTCGGGCATCTAATCTATAAAAACCCACCTTTGTCCTTTTTGATTCTCCCATCTTCAGCCTTTTTATTTCCTCGCCCGCCTTCTTCCCTCTCTCTCCCGCTCCCGTCCTCAGCACAAATGGCGAGTTACGAGAAAATCGAGGAATACAGAACCGTGTCTGGTGATATTACAGTGAGTTTTGTGCTCGTTTGTGCAGTCCGGAGTCGAATTGACCGACGAACTTGATGGTTTTCCATAGCCTGGTGACATCGTTGCCGTCAACCACGATCGCTATGGTCGCAAGGAAGGCCTTGTCGTCGGCTCATTCACTGACTTTGCTGTACGTCCTGCTTTGTGCTGTATGATATTCCATTCATTCAAATGTTGTATAGGGCCGTCAAATCCTCGAAGTCCAGTTGGAAGCCAATGAAATCTACCAGGCATAGTACGTCATCAAGTACATTCTCACCGCGGCAGCCGCTCACTATGCTCTGTAGCTACCCCACCGTTACTCGGGTGAGGCGCACAGTCTCGTACTCCCGACCTGCCGTTGCAAAACAACGAACCGTCGAGCGACGAATCTACTGGTGATCAGCTTGCGCCTCTTCCCTTCTGTTTCTCTCCTCGCTCGGACTGTCGAAATATTTTGTATTGTTAAATAACCTCCCCTCCATCTGAGAGGCTCGTCACGACACCCAAGCTCCGTCAGGGAGTGAACGCTCACTTGTTTCATAGCTTGTGATGGAACCTTTCTTATGGCGGTCCACGGGGTGGACGGCGATGCAGGGCATTGGCGGAGGTTTTTCTTTCCTTTTGGCACTCGCTCAAATGGCTTGACGGAAATGACTAGATGTGTGTTGATATCGGGACGTTAGGTCATCGTCGTAGTTCTTTTTTGGCACGTTCATCATGATGACAGAAAATGCAATGACCTCTCAGTCCTCACATTTCTCCTTCATTTGACATTACCAGTGTGAACGAGTCTAAGATGCATAGTGATGAGCGAGGGTAATCTGCACAGACGTATATAAGTAAGTACTGAAAGAAAACGGAGGCTGGAGGGAGCGAAGTGGGGCGTAGCTTGGATCGGGGGTCCTAAAGATACAGGAGGCGTAATAAAGAGATGTGCAATAGTAAAAGTAATGATGAGGATATAATTTTGAATCATGCTTTGAGGTCCACTATAGGAGAGGGGTGCATGGGCTGGGGTGACTTATGATGACGCGACGGAGATGAGATAGGCGAACTAGAAGAATGAGAAGACGAGGCGGAAAGTGAGCGATTTCGGGGAAGTTCGGGAGCTGATGCTGACAAGTTCGTCGCTTTGGATGATTTTGGCGACATGCTCGATACGGAGGTCTGAGACGCGCTTGCCTTGAGGGGCTGAGGGGCGTGTTTGGCGTCTCCGTTTGGGATGATCATAGATGAGGAGGCAGACCCATTCCCGTTTGGCAGCGAACTCTTGACGGACCCCCGTTCTGAAGGTGCAGCTGACGCACTCCTCCCCCTTCCAGCAGCCACACTCCTCACAATCCTCGCGCCACGCATGCCCCTCTCCTCTCTCAAATCCACCACACTCGCTAACGACGCCGTGGATCCATTAACCTCGGTCGAATGGTTCGGCTTGAGGGTTTCCTCTGAGCTTCGTGGTAAGCTGTGAAGCGGGTAAATGCCAGGGCGCGACTGTACCACGCGTTCGTAATAGAGCATGAACGCTCCTGACCCTTCTTGAAGCACAGACTCTATGCCACATTCTTTGACGGAGTCGTCGCTGATGCGGAGCCAGCCGTGGCCTGGGCGGTACATCGAGTCGAGGACTTCGTCGTCGTCTCTGATGTTGCCGAATCGACGACATTTGTCGCATTCGCAACCTAGGGGATCTGCGAAGCGGGGTGGCGCAAAGCGGTTTGAGCATGTGTAAGGACGAGGTTTACGACGGAAGCAGACGTAGTGGCCGAAGGAATGCTGGCCATAATGACAGACGACGGCAGATAGGCGGTAGATGGTCCTGGGTGTAGTAAACATGGCTTGTGTAGGTGTTGTGGAACGGGGCAGGTTCGGAGGAGGCGTAGAAATTGGGACCGAAGGAAGGGTTGACAGTTGGCCGGAGGTCATGAAGGGTGTAAGGTCCAGTATCTCGGGGAAAACAATTCGTATTGAATTCTTCATCGCAAATTGGCCGTAGCTGAGCGAACGGTTGAGATGGAGCGCAAGAACCTGGGGAGGCTGGATAGGGCGTCAGATCGGCAGAAGTGCCTAAGAATAGGTCTGAGATATACCCTTGCAATCATTGCCTGCTTCGTCGACGCTCCGCTGATTACTTTCTCCAACTTGACACCCTTCACATCTTCTTCCAGTCGACCGTGTTCTAACGCTGCCCTCAATTTCAACTCCAATCTCCTCGCATCCTTTGCTTTCCGCTTCCTAGAAATCGTGGGTTCGGGATCCGCATTCACGAGCTTCTCCAATCGATCTGCTTCCTGCATAAGGCGTTCGTGGGTCGCGGTTACAGAGCACTTGCGGCAGATACAATCAGTCAGCATCTCAAGCTTTGTGTACTCGGCGAGGCAATCTTCGAGTCGGCAACTCGCCTGACTCACGATTAGTAAAGCGGAATTTCTAGTTGCCACCGCATGCTTACCGCGTATCTGGGGATAGCCAGCTGCCAACTATCGAAGGCGAAATGCATAACAGCTTCTGTGTATCCGCACTCTACACAACTCCTCCTGTTCGCTGTCAACCCATCGAACACACTCATCCCCAAGTCCCGGTTCGCCTCCCCGTTGAACTGGGAAAGCCCTCCGAGACCCCGATCTCGTTGGCCTTCCTTATTCACAGCGGCAACCTCCTTCTTTATACATTCGGAGACAAGCTGGAAAAGTTCCTGGGCATCCTGGTGTTCCCGTGAAGAGAAGAGAGAATTGTGCTTCCCGGGAGAGTGGTTCACTAGTGCCTCGATAATTTCGAGGGGCCGGATTGAGTGATAAGAATTGCGAGGTGCGTTCAAATCTAGGATCAATTTGTCAATGAGAAGGAACAGCCATGGGACGGCGTCACACGCACCCTGTAACAACATGAGGAGGGTGTCGATAACAGGTGAGGGAACGTCAAGCTGCACGGCCTTGTCGTGGGCAGCGACTAGATAAGGGTGCAAGTATGATAATGAAGCCATTGCCTAAAGTGACTTTGTAAGAAATGGCGTGCATGGAAATGATGAGTGTAAACGGACCTGTATTGTGGAATTCATAAAACAATATGTCCCTGAAATGTTGACGAGCCCGGGGTAGTAGCCTTCGGACAACTCTGGTCTAGTATCTGGATTTCACGTTCAGAGAATACCAAAGAGTATGGAAGGGCTAACGTGCCTGGCTTTGCATATCCATTCATCTCTAACTGGTCAGCTCGAGAACGAACATGCTTCTTCTTCAGCTTTTTGGTCTCATGAGACGACCCGGAGCGTGACTGTCCGCTTCCCCAGTTCCAGGGAAATGAAAACCCAAGACTCTCAAGAACCATGGCGAAGAACCAGGTCCCTGATGAAAACCTAAGCTTGACCGCTTGTGCGCAAAGTAGGAAGATTAGAGGAAAGAGAAAGAGAACCGCAAGGGGTGCGATTTGGAAGAAGAGCGGGTCTTGAACCAGGTGTATGAACCAAGATCTAAGCTCCTCTGGTGGGTGCATGGGGTAGGTCACTTTCACGCTGTCAACGACATGAGCACCCGCTGGCAGTCATATAGTAGTTGTTGCAAGCTCGCTCAATATGCTGCACGACTGTCACCCTCGGAGTTTGCCTTACAATACTCTAAGTCTATTATGCTGCTATCCAATCAAGGCTACCTAGCGCAATGGTAGCGCGTTTGGCTTCGATTGCCCAACGGCACCAAAAGGTTGCAGGTTCGAGTCCTGCGGTGGTCATTATTTTATTCTAGTTTTTTGGTCCCGCGGTTGCACATCCACGTGACCTCACACTATGGCGCGTGAGCCAGTCGCGTTGAGGCGGAGGCATATTCGTTGTTCCTTGTCACTCGCCACTTGCTGCATCTTCAGTTCCGAAAAGGACTTTCGGGGTAAGGACTGACATTAGCCACTCCTTGACGCTAGACGCGCATCTCCAGATATGGCCACCATGTTGTTCTCCCAGCACTCTTCCAACCCCCTGGAGGTCGGCTCTCCCGATCCACGGAACAGAGCCTATCACAAGGAGTATATATCCGCACAGAAGATGAACAGCGCCCCAAATTTCACCTCGGAAGACGGGGTTAGTAGTATTAGCCGCCAAGATATGGTAGACTACCACAACCACCTCGCTCAGCTCTACAACCGACCATTGTCCGCAATGAAATCAAGGCCAGAGGCGGATGAGCTACCTGTAATGGTTGATCTAGATGAAAGTATCGAGAGCGGTGACGATCTTGGCTCGATGGACTGCCCGCAGGATATGTGCGACCTCGATGACGATGAAGAGGAGGATGAAGATGCAGACGCACAAGGAGAGACGGACGAGGAGATGACAATACACCTGAAACCTCGAGAAGAACGGGAGGAGATTCAACTCGAGATCGCGAATCTAGTGGCGGTCGTACCACAGCTCTCGGAGGACTACAAAATCGTCGACAGACTCGGGACGGGGACTTTCTCTTCCGTGTATAAGGCGGTTGACCTCTGGTATCATACCAAGTGGGACAATACGTCATGGCACGGACACCATCCACTATCGTCCTCTGCATATTACCAATCCGCGCCATACCCCAAGGAAAGCAAAGTCTTCGTTGCTATTAAACGTATCTACGTAACAAGCAATCCCGAACGCATACGGAATGAAATTTCCATCATGGAGGATTGTCGAGGAACTCGGCATACCTGCCAGCTTATAACTGCCTTCCGACATCATGACCAAATCGTTGCAATCATGCCATACAATCGGAATGAGGACTTCCGGGTAGGTAGTCGTACAGCTGCTATGATCTTTAGTCCTTAACTCCTCACAGGAGTTCTACAAAGATCTCTCAATGGCAGGCATAAAGGCGTACTTTCGATGTATGTTCCGTGCGCTTCGGGATGTCCATTCGAGGGGCGTCATCCATCGTGATGTCAAGCCTGCCAACTTTCTCTTCGATCCTCGAACTGGCATTGGTACCCTCTGTGACTTCGGCCTAGCAAGCGTAAGTTTCCTGCTGATTTTGGAGTTTGCCTGCTTAAACCCGGGTTCACAGCGCATGGAGTCGACAACACCGACTCATGGCGCATGTCTGCATACACCACCGTCGCGAGAGTACCCTCATGGCAAGATACGGACTCGGGAGGAGTACGACGTCGAACACCTCAAAAAGATGCAGAAGGAGGCACGGCAGAAGAGCTCTTGGCCCAGCGAGAGAGTCGGCTATCCCGACAAAGATACTCGGTAAGCTCTTGGCCGTTCCTCGCGCACATGTCAGTTAAGTACCCCCACCAGGCCACACTCAAAGGCTAATCGAGCGGGGACTCGAGGATTTCGAGCGCCAGAAGTGCTGCTAAAATGCGGACAACAAACGGGAGGTAGGCTTTGTCTGTTTAGCCTTGCACCGGGGACCTGACACCCTGTCCAAGCAATCGACGTTTGGTCCGCAGGCATGATCCTACTCTTCTTCCTAACGGGAAAGTTTCCACTACTACAGTCCAGTGATGACATCGAGGCCCTCATGGAGATCGCCACGATCATTGGCCGGCAGAAGATGGAGAAGACTGCCATTCTGCACAGTTAGTGGTTCCCTAATTCTGAGAGGCCTCGCTATGAACTCATCTTTTAGGTCGAATGTTTGCGACAAATGTGCCTTCAATATCAGCAGAAGGTATTAGTTGGCGAGAGTTTGTCGAACGACAAAATCCCAATCTAATGGACGTCCCACGTCCCAGCACTCAATACTACCCCTACAACATGAACCAGGCTGAGTCGACGCCAGGTCGATCCCAATTCCCACCTCCCTCCTCGTCCTCAACCTACTCGACATATTCTTCACGGCCCGAACGAGGCCACTCCTCGCGATCCCGCTCTCTCACCCCAGCGCATACCGTACACCCATACCCAACGCGCGAATCACACAAGACCGATGTCGAGAACGCGTTATCCCTACTTAAACAGCTAATGGAACCAGAATCAACGCGCCGAATCACCCCGCGCGGTGCGCTTTATCACCCATTTCTCGCAGACCCTTCGGAGCCAGAGGATGACGAGCTGTTCCCGCATCCCTTTGGCGAAGGTGTCTGTCGGAAATTTCATTTTATGGACGAGGTTACGGAGGAGCCTTGTGTGCTCGTTATTGTTGATGGGAAGGAGAAGGTAAGGAGGTTAGTGGCGGGGGAAGGAGTAGCTATTGGGAGTAGGCCTTGCGAGTTTCACGGGAAGGAATTTGGACTCGAGGATTGATTTGGTGGTTGTACGATGCTTGTAGTTTAGTCATTTCAGTACATATGAAACCAGAGGGGAGGGGACATGGAGTTGGCCGTCAGTAAGTTCTCGACATTAATGGCGGTCGTGATCCGTAAGTGTCGAGTACAAGTCCCAACGACTTCCACAGATGCGGAATGGACGTGATACTTGGAAGAAAAAGAATGCTCGCCGGGGAATAAAAATGACCACCGCAGGACTCGAACCTGCAACCTTTTGGTACCGTTGGGCGATCGAAGCCAAACGCGCTACCATTGCGCTAGGTAGCCATATATTTGGAGTTTGTCCGAAGTATCTATATATACTCCAATGGCTTCGAGACAGCTTGGGCGCTGCACTGCCCTCTCCTAGTACTACGTCTGCGACTCTATGATCAAGATATCTGAACACACTGCTTTACCTCGAACATCATGGCGTTAAACTGGGTTACCGTCGTTGAAAGCAATCCCTTACTCTTGCAAGGCGAAGAGTTTATCGAAACTGTGGATCAAGTCAAATGTAATATTACTATCCCAGACGCACCACCATCCACTTCGTCCGCTGCATCAGGGGGAACCGGCGGGCTGAAGAAGCTGGAAGGAGTCGGGAGACTTGACCTAACTAATCAGCGAGTATGTGCAAGTTCATGACGTGTTTCGGTTTGTCATTGACTAAAGCTTGTCACGATTTGATGCACTCCCGCCACAGCTGATATGGACGAGTCCCTCGGATGCCAGGTCGACCTTTAAGTCGTTGACTATACCCCTGGCTTCCATCCTCTCTTCCAAGTTCGAGCAGCCCATCTTTGGCGCCAACTATCTCGTTCTTTCCATCAAGCCGACTCCCGAAGGGGGCCTTACCGAAGGCACCACGCTCGAGATAAGATTCTTAAATACGGGGATGTTTAGGTTTGTAGGTACCCTGGAGAAGACGCGTGAGAAGGCCATTTATATGAGAAGACGCTCCATGGAAGATGAGGAAAACTTGCGTTAGTAACCCTTTTCCTTCACCTTCCCAGCGTTGCTCACTACCTCGTATCCCGACAGCTGAATATTCGTCGCCTAGCACTTCAGCAGGTGGACCAGCAACTTATGGAGATATGCCGCCAGGTTATGACAGCTGAACATGTAGCTCTAGCAGGCCCCATCGAAACCCCATGTAACAACAGTCTCCTCATCTATTTTCCAACACTGTGCCAACATTATATTATGGCTGTGCGTGAGCGGCGTCTACCTATCCGGAGCTTCCGTGAGTGCAGTAACCGTGTCTCTCAACATTGCCATCACCTACGACGCCTTTACGGAACATAGTCATGGGGCACTCCAAAGTTCAGGTCCGTGAAACTCTGCACCTGGTTCTCGCAACTTCTCCATTCATCGATGAGCATGAGGTTTTTAAGGTACAGTTGCAAAACGACGAGCCTGATTCCCTTCGGAATTGGTAGGGGCTTTCAAGGAATCCAGGTTGCTTCACTTCTCTAGTTCGACTTGTGCCTGCCGGAACTGTACTGCCCAAATGCAGCTAGCGAAGATTGAATCTATCCTATCAGGGCCTTTGACGTCAGTCACGTTGTTCTACAAATGCCAGGGTCGGCGCCTTGGGACAAAACCCTGATCGTTAAGAAAGAGACGGCAAGTGCCACTTCCCTTACATATCCCAAGAATAAATCAACAACCTTGGAGGAGACGCTAGCGGCAGCAATGCCGAGTCGCCCGTTTATCTTCTACTTCCATTATCTGCTTCATATCCTTTACCTCCTCCCCAGCTCTCCTGATGTTTCACGTCGACGCTGAAACCTTTTCCTCTGAATCTTCGGCGATCCAAGTAACAAATGACCTATGGTTGGTCCGGTGAGCGGAGCTTTCACCGTAGGGCGTGGGACCCGATGTTGATTTTCTAGATGCATGGGCATTTCGAGTCTCGCACTTCTTTTGTGGGATTATTTATTGACGTTTGATGACGAGGTGAGGAAACTTCCCAAGTCTGTTTTACTCGCCGAGATCATCCACATAACCTGTGCAGAAAACGCTTATCTGGCCGTCTCGCTGGTCCCTCGTCAAGTGGCTTTTTCTCATAAATCGCTACGGGAATATCGTCTGCCAAGGCATCTGCATAGCAGCTCAATGTGGTGCAATATTCGAATCCTCAATGACGGTTCTCTCTATTCTCAATCCACCACGGGTACAAACTAAGAAAAAAGCTCTAGTATTGTTTTTATTTTACTTGCTTCAAGTCAGCCTACCGCTTTGTGAGCTACACCGCAGTACATGGTGAGGTTGCGCTGTTATATCTGCTTGCAGCCGACTCTGATCTGCCTCGCTTTCATCAGCGTTGACCTTCACAAGAGCGCTGGCCATCAGACGACGTCCGCGGTGGTCGCTATACACCCTTGTTGGCTGTTTTATATTTTACGAGATCTATTGCCTCGCACTACAGATTTATGGTAGCACATTCACAAAATGTCGGGAATCGTTTTCCTGCCCAGTTCTGAAACTGACATCTCGTTAATGCCCGCAGATTTCGTATCAATCGAAGGACAAACCTGCGTTAGCACTGTGCCAAAGATTCCAAGTAGTAAGAAGAATTGAACTTACTGTCTTTCGATATGACAACATTCCGTCTTTCAGATCCATCGGTGAGGTCTAATCTGCAAAGATCCAAGCATACCCTAACTATTTCCCAGTGGCTCGTGAAAGCAGGCAGGTACGACACCTTTATTTCGTGGCAATGAGTACTCGAACCTTAACTTATAAGCAGTGTCGTGTTGGAACTTGGGATTCTGTGGTTGAACATGTCAAACCTGTCATGCCTATTCCCGAAGGCAGCACATAGAAGCTACCCACCCCTGGTTCGGGCATTGTATGGAGGATGTGAGTTCATAACAAAAGCAGTTTCTTCTGAGCATCTCACAAAAAATAGCTCTGATATTCTTTATCGTACGCGTTCAACAGTAGTCGTCATGGCATGTGATTGAAGCTGTTTGACAGACCGATGCGAGCGGGATTATTGTCAACACTACCATTCAGTGCGTTCTTGCATTTATTTCCGTGCCTGTGGAAGCTCTGATGGACCCGAAACAGAGTCCTCTACTATTCGGTTTGCACGTCTCACCCTTCCGAAGGCATAGTGATTCATAAAAGCTTTGCAGAGGCCTCTCAATGAAGTCGCCCTGATGTATGTAATTTATATCTTTCTCCCTTAGACCGTCCTGACCTGGATAACTCAGGTTTGCTCTGACGATAGTTAGCATAACGGGCCAACGATTGGCCCTTAATCTACGGCATCTCAGTCTGCGACAAGGACAGATGACCCCTACTCAGCTGAGCGAAGTAGTTGACAGGCAGATTGGAGCGTTGGCAACGAACAGCTCTGCTAGTGCTCCGGCAGCGGCAGCCGCATCGGACCCGGAAAACGGACGCCTATTTGGACTGACGGAGTCTTCTGTTGGAACGACTTGCAGGCGGACTCCTCCCTAAGGCCAAGCCTTGACTCGTCAGAGCCCACTGATCGGGAGACGGGAGTCAGCAGACCCAAGTGCGTGCCCTAGTTCGTGCCAAGTTTCACGTACAAAATGTCATACCAGTGCTTAACAAGAAACTACTTAGGCCCCAACTAATCACATAGGGGGCCTACCACGGTTTCATTGATGCTTCAGTACAGCTAAACGTGCCTTCACCCTCGCGAGATAAGTACATGGCTGAGATTGCGGCATTGTTGTTACACGGAGCGTGCTGTTGACGCAAAGAGAGGAGGGTAGAGGAAAGAGAATAATGATATGGATAAGGCAGGAGGAATGCAGTGATATGTGGATATATGTAATGACATGGACACAGTTTGAGGTGGAATCGAAAGCTCGAAAACTATCCAATTGGACAAAGAAGGCTTGGGGAACTGCAACACATCAGACTCACCAAAAGCAAAGGGAAACGATGTGCATCAAAGAAGGGAAGAGCGATGGCCCTACAGGCAAATTAGAATGACACAAGGAGATATAGAAAACTGAAGTCGTACTTTGGGTGGCCCTACAAGCGGATAGTATTCAGAGGCAGGTGATGAAGGAGATCACGGAACCAACTCTCCGCCATCGACTCGTTCCGTGACCGAAGCCTCTGATCCATCAATGTTGATGGCAGCAAATCACGTATCTGGTTCCAAATTTGCAGTGCAATGGACGCAGAAGGACGTTCCAGTGGACTCTGCGCGGCCATTTGGTTCACCAGCAGCTCCAGAAACTGGACGTCGGCAAACTTCTGTGGACAGGTGAGTAGGGTGCTCCACGTGTGGAGTGCGAAGACATACCTCCAAAATGTGTTCCCGGAAGACAGATCCAAGGATATATACATCCCCTTTGAAAGCGTCGTAGGCTTCGTGGTTCGATCGTTCCGGAAGTGCAACCCGACCGTTGACACCAGTAACAAGGGGTTCTTGTCCGGGCTCGAACATGCTCGAAAGACCGAAATCGATAAAGTAGTAAGTGATTTCTGCTTCAGAACGACGCAACGATTGAACGGGCAAATGTCGGCCATCACGAGCCTTATAGTGGTGCATAGGATGCCATCCATCCCTAAATAGCTCATCCGAACACATCAATATGTTTCGAGAGGCACAATCGCTGAAATGGAGCGTTAATATATGGCATTTCCGCTACAGGTAACCTACCGGTGCGCGACTCCGCGTTCGTGCATGAACTCAAGACCCTGTAATTCCATGAGCACGGACACAGAACCGCTGATAACCGGCCACCTGACTTCAAGGGTTTGGGTTACAAAGGCGATGACCTCTCCGATGGTTGTGAAATCCGGTTGATTGAAGGGGCG
>KN839835.1:625039-660635 GCA_000827185.1 Hydnomerulius pinastri MD-312
GAACCGCTGATAACCGGCCACCTGACTTCAAGGGTTTGGGTTACAAAGGCGATGACCTCTCCGATGGTTGTGAAATCCGGTTGATTGAAGGGGCGTTAAACGGGCATGACGATATAGTCCACACTGGCATCTTGTTCGTCGCGAAAAAGCTCTAACACTTTTGCACAATGGTTGCGAGCATCTTTGATAGAGGATAAATACATCGCAATCTTAACTTCGTCCGGGTAGTAATTTGATTCAACTCTCTTGATGAAGACTGGTTTACCACTGTCGACATGGGTGGCATCCAGAAGATTCGACTTCTGATGGTTGACGGAACAAGTCAGCTAGGTTGCAGGACATCCATCATTCGACACTCACCAACTGTGCGATACGATCCTCACAAAATGACAAAATCACGTCGTCCTTGCCCTCCCAGGATGGAACCCAATCAGGGTGATATCGAGGACGAAGTTTATACCCTCGATTCAGGAAGAAGGTATATCTATCTCTCCAGAAGAGCTCATCTGTGAGCAATGTCATAGACTTCAGTGATACACCAGCCGCGTTGAACGGTCGCCCCGAAGACAATTTGTTGAGGTGTGCTCCGCCTAATACTAAGAGTTGGCTTGTGGTCCGTTTCCTCATTTGGAACCCCTAAGCCCATTGACTTAAATGACGCTCAGGTACATACCTGTTATTGTTCGTTAAAACGGTTCGGCTATTCGTCGTGTCCACAACACCTCACTAGTACACAATCCCGCAGCAGCGTAACTTGCGAGTTTCGACCTCAACGTTCTGTCGCAAACCATTTTGAAATTGTGGGTTTATGTAACGCGACATCCAAAGCTTGCGTGTTTACCGGAATTGATCGACAGGCTCCTGTTGTTCACGTTGCGACCGGCCTCAAGGCGACCGCATGCAACAGCTTCTCAACTGCATGTATAGATAAACTGCCAAGAGTTCATGATGCATTTCACTCTCTCCGGCTGTTCATTCAACCCCCGAGGTTCGCCAATCTTAGGAGCGAAGGCTTGTACGATCACCACATCTCCAACTCGTCCCAGTGTCTATTGGTGATTGCGTGGCACACTATGGACAGTACCACATTCTCTTTCTACTCCAATGTCTTCGGATTCATCGCCGGTGGCGTTTCACTGGCTGGACTGCTCATTACCGTATGTCGGTCCCATCTTCCCAGCAATAAAATCAAGACCCTGGAGACCCTGCTCGAAGACACAGAAAAAACTTTCCTCACGGCGGTCGAGAATGGCTTGCTGAAACAGCCTCAGTTCAATCAGAGCGTTGAAGAAAAACTAGTTAAGTAAGTATTCTTCAAATGCGAGCCGCACATGTCTTGCAACGTGTTGCATAACAGACTCAAGGAAGAGACGGCGGTATTCCGATCCCGCGCTTACTGTGTGACCAATTTGCGCCAGGATTATATGGAGTTTTTCAAAGGGCTCTAAACCGCGATTGGATTTGCCTGTCAGGGAGTCAAAGAACTACGAGCTGAAGTCATTGTAGGTAATGACTATGCCTTCAGAGAACAGACGTCTCATATCTGTGACCTTCAACTTTAGAGCACTAGTGAGAAGGAACGCCGCAAACTGATAGAAATGCAATCGCATCCCGCCAACGGGCTAGCCTCCCCAAACCAGGCCAATTGGGGGGAATACCGTCCCACCGATCAGCCTGCTCCCCTGCTCCCGCACGCCGCAGAAGTCATCAAGCGTCCGAGCTCCTGCCCACCTGCCCTTCTAGCATGGAAGTGGAAGGATTTGAATGATACTGCACGGACCTGTGAGTCGACCTGTCGCTCGACCAGAGTCTGTCTGACTGCGCGTGCAGATCCATTCGCAGATCCTGTTGAATCTGTTGCCCACTCAGTGAGCAGCAGCTTACCTCCTTCAGAGTGTGTCACAACCGCCACGAGCCAGCCTCTGCCTTCAGAAGGCGCTATCAATCCCTCTGGTTGACTGCATGCGAGCTATAATCCTTGAATTTGCTGAAGAATATTCCTCCCTTCGAACGTAATTGTCATTCTCGAGATGTGCTCATCTGTATATTGGACTTTTCTCGTTCTCTCTGCTTTATGTGAATCGCACTTATTTAAAACTGTGGTGGAATATCACCAACCTGTCCAACTTTTGGTATTCAGCGTTACTTGCCTTCACAGGATCCCTCATGTGACAATTTACATGACTGTAAGCTTATGCGTGAGACTCATATGAGCCCAACCTCATCAAATCGTAAGCATGCAAGAGACGATGGCCTGAGTCAGGAACACGCTGGGCCCTCGGCAGGTTTCCTCTAACAGCGCATAGTTGGTTAGCCACGCTACAAATCTCCTGCCTTTCCAGTTCAACGCTGTGCTCTGTCCTCCCGATGACGAAGGGGTGTCAACACTGACGGCAGTGTGGTGATGCGCGTGTTGCGGGTGTGTCTTGCGATGCGTTTGTGGGGCCATCACAGCCGTTGCAACATGGCCCCACAACAGTCTACCGGAATCCCGAGCTCAAAGCGCTGTCCCGAGTAAACTTCCGGGTTTGGAAGCTTGGAACATTAATGAAGCCGAAACATTGCATGCCCTGAACACAACTTCGGTCAGATTCTGTGGCAGTTAGGTCGATCAGCGGTAGGTCATCTAGGCCTCTTCGTGACTAGTAAAGACCCGGTGAGGTTGCCAGTAGGAGATTCAGAGATCTTGCAACTTACCAGTGCGGTCGGAGGAGTCGGTGGATAAGTGAACTGTCGCGCCCAAAAACATCCCTGAACTTAACCGCACCTCCTAGCCATTATCGGAATGGCATTGTAGAAACGAACTCGATGTGTAACAAATAAAGGGTGGAACGTAATAATGCAGCGGCCTATTCTGCCCTAGTCGAGCTGCAGAAAACATATAAAAGGGCTTCAGTTGTTAGCTGCTCAACAGTATTCTCATCTCGATAACTCAGTGTTTAGTTGAAGTCCGTATTCTGCCATGTTCGCTCGCATCACTCCCATCGTCCTCGCTCTGTTCGCGCTGGCCAGCACCGCCGTTGCAGCTGATTCATGCCAGTCTGTGTGCTGCAAGTCGGCGGGGAATGTAAGTAGACCAGCAGACCTAGTTGACATCGCTCTATGTGCTGACGAAGAGGTTGTTCCAGGCGCCTAGCGGCTGGCAGGGCTCGGACTGCACGCCTGTGCAAGCTGGTGGAACTTGTTCCTACACTCAGCTTTGCTGCTGGAATGTCGTGAGTGATAGAGACACAAATATATCGTTTGGTAAGGACCGGCTAACGTCTTGGATTGTGCAGGAGGGCTCGTCCGCTAGCTCATGCTCCAAGACAAACTAGGGCTGGGTATATATCATTGGGGCTCGGTGTGGTTTGAGGGAGGGATGAGGAGTTGGTCATGTTATCCTTGGTAGTGAATGAAGTTCGATTCGGTTCTACTTTCGCAGTGCTGAGTACGGAAGTCGGGACATGCCATATCTTCATGATCTCGAGATGGCTCCGATGCTAAGGTAATTGTCCAACATGTGTTCAAGTTGTGAATGCTTTGAACATTGGGGTTCGGTAAGATGCAACGGCGTGGTTTATGTGGTCGTTCAAGCCGCTATTCCTCTGTTAGTGATCAAACCTCCTCCGGACCATATTCATGGAAGGAAGTGTCGCCAGAAACTTGCAAAGGGTGCTTTGAAGGGCAGATTGGTAGCGACGTCGTTTGCATGGTCTGGGCGGAGCCGAAGCTTCGGAAAGGGGTTGCTTTCCCGTTATAGAAGTGAATGAAAGAATGTTCCCATGCTGTCTATAGCTCGTTGTTTCCGTTTCTGTCTCGAAGAGTCGAAGCTCACCACTATACACACGCCTTTCTAATATCCGGTCCTACTTGAATACTGTTACTTGACGCCCTTGGGCTTTATAGGCATCCATTCTTTACATTGCACTCGTTATATCGAACCACCCCCCCCTTCCCGATGCAGGAAGAGTCCACCTCAGAATACCGCCCAGCTACCCCAGACTCGACATTCGCCAGCAGCCTTTACCACGCAACAAGCAACATTGACGATCTGACTCTTGCCTTGACAAACTTCTCCCGAGTTCCATCTCCCGAGCCCCAGCAACATGTCTGCTGTTGTTGTAAAAATGAAGATTGTGAAACTACAAAGAGCTGGCTGGCCGTGAAGTCCAAGCTCGAAAGCAGGCTTATCCTGAGTGCAGGTGAGTCATAATCCATGCGATATTGGCGGGTTGCGAATATCCAACGTAGAGGTCGGCTCTGCCTTGTTACAACGACATGAGGCGTATGTGCGCCGGCATGAGGTGCGTGCTGCATGAGCTACTGCGGCACTACATTCTCACCCTGATATAGCGGGGTGAATCTACGCCACGTAAGGCCTTGGAACACGGCGTACAGGATGCAGATCAAGGGCAAGTTGAAGTCGATGTACGAGTAGCGGAGCTTGTGAAAGAGAATGCTGTCCTTGAGAAGGTTGGTCTTCAAGTCTACCAAGATCCTGATACTGAACCTCATCATTTCTTGCAGCGGCTTACACAGGCCCTTCTTAACAGTGAGGTTGCGGAGGCCTCAAACAAGACCGCGCTCCACGAGCTGGAGGAGGCACGCAGCGCAGTTTCAAGACTGACGGCTCACCATGCGCGTTCTGTGGGGCTTGACACCAGGCTAGCTGCCGTTCTCCAAGAGAATGATGACACTCGACAAGAGCGTGACAGTCAGGCTCAGAGGGCGAGGCTCGCAGAATCGCGTCTGGCTGCTCTCAAAGACCGTACAGGTACTTGAGCTCTTGGAGCACATCTACATGGCTAATCCATTTCAATCAGACAAACTGCAAGCAGAAGTTCGCCGTTTACAAGATGACCTCGAATCGAGGAGGATGCAGCGCCTTGAGTCCTCGGAGTCGCTCTTACGAGATGTACGCTCGCGACTGGAAGGCTTTCAAGGTTCTGTATGTCTCTGCTCTTAGGTTTGAGATATATCATGTCACCAACAGACGTTGTGTTTTCAGCACGTCGGCACTTCAACTCTCGAAGACAACGCAGAAGTCTTCAAAGTCCTCGAGTCCCTGGTCGCTGACAATGAAGTGTTGAAAGCGGATAACGAGGAGCTACATAAACTGTTGACAGAGTCGCGAGAAGACATGCAGGCACTGCAAATGGAAGTTGAGGAGCACAGTATTCTAGCACCTCCGATACGAGGTAAGGATTAGGCATATTCTTCGGGCGACCACCGCTGACAATCTGTGGAGTTGACACGCCGTCAAAGCACTCTCGGACGGCAAGTGGACCATCCTCTGTTGTCAAGGGCTCCGTAAGTTCAATATTTATGCCTCACCTTTCCTCATCTGATAGAAATGCAGCTATTTAGTTCAACAAGACGCCCTGCAAGTGTGGAACCGAAGTCACGACGTGGATATGTAAGAGATACGCGGCTTGCGTACTCCTTTTACTAACTTGGTCTTCAAGGAACCACTGACGCCCGAGACAAGTCGTCGACCACTCTCTCCGGCAGACTCTTTGTTAATTTCAGCGACACAATATACCAATTTCATTCATCCGCAGCCTAGATACCCACCGTCTCACCTCAGCTTCGACACCGACAACGATCCTGAATGTGATCAAGGTTTACTGCTTGAAAACCACGCTTCGAAAGCTGTCCAGACCGATCGATGGCTTGGGTTACAACCCACAGCCCAGTTGACGCCGTCTTTCATGGACCAACTGTCGGCTTCACCGCATGATGGACGCTCCGAGTCCTCGTCACTTTTGGATGGTCAAGGTTCGCCGATATCGAGCCTCTTGGAACGCATGCATTCTCTGCTTCACCGCATGACGCAGGCCGATGCACTTACGCTTACCAACCGCCTGAAACGGCAGCACCTGCGAGGCGCAGACATCAAACACCTTTCGCGCACAACAGTAAGCAACATCTTATCCGAAGTCTTGCATCTACGGGCACAATACCGCATGTTGTTAGAAGACGAGAAGATGACCACGTTGTGCACACGGAAGGACCTACGGGGGCTGTTCAAGCTGTTCAAGGAGGTTCTTGACGAGATGGGCCAAATGCGTGTCACACTGAATGATGTCATACTTGAACCTTCCATCGCAGCCAAGTTCAGCGAGATGGCTCTTGATCCGGCGAAAGCGGAGGCGATGGAAAAGGAAAGAAAATCATCAGGAAGCGCTCTCGGATCAAGTTGGATGGCGCCCTTTTCTAAACTCTTTGGGTCTACGTCTCACGAACCGACATCTCAGTCTTCCACCCGTACGCCTCCGAGGGCGACTAGCAGAGGACGCGGCGCCATCCGCGTATCACGCCCTGTCCCCAAGATCGGACCTGCGCTAGCGGCATCCACTACGACGGTCAATGTTGAATTTTCTGGCACTGGTGCTGGTAAATCAGTGACCAGCGTTTTTTCGGCACATCCAAACAACGAGGGTGCTAGAGACCCTTTCCCGAGGATCAATACTCTACCTCAATCACCCACATCGACACAATCTAACGTGCGAAGCGTCATGGGTATCTTCGCCGGTGCCCCGCACCCAGATGATACTTCCGACCCATGGGTGGTCCTCCCTCGCGCACCTCGTCGCGTACAATCTACGTTTCTCAGGGCAGACCCCACTGAGAGTGGTGCCGCTACCATAGGCAGATCCGCTATGAGAAAGCGACACGCCTCTCAGCTTTCACGAGGAGTAGATGCAGTCCTCGACGCGGACTACGTTCCCAACACCGAAGGCTCTGAAGCAGACGACGTCCCAGGCCCTCTTCTTGAACGTACCTTGCGCCGACGCGGTCTCTCCGACTCTTCCATCCACTCGACGTTCACTAGCCACGGTGGCGAGGACGATGACCCCAATGAAGCTGCTGGACCGTGGCTAGATCGCACGTCGGTAATGCAAACGCTCAGCCGCACGATGCAGAGCTTTAGACAGGTCGCATCGCATACTATCTCGGCTGCTGCGTCATCACCGTCGCCATCAGCCTCAGCTACGGGGATATCTGACTCGAAGGCTACGTCTGGTGAGGGATTGGATGTACCTCGTCCGCTTGCGCCACGAGCGTCATCCCCCACATTCTCATCGCTGCTTCCAAACTTGACTTCCTGGGCAGCAGCTGGAGCTGCACTTGACACGGCACGGAGTACGACTCATCCCCACCCTCCGCCCAACTTTTACGGCAGCGTGCGAGACGACTCAGCTATCCCTCGGCTATGGGGTCGCGAAGCGCAAGGGAGGGATATCTAGGAGCTCGACATCGCAGGTACCGTATAAGATATTGTTGCTCACATTTTTTCATACTATTTTCATGGATACCGTGCATAAATTATATATTGGAACTCTTTACAGCTTGCATACTAGTTGAAGTTTCACATGTGTCATTATTGCCCGGATTAGAGGCTATATCGTTCTTTAAAGGCCGGAATTTTTGTGACTATAACGCGTTGGGAACAAGATACAGTGTGGAGGATGAGATGAAGCTTTCAGCATGGCTTGCACTGGACCAAGGAATGCTTGAAATATGACTCGACCTCCCTCTATCGGTGGACTGTGATACCGGTCAAGGATGTTCAAGAAGATAACCCCCGTCGATGACGACCGTCTATCAGAGGTATTATCAGTCAGGTGAAGAAGCATGAGGGGAAGACACAAACCTGGCCGTAAGCATATTGGTTACATGCTAGCATCAAGGCCACCTGCGCCACATCTTCATCTCGACCAGGGCGACCAGCTGGTACACCTTTCTTTGCCCCCCAGCCTTCCTCAGCGGGAATCCGGGATTTGTTGCGCTCGTCAGACGAACCCGCTAATTTCGACGGTGAGCAAGGAACAGAAACTACAGTGGAGGCGACAGAGGGCACATACAGGTCATTTCAGACGGAAAGATACCCGGCGCAATACTGTTCACTCGAACCTGGACTGCTCTCCGCCTGAACTCTTGTGCCAGCAACGTGGTCAAGTGGATCGTAGCAGACTTCGAAACGTTATACTTGACGTGATGCTGAGTAGTACGAGTGATGCCGGACATCGAGGAAACATTGATCACTGATCCAGTATGCTGGAAGTCGCTCCGTGACGCTGCATGTAACAGGGGCAGGAAGGCAGCGGAGAGGAAGAAATAGCCGGTAACGTTGGTCTTGTAAACGTTCTCCCACTCGATGGGGTCTTCGTTGAACAACTCTTCAGCTAAATCCTGGGCGCTTTCATCACCTTTCTCGACTTCACTAGTCCCCTTACTAATCCCGGCGTTGTTCACCAGCAAGTCGATATGATTCTCCTTCTGCCCGATGTCCTGGACCAGATTGCGGATTGAATCCTTCGAGGTGATGTCACAAACGACCGGAATGAGCTTCCCCTGAGGGTGTACGAGGGAAGAGCCCCAGTGCTTTGCAGCATGCTCCAGAACCTCCTGACGGCGAGAAGTGATATAAACCTTAGCACCGTTATTCGCGAAGGCTTGAGCAATCATAAGGCCAATGCCTGTTCCTCCGCCAGAAACCACGCACACCCAGCCCTCAACATTAAACAGATTTTTGACAGAGAACTTGGCGTTTTCGGAGGCCATCGTGCGCGTAGAAGAATATTGGAGATGGTAGCGATTTAGCCTTTCTGGAGAAGCAGCGAGTGCACGAAATCTGCGGGGAACGGACGAGTATCGAGTAGAGAAAGTGTAAGGTCTGAGGAAAGAAAGAAACATTGGCAAGTATAGTCAGACCTCATTCTTTTGTATCTGCCAAAATGTAGTTTTAAAGGATAACAAGTGCGGTCATCGGTGAGGTCATCAAACATGCATGCCAGTCCGCCGGCATTCGGACTGGCAAACTTCAAGTTTAATTGCCGGCGTATTAATAATGGGCTGTGGTCCGTTCTAAACTCTCCTATGACCTTGGCTCTTGGAATGGGGTGATACACATCGAATTCGATTCTACAATGCCATTCCGATAATGGCTAGGAGGTGCGGTCAAGTTCAGGGATGTTTTTGGGCGCGACAGTTTCAACTATCCACCCATTCATCCGACCGCACTGGTAAGTAGCAAGACCTCAGAGTCTCCTACTGGCTGCCCATCGCTCACTATAAGACCGCACATGTTCAGAGCGTAAGTTTTGGGACATTTATCCAAGGACCGGAGACCTTGCGAGCTGGCTCCCCCCCGGCAACCCACAAGAGTTGCTGCCGCTAACTTACCCCATCATATCTTTGCGGGTAAGGACGCCCTACGATAACCCTGAACATCGAAAGGTTCGCTTGAACCAGCGCATTGGAAACTAGCAGTCCTGGGCATATTCCAGCGATGCGGGCTGCTGTGGGGCCATACATATTGTTGGCCCCACAAAGGCATCGTAAAACACGCCTACAAGACGGCGATCACCACGCCGCCGTCGGTGCTGAACATCAGAATGCATCTTGGGCAGTAAAACTTCTTGCATTGCATATCCGATCGTTAGCTTAGTGCCCACGTTTGATCACCCGCCTTCGGCCAGAGACTCTAGTCTCAACCCACCTTGATGAAGCAGATTTCCATTGTGACATCTCCGAGCGTCGATAGTGGGATGAGCCGTTCAGAATGAGCGGAACCTGATAAGACGACTGCATCAGAGCTCCAGGAGCTTGCGTATCTGTGATGGTCGAGAACCTGTGACGGATCTGATATTCAGCGTGCTCGTCCTACGAAGACACTTTTTCTATCCACAATCGATTCCGCTTCTATGAGTTTGATTCCTTCGGGAAGAGCAAGATCTTAAAGAGGAGGCTCTGGTCTAGGGATTCTCGGCTCGTCGGCGGCCTCGCCTTCCGGGTTGTTTTGTAACGGTTGCTCGTATGCTAACATATGTTCTCATACAAGCTCGCCCGCTTTGTCTTGGTTCAACCGGTCTTCGTACCACGTCTCGCAACGTTGTAGCACGCTCTGAAGTCTATCGTAGACGCAGACTGCTTCTGGGGACCACTCCACTCCAGAAGTCGATCTGAAGGTTCGTAGGATGGATCCAAAGAGAGCTGAGTCAACACCCAAGGCTCCGGTGTATCGCGAGCGAAGCCGGAGCTGAGGGGACTTGAGGTAGGATATGAAGAAAGGAGGGAAAAGAGAACGCGGATGGATACCTCCTCGTGAGACGGAAGGCTGTGTTGAACGTCCACGGGGAGTAAACGAGGGTAGAAACGAACGACCTGCTCACTTTGAAGAAACCGCATAGCGGATAGCTTCTGCTTTCTCACCGGCGCTCGGAGGGTCACGGTCTGGAGTATGTTCTGGACTTCCTCCCCTCGATGAATGCCAGAGATGTATAGCGTTGTTACCGTAGATAGATTGAAGTACTGAAAGAGCAGGATCGTCGGATGGACAGAACTAGGCAAGGGTTGTATAGCGAGAGGTTTACCACCAATTTCCAAAGCCACCTGCTCTCGATCCGGCTGCACCATCAAGTTCGACACAAACTCCTCAACCTCCGCAGCCATCCCCGCACATCCTTTGAGCCATGGTCTGCCATAGACCATGGACCATGAAGGCGATTCGAAAGCGTGAATGAGTTCTGTCGAGACATTTCCTTGACCGCAGTCGGATCGGCTTGCTATGTCTCAGGCGCTGCGATTGCGTGGTCGGTGACAGCAAATTCTCAGGGGTTTAGCATTTAACTTTAGAATTGGATCCGAAATCGTTAGCGCCCAGGAACCGTGATCGGTGTCTGCATCAGGCTGAAGAGATCCAGAAGAAAACTGTTTTCGAAATTACAAGCCGCGGAGGAAAGTTGCCAGGAACAGTGGGAGTACAGTCAGAATGTAGAACTACTTGTGGACAATCTCAACCATGGGCCCAAATATCTCCCCAATACTTGCACTCCGTTCACTTGTAAGGAGCCTGAGGTGCCATAAACCCGCTCAGAGGTCGAGGTTGACGGGGCTGCAGCCAAGGGAGACAACACCATCTGGGCGATATTCGTTAGAATCGACACAAAAGTGAATTTTATACCGAGGGGGACTTACTGAAGCTGTTGTTGGTGCAGCAGACGGGCTCGGCGGTGCTGCAAATCAAATAAGCACATGATCGGTCACGATTTTCACCATGAAGTAGACATACCAAGTAGCACCGCTACCAACACCGACGACGGAGATAGGGTCACAAGTGAGACCAATGGGGAGCGCAACGCTCGAGGCGGAGATGCCGAGAGTGCCCAACAAGGTGGTCAAAGCGGGGGTCAAAGTCGTGGCGACGCTGTTGCAGCACTGGACGGGGCCAGTGGTGCATTCGCTGGCGGGCTCAGTGGTGGCAACTGTGACGGCCGCAAGAGCGAGGACGGTGGTGAAGACGGTGGACTTGGTGAACATGATTGTTTGTGAGGAATTGATAGAACTGATCTGACTGGCTCGAGTTGAGTGAGGTTAGTAGGTGAAGACTGAAGCCCTTTTATATGTTCTCTGGTACGACTTCCCCCCCTACATTTGCTACACACATCCGAGTCCAAGAACTGTGGACAGCTATGTCACTCCTGGTCATCTTCCTTGCTCCCAGGTTTAACTTCGGCTGTATGTAATCTTCCCAGAATCAGATAGAAGCGAAGTGTCGGAAAGAAAAAAGGCGAAAACATGCATCAGATCGAGAACACGAGGAGCGCACCACTTGGACATGTCAAGCTTGGGAACCGCAAACAATGGCGGGAACTCCGGCGATGGAGAGAATGCTTCTGGGCAAAGCCGCATCAGCGCTGGTTGTCCATCTACAATTCACATCAGTTACCCATGCAACAGCATAACATTGCAACAACAGATGATCAGGGAATGAGGTTCCTGGAGAACCATTGGCCCCCGCGACCCACAGATCATCGTCATTGGTGACGTCGAAGAGATGTGACAAGGACTCGTACCTAGTGATTGTGTCAGGGTTGGCGCTTGAAGCTATTTTGTGAGAACTCACGTGGTGTGAGAGCGGGAATAATGAAACATTTTATCCGTGTTCCATCTGTTGGACCAACAAAGTAAACGGAACCTCATTAATGCCCGCTCTGAGCCCTCATTTTCAAAGCACAGAGTTTGACGGAGGTGCGCTTTCCCAGATCGCTTACGTTCGATGACGGAGCTGTAACGGTGTGCAAGGGACGTGCCGATCTTCGGAAGGCGGTGATTCCAAATTGCAAAGGTCAAACCTATCCGCGGCATTTGGTACAGAGAGCGCTTAGAAGAACGCCGATGCAGGCAGAGGATTCTAGAGCCTACATACCTCGGACAAAAACAAAACACGGGGAGCCATGTGTCCACCTTGACAACCGCATCGCGGAAGAAGCCTAGATATTCGTGGAATTCCGATGATGATTATCTCATGTCTCGAGAACCCTGCATCGCCTCTTCAGTGCCACGTCGGGACAGGAGTGTGCCACTCCGTCTCGAGTCGTATCCTGTAAAAAGGGTAGTGTTTATGTGTAGCAAGCCCTGCCGGTGCAAAAACGCGTGTTTGCATTTTCGAGTGATTGACAGATTCTACAGGGAACATGATTCTTTCACTTTCCTTTGAAGTAATTATACTAGTAAGTAGAGACGTAGCACTGGCATCAAACTAGATTCAACATGATGTCGCTTGTCAGCCGTGGATCTGATGTGAAGGAACAACCCGGTGCTGCGGGTCGCGTTGAGTGGCAAGTTCTTGTCCGAATCGGGAAACTGTCGTGGTTCAACATTCAACGACCTTTTCAACAGTTTATGTTGTTTCTCAATGGCATTTGACATGTACAGTATGATTTCAACACGTTCAGAGGGCGTAACATCACCCTGTATGCATTTCGCACATCTCTGACAGATTTGCTTGAAATACTATGGATGTCATCTTCCCGAAGGCGCGCTTTGACTGCCAGTACTTGGTATCCGACGCGACACCCCTTCCAGGCGCGAAACGACTACATCTCCCAACGCACACGTGCTTCGTGCAGCGGGTTTAAATTTTACATATAGGACAAAAAATCTGCTTATTTCCGCGGGCACCACAGTCGCCGTCGCTATTCACTACCCCAGTCGTATTTTCAGCCCAGCCCCTCATTGATCCAGACGATTCCCAAACAGAATGGCGTTGCGGGTGTGAAAGCCCCATTGTGTGCTTAGTCTAAGTCCATGTTCGTGTCCTCTACATGCAGGGAGGAAGGATCCGAGTCAGCGTGCAATAAGAATGTAAATAATGATGAAAGAAATGATGGTAAGGAAACGAGCACGGTGGAGTACGTGCAAAATTGAGGCATTGCTCAAAGTGCATTACAAGAGTTTTACGGGAGCCTGAACCTTTCTGCATCCGAAAAGAAATCTAACCGTTCAGCACTTTCACCTCCGCAAGCTTGAGAGCTCGCTGCAACCGCTGCTGACTGATTGTCGAGGACCACCCAACTGGCTTGCCCCAAATATTTTCCCGCTGACCTATGAATGCCAACAGCGCAAAAGACACGAGCCACAAGGGTAAAAATACCGTAACAAGTCAAAGGGTCGGCGGATCAAGATCCTCAAGATCCGATGCTGTTGTTCCTGCCTGTCGGGACATTCCCAAGGGGTGAGAGTGGTTCGGCCACACCAGATGTCTAGCCTGACGATATGGTGAGTTGAGAAAGCCGTCATGTTCGACCTAATTTGCACCATTGTATTATTATCAACATAAACGAGGTGCCCACACCTCGAACACCGCGTGAATATCGTGAAGATGGTCGGCAAAGAGCGAGACCCAACATGACGGAAAGGAGAGAACAAGAAGGAACCGCATACTCATTGCGTGTGCTTGAGAGCTGGCGCCGCTCGATTCGCACCCAGGTGAAAGTCTTCTCCTCGTACCACTTGGGTTGCATGGAGGCTATATGGAAAGATTGCCGAGACAAAGACACAACTCATTGGTCAGAGTAAGAGCTCCTGTGGTCCGCGTGCACCTTCTCGCACCAATGGAGGATTGAAGCGACTGCGCGTTCTCAGACATAAGTATAGCAGGAAAGGGTAGGACTGACTCACTCTTATAGTGTCTTTTAATTTTGATGGTACCTTACTGGGAAATATATTGTTAGTTGAACAGGAAGATTAGTCTGTCCTGCTTGCCTCCCTGCCTCCCTCGTGGAATGTAGCTGATTCTTTGCAGGCTATATCCAACGCGTTTCTCATTAATCAATGTATGATAACTTACCTTCCGGAGAGTTCTCCGAAACGTAGAAGCCAACAAAGCCGTTCGCGCTCACGCGACCGAATGCCGGGGGCGCGTCGGTGAAATAGAGGAAGGGAGGGTCGCAGGTGCGTAGTTCACCACCCAGCCACTTAAAGGGGCCTATTAAAGCGTGTAAAATGTTGGAATCGAATTCAGACACCTCTTGGGTTCCACATCTTTGCTGCGCTCAGCGATGGAGATGTTCGAATGAAAATGACGAGATACGAGTCAACCAGGCTCAAGCGCTATGGTACCGGTGTGCACTGCACCGCAGCAACTCAAGAGCCCGGGGATCTTGGCCACAAAGGAACTTCCAAGGGCATGCTTTTGTCATTAGTAACTTGATTCGTCCGGCCTTCATCCCTGCGGAAAAGTTCACAGCGCCTCACGGTGACCCACGACGACCTACCCTGCCTCTATCTTTCCCTAACCCCAAGAGTGGCCTGCAGAGCATGAAAGACTGATTCAGCCGAGGCTGCGTTTCTACGACATCAAGACCATTGGCGACATCCTCGAAGGCCAGCAGTTGACGGTGGAGAAAGAGGTGTTCGCTGGATTTGAAGCTACGGATGCAATTGAGAGCTGCGATCGGTCATCGAGCTAACGAGTGCACTTTGCCACAAAATAATTTGTCTAGTATGGTCCCCAAACCAATGGATTTGCCGTACCGATTAGGGGAACGCGCGACAAATTAATCCAATCATCATACCACCTTTTATTCCTCTAAACCAGACGTTTCAGGAAACGAAGTTGAAAACAACTCGTGCGCACGCTTCCTACAGCTTGTAGTACAATGTCTGGACTTTCGTGGCATGACAAGGATATTGAGTCCCGCCCTGTTATTATCATTTTGTTGGATTTCGGCCGGGCAAACCAAAAAAAATCGGATAACATAGCATAAAACTACTAGTAAGACATATTAGCAGTTTAAGTTCCATCGCATGGTAGAGTATGTGCGGAAGATGAATGATACAAGATAAACGGCGTGGCGGGGAGATAAATGCAAGGGATACTTTACATGATTGACTCATACGAGTAAAGAAACAGCAACAGCATGATGAATGCTTACTCCAATCCAACAATTTTGAGTACCAGCTCGGAAATCCACGCAGCAATTCTCGTCCATTGTCCCCGGTTAGGGGGCAGGAACTGGAAGCTGGTTGTGAGACCGTCCATATTTAGGTCTTCCAGCCTCCGTTTTAATCCGTGCGTTGAACTGCCTTCATCCATCGTGCTGAGAGTAGACATAGAGCCTCCGCGCAAAGCGGATAGGCGTAGGGGGTCTTGAGAGATGCGGAAAATGTTTGACACAGCCCTGATAATGGAAGCATTGCTCGAGATGGCGAATGTGTCCTTGATCCTGTCCTGTAACGTCTCGTAGCTGCGGATAGAAGTGCATCAGTAAGATCAAAAATGAGCAGAATTGGTATTGTCGTACATCATGGACAGAAGCTCGGGATAAGCAGTGCCAACATCCAGCAAGATGTTGTATAGCATCTCTGTTTCGGCATCGTCCCCTTGAGCAGTGGTGAGCATAGTAGTTGCGAAAGAAACCACAAGCAACGCAGTAGTACTGTCTGCGACAGGAAGCATGTTGACTGCAACACGCGGGACGAAGTCATTGTCGTGCAAGGGTCCTGTGGCAGGGAGGTACTCCACCGCACGGCAATCTTGCAACAGCCTGACATAGGACTCGCGAGTGGTGGAGAAAGGAATTAAAGCGATGAAATACCCGAGCGCGTCCGGGGACAAGACATATGATGCACAATCAGATGCTTGTTCGCCACTGCGTACAGCAACCGAGAGCAGACTTCTAAGGACTGTCTCCGCAGACGATTTGAGATGGTTATGGCGAACACCTTTGAAGATGATAGACGCTAATGAGAAGGAGAAGTTGAACTCGAAAGAGAGACATAGTAAACGGTCGAGTTGGCAGACGGTGTCCTCAAGCTGGGCACGGCCGTCGAGAAGGACGTTTGGGATGGAGTTGCCATCGAAAGCACCGTGCGATTCGAGGGTTTCTATCGTGGCACGGAGAAGGTCGGCGGCGTCGGCATAGAAGGCAGTGTAGCTCGACTGAAGTAACGCGACGGCAAGCCAGAATACCTGGCAGAGATACCTCGAGCCTTCTGGAAGGAAAGGTATCACTTTGTAGATGCATCGTAGCATGCAAACAACTGCAATCGTATCCGTCTCCGTGGACTGACCGAGGGCTGTCTTGAATGCAACAAGCATCTGATACACCAGATCGTCGTCGACGTCCGAAGTCGCCAGCGTACCTAGGACGAGGAACGCCCTAGCTTGTATTGCTGTAGGAAGCTGGAAGGCCGTGGATGTGGCCAGACTCATCCATCGCGCTCGCCAAACATTTAAAACACCTGGAGAGTGTAAATGTCGAGAAACCCAGAGGACATGCAATTCGTACCCTTTGAGCCGGCTGTGACTTCGACGATTCGTACAAGCAACCGAGTTAAAGCCTCCTGCGAGTCGATCATGGCTTTGTCATTTGGTGGATCGTAGTTACAGTATTCGCTCGTGCTGGACTGCCGAGTGAGACCAAATAGCTGAAGGTTCTCGACGGTGATGAGCTCGTCAATCAAAGCGCGAAGATCAGGTCCGCTGGCATCATCTGCTCTGGCGAGGAAGAGCGACTGAAGGAAGTTCATGATGACGCCATAGACAGACTTTCGCACGAGTGTTTGGCCAGTCCCCGCAACAAGAGTTACAGCGTGGCAGATATCTGGAACATACAGCTGATCGAAGGCTGCCTGCTTCGAGTGGTTGCTGGCGATGAGAGCGAAGCGAGTCAGAGTAGCGATCTCGTTCCAGTGAACGTTCTCCGGCAGAGTCCTCGAGGGCTTCAGGGAAGTCTTTCCAAGGACCTTGCGCAGCTTCGAGAAGATCTTACCACGGACGTTGATAGAGGCCAGAGCTGCTGTGGTTCGCGCGATAGTCTCGCATCTGCGGGAACCGATACCACCATCTGCCGCAGCGCGGATCAACTCGTCCAGAACCACGTTCACGATCGTCGCATCGAGTTTGCCAATCTCAACCCAGACGTACTTGTGCACCATGGATGAAATCTGAGACCGGCGCATTAATGATGTAACGATTACAGAATGTAGGTGAGCGTACCTCCAAATCTGCAATGGTGAGATCGATCAGGGAACGAATGCAGTCCCGTAACCGTGCGCCCGAGTGTTCGTATAGTGGGTTCGAGGGGCTGCAGAAGTGAGCCAGGTTCCGGACCCAGGGACTCATGTACTGAAGGCAATTGATGCGCTGAGCAGCGCTAGCCTTGTCCATTCCGGCAGATATCACGGACAAGAAATCCAGAGTAAGCTTCGGCGCGAAACTCGCTAAGCGGTCGCTCAACCCAATGACGAACGTAGAGATGTCACCAGGGATGATGCCGGCTGAGAATTCCAAGGATAAGATAGACTGAGCTACACTGCGCGTAGGATCGTACCTTTTGATGCAATAATCGGGTTCTTGTCGTAGTCCAAATACGAGCAGATGGCACCCAAGAGGTCATAGGCAGCACTGCGAAGTTCTTCCTCCTCCGAATCGATATTGAGCATGCCCACATGAAGCAGTGTCGCAGAAATATTGGAGAATCTCGGGAACCTCTCAGTACTCAACGTCATACTATCGCGGAGCTGGCTCTTTGCAGCCCTGATGGACTGTCCGCAATAGATGAGACAAAAGCATGACAACAACGGGGATAGACATACCTTGACGATGCTGTCGCGGTGCGGGGAAGAAAAGTAGGAAGTGACGCCTTGCTTGCTGAGCCGTATGATGAACTCGTGGGGGTCCAGACCGGTCGAGACATTGTATGCGTCACTGACGTCTGCCACGGAGGTTATTTCGGTGGACTTGCAAGACAGAGAGGGCGATATAACAGCAGCACGGATCTGTCCGAAGACTCAGATAGCAGCGACAACGGTAAAGAGACAACATACTGAAGTTATGCGAATGTGGGTAACCGCAATCTCCATATTGACTGGCATGCGGATGTCATGTGCCTGCCTCATTGTCACATCTGAGAAGGCCACGCTACTTTCATGCTCCAAGGACGCTGCCGCGATTTGTCAATTTTGGATAAACATCTGGGGCCGTCACGTACTAGGATATTCAAGGGCAGGAAGACATGACTGGGGAACATGTTGCAAAAGCTCGCCGACCGAGGAACATGCTTTCACTCCATTGGAAAGGATCGTGCCTAAGAGGAGATAGACGTCACTCAAAGCTCAAACCATGCCTCTGGAGACGTACCTGCGGAAATATTGTACATTCGCCTCAGGTAGCGTTGAGTCAGCGAATTAGCGTTCAGGATATAACCGTTGATGAATCGCTGGCGAACATCCAACGGGATGAGCTGTGAGCACGTCTTCAACCATTGGACGGGTATCTCAGACGTCGAGGTGAAGGAAGTGCAGTCCAAGATAATCTCGAATAGTCTGTTCTCGTATTCCGAGCTGGTCAATGTCTGATTTGTTTGAAATTAGTGAGGGATAAACCATTCAGATAGGGTGAGGCATACCCTCAGGATATGATACATCAACAACTCAATATCTAATGCCTCCACGTCAATCCTGCAGACGCGCAAGACGAAGATGGCAGGCACATCCTAAGGGTAGCAAGGGACTGAGTTAGGAGCATGTCTTCATTTTCAGGCTTTCGGGCTTACCTGGGCGACGTCTGCCGACACAAAGATATCCCGGACAGCGTCAATGCTCCGATGAGCGCAGCGGTTCATCAGATCAATGAACTCTCGGTGTTCGGTACTCTGAAGAAGAGATAGGCGAGGCACTTCAGGAGCTTCCTGTAGCTCAACAAGGAGGTTGCAGAGTTGGTCCCATGCGCGTTTGGCCCCCAACGTTGCAGAGTCATCTTCGTTGGCAGGTTTTACATAGCTGAGCAACTCCTTCCCGATCTTGTCTGCGTGTTTGTCCAGGAAACGATGCAAAACTATCGTGTCCGTGTCGTCAGCAGTAGTGCCCAGCCATTCACTGGATTCCTCGTCTGCAGCTGTGGCGGAGTATTTCTGGGCAGACAAGGAATATATATTAGCCTCATCCACCGTGAGTTATCATGCTTACATTGACTTCGCTCAAGTATCGAGTGACGTTGGTGATATTTGCCTTCAAGTACTCGTTTAAGCAGACCATGTGCGCCTCCTTGGCGAAGAAGATGTTGTTCGCCAAGTTTTGCATCACTTTCGCGATGACCATGAGACCTCGCCGAATTACTCCATTATCCTTGGGGACTTCGACATCCACGATTTCAGGCGCGACAATGGCTGGAGAAATAAAACTGTCCAAATGGTAAGCGGTTGTCCACCTTTCTATCTTGGATGGTACTTACCGAAGGAAGATGAAAGCGCCAAGGGCTGCGAACTTTGATTCCGGCCAGACTTGGTAGCTGCAAGAGGTCAGCTAGTATGAAAGGGCATTTTATGTAGATCCTTACACTGCTTTGGCCAAATGAGCACATACTTCACGGAACATCCTGCATGACGAGATGAGCGATGCACGCTCCTCAAGTTTTAAAAGTTCTTACGGAGGAAGTGCAGGAACGGATGAGCTAATGATCTCAAGGAAGGACGAGGCGATGAACTCCACATCCCGTTGGTTCTGTTCTAGCTTATGCTTGCTTGCTTTCACAGGATCGAGGTCATAGGCGTGCCCAGGGGGCATTGAGGCCATGGTCTTGATCAGTGGCAGGATAAGGCTGCGTAAATAGTTGTAGCCATGTATTCTCGCAAAGGCCGACAAAAATCTAGTGCATGTCGAATTGCTGCGGAAAAGGTCGGCGTCACTGGCTATACTCAAAGTCAGCGTCTGCATCGGACATTAGCATAAAGGTGTACCTGTATGTGCTATCTCTCGGTCTATCATGGTCTTCAACAGAGCCACCAGAGAGGCGCGGGTGTCGAATATGTTCATGAGAACCGAGATCATCATGTCCACTTCATTGGCCGGACAGCACTCGCAGATTACCATAGCCAAGACCATCTGCGGAAGCAATCAGTTGCCACCAACAGCATGTGAAGGAGATTCCGTACATCAGATCCCTTGACCAGCTCTCGCAGCTGATTTCGTCGAGCTTGCAGTTCAGGATTACCCTGCGGCTCAAACTTCGTCCCCTTACCCAATACACGTGCGAAGACGTGTACGAATATCGTGCGTTTCCTGAGATCAAGGTCGTAGGCGGAGGCGATGCAGTGCTTGACGCCGTTTTCAGAGTTGGCAATTACCAGATGGGAGAGGCCCGTTATGACCAGGTCTCGGACGTCGGCCTCCTTCTGAGAAGCTTGCATTTTCTAGTGGGACGATGAATAGGATGCTCGAATGGATTACCGTCAACTTACCTTCTGCACTGAAGGGACATCTGAGGCGCTGTCGGACGTCTACAGACAAGATCAGTATCTGTGAGAGACCGGGGGAACATCACCTACAAGGTTTTCCGACTGGCAAATATCGAGAGCCCTCAGGAGAACCTGAGAGTACCTGATGAACAAGCGCGAAACCGCATGCCCCAAATCGTCGCCGTCGTGAGGCACGTTGTTGCCAATGGATTGCAATTTAAGACGATCAAGGAGCTTGACGGCCGTGCGCAAGGCAGCCATGTTAAGATCGTATTGAAGCTGAATAGCGTCGGCCTCCATGTTCTAGTATCAAGGCTATTAGACACAACGCTCAGTACGAGTGAAGAGTAAATACTCACAAGCAATGGGTCTTGGAACCACTCCATGATGATGTCCAGGATGCGGTTACGGGAAAGGTCATCCTTGCGCAAGGTCAAGAAGTCTGTTCGCTCGCAGATGCTATCAACCAGACCGCAGAACTTGATGCGGATGCGATGCGATGTGGGGTCGTTGAAACGGGAAATAAATCCGACAAGAACATGTAAGATCGACCCAAGGTCAACGCTGAGTGCCTCGTCAGGCGGCAACTGCGCGTTCTCGACCAGGGACTTGAGAACGGAAATGAGCTGGGCAAGTCTGTCAGTAACAAAGCGACAAAAAGGGGGTCGATGAAGACCCACTTGGTCGAGGAATAAGCCGTATTCATCCTTGAACTCCAGACCAGCACCTTCAGTGATATTCCGCGTAATCCTGTGGATGAGATTAATGGGGAAGCTCAACTAATTGAATTAGCTTACTCGTCAAGGTGTTTGAACAGCTTGGAAAATAAGCGAGGACTGAGCTCCGAACCAAGAGCTTCCCTCGCCACCTCTCGGACACGGACGGTATCATCGATGAGCGCGGCGGTGAGGAACTCAATGAAAATGTTAACTAGTTCCGCTGGGTCTCGCAGGACGCGCATTTCATCGGGTAAGTACTCCGCAGGAATGACAGCCGTCAATGCAGCGGGCTGATGTTCTTCCTGAACTGTAGCACCACCGAAGGCTGCCAAAAAGAGCGTCAGATTCCGCCATTGGAAGAATTTGTCCTGTTATGAGCGTGAGCCGAAGTTATTTCAAAAAAAGAGTGGCATTTTACTTCAAGGGACAAGGACTGTTCTTGCTTGCTCAGGTGCATCTCGTCGAAGGCAGCGATGGAGGCCAAAGGATTCGGAACGACGAATTCCGACAGCGCGCTCCATCTCCAAAAGCACTCCTCCCACACTGCGATGTTGATGGGCGACGAGTATGCAACCAATCGCAGAAGCTTTCGCACACGCTTCTGTTCGCGAACACGACCTGTTCACCGTTAGCCAAAGGAGGGCTTCCTTCTAAATCACCTGACTCACCAACAATAACGACACTTGGATCACCAAGTTGCTCGTATATCGGGTTTCGCTTCGATCTTTCCTCCTCTGTTAATCCCATGTTTACGGGTGCATCGGGGTGACGTTCAGCTTGTGCGATAAGGCGAAGTCCCTGTGCGGCGAGCTGTGATACGTCACTATTCACGGAGGTGAGAGAGACCAGGAAGGAGATCTCCGATAGCGCAAATGCTGGGACACGATCATGGCAGAACTGTAGGCCCTTGGCGTGGTCACCCTGGAGCACGAATTAGCGAGTGGCGAAGGAACCGATAGCTCATGGGTATACCTCGCTCTTCCTGTGATAAGTTTGGATGAGCTGGTGGGACACGCTCATCCAGAGCCTTTGACTATCGGGCTCAAGCCTAGTTAAGAGGAGTTTCTTCGATATGCACAAGAATGTGACAGCCCTGTAAGACGAGGTTAAGCGCAGATCAAAACAAAGATCAAACTCATGCTTACAGTGTTCCTTTCAACCAAGTCTCGACGAATAAGTGGAAACGGTCGTTAGGTTTCATTCGGAAGAAGATATCTGTGATATGCTGAAAAGACAGTGCAGCCGAAATTTTCACCGATGTGTCTGACTCGGAGTCCCATATGCGCGCGACCATAGAGACCCAATCCTCGACTTGAGACTGGTCCATCTGTAGGATGTAGTAATCTGGGGCCGTTCGCCAGAGGGCCAGAATCGCAAGGATGAGAAGGTCCTTGTCCGTGAGTGTTTCAGAGGTGAAACGCCTGGCTTTCGGTCGCAGCGCTGCTCTCCTAATGTTACCATCCTCACCTATTTCGCTGCGACGGACAGACGACGTCTGGAAACCAAGGTAAATAACTACACCCGTGAAAGAAGAGAGGGTGGAGTATTACCTTGTAAAGTTCTCGCAGTCTGGGTGCAATGATCGTTTGAAGCCTCTCCAGCGAAGGCTGCCATGGGAGGCGAGCCGCCTAAAAGCCATGAACACCTGCCCAACCTACTCATCAGGACTACATACCTCTGAGGATAGGATGCTAGCAGCCTTGATGGCACAAATTTTGACGGCGTCAGACCGCTCAGGCTCTAAGCAAGATACGAAGATAGGAATCGACTCTTCCTCAGGGAGGAACCTGAACACTGTCACGAGTGCTTCTGCGTAAGTTCCAACATCAATTTCATCAAATGACTCCCAGAACGGCTTCTGCTTCGATGTAGTCAAAACGGCCGTCTGAGTACAAGTGAGCTGTTTGCAATGCTTTTCGGAGTGTATGAAAGGTTACCTTGATCTCGTGTGCGATGTCGGTGGCGATATGCCTCAGGGGTAACTCACCTTCCGGTGAAATCCTGTAACCTGCCCTGCACATGTCGATGGCGCAAACGAAAGACACGTCCGTCAGCTTAGAGTTCGAGTTAGCGTGCCGGATGAGATCTTCCACAAAGCGAATATCCTATGTCGCTAGTTTAGATGTGCCGCCCAACGCAGGCTTTGATGACGTACTTTACGATGGCTCGCAGATTTCTGCGCTTGGATGAAGTTCACAGAACGGGAGTGGACGTCAATTTGATAATCCGTCGTCAAACGGTCGGCCGACAAGCACGACAGGATCGTTAGCGTAGGCCATAGCGCTCGCTCTCGCCCCGGCTCGTTGGCAACGTATAACAAATCGAATACACGTTCGGGTGCTCCTTCGAGCTTTCCGCGCGAGCGAACAGCTTCGTTGAATTCCTGAGGGCAAAGCTCGACCCAATTCCACAAAGCCATGCGAAGCGGAATTGCGACCGCCGCTTGAGCCTGTTTCTTCATATTCACGAGGAGAGACGACAGTTCATTCAGAACTTGAATAAGCCGCGTCCTATCCATAGCACTGTGCGTCATCAGCTGGAGGTCGACAGTGTCCGGGTTGTCTTCTGCCGTATTGGCGAGATAGTGGATCTTATTGCGAATGCGGTGGAATACAACCATCCAATTTGATGCTGATAGGTGGTAGACGATGCGGCCGGCAAACTTGCTTATAAGGATGTTAAGTGCCATGGATGACTTGACGAGGGCCATGTGCGTTCGCTCGAAGTGAAAGGTACGAGCATGTTGCCAGTGTGCCGAGCCGGCACTCGCAGTAGATTGGAATGAAGTAGCTGAAGACTTGAACTTCAGGACAGGCTTTGGTGCTTCTGATATATGGGGAGGGAGAGGTGGACCGTCGGTTCCGGAGTAATCGTCATAGACTGGGGACGCGGTAGGTATGTCAACAGACTCGAAATCATGCAACGACGCATCAGGAGCCAAGTTCGATGACGACATCAGTCGACTCTCTGGAGCTGCGGTCTGCCTAAGATAAAGCACCATAACACTTAAGATGTAACGGGCGCAGTTATCATCCAGGGGGAAGGGTTCTGTCCAAGGGGGTGGTGGGGTTGACGAAGTAAACTCTGAGGACGCCTGTCGGTTTTTCTTGCTATGCAGAGTGCTGGTTGAGGGCAGAGGGGAGTCGATATTTGCCGCTGTCTGTCCAGAGATAGAGCCTGGTTTGCTTGCACGCGAACTTGATCGTGCATGTTCTTCCTGGCGATAATTCCATCTTGAAGCCATAGATACCGATAGAATTTTCAGAATGAAGAGCTGTGATTGGAGAGCTTGAGTGGTCATTTGCCCGCTCGAGTCGATTTGCTATTTCAGCGTGTCCGTGAGTAACGTGTGTAATCCTCGCTACAAAGTCACCCACTTTCGCGAGTCGCTCAAGCAGTTCGCTGAGAGACCATGCTATGATGTCCAGCGACTCATGAGCAAGCTCTACGAGTGCTTCAACAGCCCGCTGGGTCGCAGGATCTGCTTCTACCAAGTCTAGTGCAAGCCCTGAGTTCATTGGAAGCTATCGGCAGCGAGAAAAGGCTTCAGATGACTTGCGGAAGACACACGTCAAAGTCCACCGACCTTGTTCTTAATCCTGTTTATAAGAGCCTGCACAATTTTCTGCTGCGGGGTCGCTGAAGCAGCTGAGTATGCTATCGAAGGTGGTTGGGAGAGACCATTTCCGGAGAGGACATGATGGGAATCGTTGCTCCTGTGTGCCCTTGAGGTGTTCGGGGCAGGATTAGCGTGTCCAGCAGATGCGGACGGTCGGCGGATAGGCATGGCTTATTACAAGCCCACCGCCAGCGAAGAGATGAAGAAATGCGGACGTGTTTATGAGATACGCTGGTAAAGAACCGTCACGGTTCTGTGCGAGAGAATCCAAAACTTGCCACCCAGGCGCTTACGCTTATGTCAGCAATATACTAGCGAGAACCATGCTGGCAGTGTTGTGGCAGTGTTACCAAATCTCAAGCACCCAACTTACGAGGGGCGTTCCTTAAGCTTGATCGTTGATGATGATCGATGATCATTATACACTTGAAATCGACAAGTAAATACGTAGTCCCTGTTACGAACATCTCAATTACAAGAGTGATTATGGACCTGTATCCGCTGGAAGATGAGAGCCTTTCCGCTGTAATAAGTACTTCCTTGAATAGCAAGGTTTGGTAGATCCCAAAGATGCGATTGGGCGGTAATCAGGGACACGGGATGTAAGGCTTTCCTCTTTATCGGGCTGGTGAGACTGCAGTCACCGTGCAGTGGTGGTGAACATGACTTCGAACATCAATGTAACCGAGGTATACGCGACTCATCGAAGGCGCGCATGCAACGGGGACATTAAACCTCACACCCTCAGGGTGTTACTGTTGGACAAATGGCCATGAAGATACCTGTGGAAAGCTCGCTTGTCAGTGAAGCCTGTGCATACCACCACGGGATACCAAGACAATGGGCATTTGAAGGGAAGTGTTCGCGCAGGATTGGGGCCAAATCCGTATGGGACTGAGTCACGATCAACAGTTGGCAGGATTGATCTAATGCGTGACAAGCAATATTTGCAGCACTTGTCGAGTTATATATGTAGGATGCAAGGATCACGACATTACACAGCCACGGACCTATATGGACCTACAAAAGGTAAAAATGGGACTTCCCCGAGGTAACAGGTACGGGAAAACATGATGCTTAATGCGCCGTCGACAGGCCTTGCATTGTTCGAGAGGGATTGTTCGATGGGTCTCACTCGGCTAAGCTTATGATGCCGTGAGTGACCAAACACCGGCCTGACCTCCACAATGCCGCCGAAGATTATCTCACGCCACGCCACTCCGGCGAAGTCTTGAAATCTTATCTAATCAGTTCTGCAGAATATGTGTGCAAACCGCAAATATACCTCAATATTTTAATGGAGACTCTGTCACATCACGCTGCCTGACTTTGGTGTTATTCTAAGTGGCTCCGCCCACCCTGAAGCCCAGTATCTTGGTAGTTGAAAATTTTCTTGCCCGACGGTAGGACATTCACAGACAAGCAGACTGAACAAGGGATTTTCAAAGTGCAGCGGCCAAAGTCTTTGCAGCGGTAGGAAAAAAGGGGAAATCATATAAAGGGGGAACTTCATTCTAGAGCCATGGTAAAACTGCAGCCCACTCCACGTTCAGAAGATCAGAACTATTTGAGTTTCCATCATGTCCAGCTTTGAACTATCAACCAATACCAACGTCATCACCTTTCCCCCTATCCACTCCACCACCCGTCTTGCCAGCCTTGCTCGTGATCCATGTGGCTTCCTCCCATGGTTACGCCGCATCCGTTTTGAGGCCAATAATCATAGTCGTGTCCTTAGCTTTTCTAATGTCACAAAGGCCTTAGAACTGTGGTACTGGTAGGTTGTATTCTGCATGGTGCTCAGCGCTGAGAATTCTAGCTAACACCCAACTAAGGCCTGTTTTGGAAGATGGTGTCCGTGTGACACCTGATGGTCTTGTGGGCCACCGACAAACCCACCATTTCCTGGGACCAGGCTGTTTGTGCTCATCACAATCCATTGATGGGACCTTCACAGAGGCCCTTATTTTCATGGTCACTACTGGACAGCATGCAGGGAAGTGGGTGGCTGCTTGTGCCATGCATCGATGCAAATACTGGAGTCAGTAGTACCTTTTCTCATATTCAACCATAGCTCTAACCTTTCCAAATATTAGTATTCATCGAAAAACTGTACAACAAGCTAGGTCTTCCCCTCCGTGCATACCCACGACGGGGTAAATATTCCTTTCCACAAACTTAGCTTATGTTGACTGACTGGATTCTCCTAGAGCACAGTGATCCTGTACCAAGTCCTCTTATCTACGATATAGAGAACCCGCCAACCCCACCAAACACCCCAGCATCCAGCCCTTTCAGTGCAGGGTTTACCCGTAAGCTACCCAAGCATACTACCCATTTCCCTCCCACTAACCTCAATCACTATGTGTTGTAGTTCATCGTACTGCTTCGGCTACTAGCTTGGATTCTGTTGCAGCCACTGACATAGTTGGCGGTATGTCAAATTTTTGGTTTCAAGCCGTTGTATTCATAAACACATTCTATAGAACCAGAAACCCCCATGGCAGGACCCAGTGGCAATCCCTACCCAACAGTTTGCCTGGGTAAGAGGAGGAGAGCCGAGGTGAACTTCGATCCTTTCGTGGTCTCGCCTGCTCCTAGGCGCCAGCGGCCTGCGAAAGTGAATGAATTTGCGATGTTGATGAAGCTTGACGCATTCAATCAGCCGGGTTTAACTGTCAGGCAACTGAAATCACTTTTAACGAAGTGTGAGTGTGGGTTGATTATGACCCGCCGTGTCTACGAAGAACACGACTGTGTGCTTGAGTTCGAGCAGGAGGTGATTGACCTGACTGGGGATGACTGATGTAGCGTAGAAAGTTTCTTTCCCGATTGCCCTTCCCGACAGAAAGTACCATACAAAGATGATGTACATAGATCGTAAAAATTGCGGCCAAAGCACTGCATCAATCAAATCCTACACAGAATATCGATCGTTGCCGACGATCTTACACTTAAGCATAGTACGCTTTGATTCAGGCGAAGGCGATAGAGAGGGCCGCAGTCCAGATGTGGTACCTTTCGGAGGAGTGGTACGCATTGCAGACGTTTCTGGGGTTCGCGACCGATTGCGACTTGAAGCCTCGTTGTGCAGTCGGGAGGCGAGGCTCTGAGCAGATTTCGCTGCCTCGGAATGACGCGTTGTGTGATAATCTACAGACGGTCGGCTAAAAAGTGACGAGAGCAATCACAAGAGGGGGCATACCCTATCATGGTTTTTAACAGCGTTCTTCCAAACCTACCCTTTGGCATGCTCCGAGAAATTCGACCCTATGGCTTCCTTACATATCGGGCATGACGTTGGTTTAGCTTCATCGCCCGGCGGTACCACGACAAACTGTGCACGAGGTTCGGCATCGCGCTGTGCTGCCTCAGCAGTTGCTACTGCCTTGAAAGATGTGGGTCGCACACCATCCGCTCGTCCCCTGCCCCTAACGTCCACCACGCCTTCGTGAGTCCAATCCTGTGAGAGACCATTATCAACGGCGCACGAGACAAAAGGAAAGCAGATGCCTACCTCAACGTCAACGAACCAACTCCAGCTGCGTCCGCGGCCCATATTCCGACTAGCCCTACGGCTCCGTCCGAAACGCACGTCCAAGCGATCGTTCGTTTCTTTCCTGCCACCGGAGTCGTCACCAAATCGCACACCGCACTGCTTACACTGAGCGGGAAGTCGGTCGTATAGGAGGTATAGGGCGGAGGAGCGTTTCCTGAGCGATGTAACGCGCGTGTCAATAGACTGTATTGAGGTGGAAGATCAGGGGGCATACCTAGCGATGTCCGCGGTAGTCAGCTGAATCTTCTCAGACAGAACGGCTTTCCTGTAAGCGCGGCTAGCGTCTCGAGCCGGGCTGGTAGGCGGGGGTGGAGTCCGACCTTCGTTTGGTTGGTATAGCCTGCGCCGACGGGTGTGCTGTCGGCGGATACGACGCCCGCTTTCAGTAACGCACTGTGGAGGTTTGCGAGATTATTCGGAGCGATTGCCGACGATGCGGGCGCGGGTGCCGGCGCACTCGCCGACGCTGACGGTAGGAGAGCGGAAGGATCAACGGGTTCGGATTCGACGGGCTCTGCTTGCTATGAATATGAACTAATGGGCTGAGACGGGGCAGCGGCGGAGTAACTGGGCTGGAAGGGTCGCGTGTATGTAGGCTGGGGGGGTTGGGTAGGTTTAGCGGGGTAGGGGTATGTAGATGCGGACGCTGGGTATGATCCTGCTGGAGGGGGCGTCGCCTGAGTGGGAGCTGTACGCGCGAGGGATCTTAACTGGGCAAGGATCTGTCGTAGTTCTTCCTGAGAAACACCGGCCTCTACGAGCTTACGAAGCTAAGGCAGTAAGTCACCAATCGGGGCGATACGTTAGTTGCCTGACCTGTTGCAGCACCTCTATGTGCTTCTGCGCTGTGACATCGTTGGCTTGAATGGCGCGTTCCTTCTGACCGAGCGTAAGTTCAAGTTCACTCAGTGCCTGGGCCTTCGCGATTTGATTGGATCCGCTGTAGCTCTGACTTAGGCTGCAGCCATCGGAAAAGCGGGACAAAAGGCAACAAAGTCACTTACGTCCGTTGACGAGGTGGAGGTACCACCCCATACGCCGTGTTCGATCGTGGGTTGAGCGGCGACGCCGATAGCTTCCTGCCATTCGGGGCCCCAGTTCGCCGAATGAGAAGCACCCCCTCCACCTCGCTGCAAGCCACCTGATCCACGGTTGATAAGCGTCCAAGAATAGCTGTATGACGAACGGCGCAAAATGGCGCGCATAAGGGTTGTAGACGTTTTTCGAGATGGTGTTGAGGCGGTAGGGAGGTGGAACAACGCGACGCGCGGATCACGTGAACTCAATAAAGCTGGATCTGCGCGTCGTCGCATCGTTCCACAATTTTTCACAGAGCTTTTCCTCCAGTCAAATACCGGGCCTCTCTCCCCCTCAGCCCTTCAACCCAACCCAGCGTGGCCCGTTGTTGTCGAGCCAAACCCCTGGCACGCCTCAACGCAAGCGCTTGCGGCTTACATCCTTACTAGCCCGTTCTCCATTGGGAGATTTGTTACCCCCGGCGTTTGCAGCATCCACGAGGCTGATCACAGGGTTCTCAACATGGTGGGTTCTCGTTTTGTTACACATGCCATCCACGACGGGCTAACCCTGACAATACCAAGGCCGCCAACGACCTCTTCTCCACCATCCAAGTCCAATCCTTTCGGCTGGAGCCTGCAATGGCACAGTCAATCCAACGAGAGGCTGAGCATGCAGCGTCGGGGGCAGGTGACTGTGAGGGGTCCCTCTTGGACAATAGTGCAACTCTTCCGCCTGGCTTTTCTGCCCCCACAGCCTCTCAGCCTTCTTTTGACCTGAAACCGCCGCAGGCTGTGCCCCACCCCATCCACGAACGGAAGAAGATCTCCGACAAGATCCGTCGAGGTAGCAAGCGGGCCAAGGCTCGAAAGGAGCAGCCAGGTCGCCCTCGTTCCTCGCAGTCAAAGAAGTATGCTCGCCCGCTCTCGATCGTTGTTAACTTCAATGCTTTGAAGCTGGCTACTGCCCGTGGTGGCTTTGTGAGTCGACGACAGAGGTGTGAGCGCCCTGGAGGGTGGACGCTAGATGAGCTAGCGTCAAAGGGCTTTAAGGTTATTGAATGGGATGGGCGGTATGCGTTTGCATGGCTGGCTGAATGTGTTCTGACCTCCGTTTGCCCTAGCACACCCTATGCCATTCTCGACGCCGAGAATCGCATTATTGGCGTGCTTGCTGGGCGCCCAGATGATGCGGGATGGGATCAGGTTTCCAGCGACGTTTGCAAGGCGCTAAAGGATGCAGCTTCGAAGGGCAACATGCCGCAGTGTGACCGGCGAGGAAGGTTCTCAGCCCTTTCGGTGGGCGTCTCATACGGTGGGGGGCAAACGGTAGGCATGCCTCTCACAACCGCCCCCTCCAACCTGCTCAACGTCCAACAGACCCCAGGAAACCTTGTTCATGGCGCTACAAACCAACAGGTTCTCTCTGAGCTCCTTGCAAACAAGGCTATCCAACGGGTGGCAGGCTTCATGAATAGTACGTATTGGATGCTAGCTACGGATGTACGGAGTAGTGCTAATGCCCATGCAGATGCCTTTGGCTTCTATGCGCCGAGGCTATATCAGCAATACCATGAACAGCTGGGACAGCTATTTGGACACCACCCCCACCTCGTTCGAATCTTCAACAACAGCATATTTCCTGCTGCCACGTTCAACTGCGGCCCCCAGGTTGTCACATCAGAGCACGTCGACAGTACAAACATCCCGTACGGCCTGTGCCCCATCTGGGCTGGTGGACAGTTTGATCCTGTCGCGGGTGGACACCTAATCCTCTTCGACCTCGGGCTCGTCGTTCAGTTTCCCCCTGGGTCCACAGCGCTCATTCCATCCGGTACCGTTCGGCACGGCAACGTGGTCCTCCAGCCTGGGGAAACCAGGTACTCGTTCACGCAATACTGCAGCGGAGGTCTTATGCGGTGGGTACAGTATGGCTTTAGGTCTGTTCGTTCTAGCCCTGCTACGTTGAAGAAGTGGTTTGATGACAACCATGAGGAACGCTGGAAGTGGGCAGTTGGGCTGTTCTCGAAGGTGGATGAGGTGGAACGGGATCGCAGCCAGGTGTTCAAACTAAAGGGCTCCAATTAACGTAGCTAGGCAAGTTTATTTCGGACGATGGTTATTTTAAGAGCAATATAGATGCTATGGACCTATGATCTGCACCGTTGCTCTGCAAGCCCCCTTGGTAGCAAAAGCCCAACTCGACCCGTGCCCGTTCCTATAGCGGAGAGACTACTCTGCAAAGCCTTTGAGTACAGCGTTCTCATCCTACCTACAGACTGAACCGCTTGAGCCAAACTAGTCGAGCTGGCAATGCCTGGTCGAACTGCACGACCCTCTATCCTTGAGGCCTGTAGCTGTGCACGATCGAGGGAAGCCTTAGCTTTGTCCAACCGTGCATTCAGGCTTTTCAACTTTGCATCTTGTGCAGTCAGCCTTTTCCGTCGAGCAGCGTCTATTCAATAGTAAAACGTCAGATTTAAGGCATTATTGAAGGGAATTAAGAGCCTACCTTTCCGTTTAATACCTCGAGTGATGTTTTCAATCCTATGCCCGCTCTTGTAGGACGGTCGGATTCCAGCGGTCTCAAAAATCTGTTTCAGTCGTCAGTTGGTTCTAAGCTGGCTATGAAAGAAAGGGCTATACCTTGAGTGACTGCGATTTCATCAAATCAAACTGCAGCCCTTTTTTCACCCCGCATACAAGGCTACAGTGAAGACCCTCTGAGTTCACATCAGAGTGTAGGCCCTCGACGATGTTACTGTTTGCGTCGCCGTTTTGCCACACAACCCTCGGAATGAAGCTTTTTGCCCAGCAAATCCCAGCTAGGGCAAATCGACTTCGTACTTTATCTTGAACCCAGTCTTTAGTACACAGTAGCATTAGTGCCAATTCCAACCAATCGACCCAGCACTCGCCTGCTCCTGACTTTCCCCCATTCTGCTCTATTTTCTCCAAAGTCCCTGCAACGTCTGGGTGCTCCATGCAAATCAGACTTCGCATCAAGCTTTTAACAGATTCTTCAACGTTAGCCGTTTTAATGTTTCGATAAACGTGAACGCTACAGAGTCGGAACACTCGTCGAAGGTGATCGTATTCATCCAGTGTTGAAATAAGACGGGCTGGCTCATGGAGGTCAAAATGATCAGGTATCCGCCTTGCTACCCACTGCAGATGTAGACCAAGCCCTACGGTAGGCCAATGAGCAAACTTTGAACTATGCAGCTCAGATATCAGAATATCATACCTTTGGCCTGTCCCCCGTGCTGATCCCCAGTCCATTGAAGGATGCCCGTCAGATCATCAAGGTTCATTGCATGAAGATGTCGCCACCTCAGCATGCTGCCTGTATCAACCTCCACAATTCGCTCTAGCTCCCGGAATATGAACTGGTGGGCTGCTGCCGATTGATGCGTCAAGAATATTCTACAGTAGGTCAGAGCTGTTGGTTCAAATGAGCTGAAACTTCTGTCGGCAAGCCACAAATAACATACTAAGGTTGCTTTTCAAATCAATACCGCTAAGCTCAAACTCTTGAAAGCCTGCAACCCGCTTGAATCCGATATCGCTTTGAAGGTACTGTGCAGCCTGGAGGCGGTGGCTATTCTGAGGCAGTATACAAATCACAACTCGAAGCGGTGTATCACTGTTATCGTTGTCTGCCTCGTGGTTGCTCGACAGCACTGTTTGAGGTACTTCAACGGCAAGCCGAATGTAGCGTTGATGATCAGGAAGCGTTCTGTCCTGAATCTCTTTGAGGTTGAGCAATCCTGCGGGAAGCAGCTTCCTAAACTATGGAGGTTTTCAAGAAAGGAAAGCAACGCACCTCGCCAGCCAGTACCAAAGGGAAAGGCAGCCTTTTTTCCCTGCCGCAGGTACGATCGGAGGTGATCACGGTTGGCTAGTGAGATGTGCAAGTCACTCAGAGCTGGGTTCACCATGCTGGGGAAGTATGTTTGCAAGTACTTTCTGACATTCGGGTGTCGAAGAAATCGTCGGGGAGTCATGTCAGGAAGATCGTAGTCCATTTCAAAAAGTAAGGAGAGAATCTGACTTCGAATAACAGCAGGCGTTTTGGTAGGCAATGGAATGGGATGCGTATGAAGTCCAGAGCAGACAATCAAGATCTTTGGACAGGATTGTCGGTACTCCTGTAGGGGTTGATAGATCCGAAACAGACTGTGACAGGGGATAGACACCATGGAGCCTAGTTGGAGTCGACCATTTTCATCACAATGCTCCCTCGCTGATACACAAGTGGATCAAGTTAGTAGTGAGCCTACACCAAAAGCTACAATTGTACTTACGACACGTTACTCGAACTGATGTGTGGTTTATGACGGTGGGGCAAGGGGAAGCTGGATAAAACCCATGCCGCTGTGCCTCCGATTCAATAACATGAGTCTCCTCCTTGTCCTCATTGAAGAGCGCTTGTAGATACTCCACATCGTATTCACCAGATTCTGGCCCATAGTGCACAAGGTGGTCCCTTACACCTTTCTCGTCATAGAATTCACAGCTTTGGGAAAGATATGAACCATGAAAGGAACTTAGTGAGATGCTAGAATATCATACCGAATAAAAGGTCGATCTTGACGATCATAGTCAAAGAGCAGCCTTCCTTGACAAGTAAGTTTTGTCGTGTGGCCACGGCGAGATGCCTCCCGTTGCTCGTCCCACTTCTCCTGCCACTGTAGCCTGTCTGGCTGGTTGTGAATGTGTGATTGGACAGGAGACGGGGCTGGCAAGGCTCCACAACCATTTTTTTGTAATGCTGCCCAGAAGGTATGCGTTTTCTTCAATACCTGAGCGCTTGGGGTCAGATTTTCACTGCACAAGCGAGACTGAATGCTATCTCTAGAAGCACGACAGTGGGGGATGGCAAGGACGGTCCAATCGGCATATGAGCAGGCCTTGCAGCCTTGACCTGGTGCTTTCTAAGTAAAATCAATTACATTGCCACTAAATCTACATTACATGTTGCGTGTGACTCCCGACAAGGTACTCGATTACCCCCCAAGTCTCGCAGCAAGTCACAATAGACAGCGTTGTGAAGGCTGGATCCACCTCTGCTCCCTTTTGGCTCTCCTAGTGAGTAAGCGAATGATATGGCTGGGTTGTACCATGGTTGTGATGGGTCCATCTCGAACAAATGGCCAACTCGCCCCTCACCCATGGTTTCGGGATACTCCACCAGCGTGCCAGGCAAATAGACAAAGACCTTGTCCAGTATCGTCTGGCGATTGATACGAACGTTTGTCTGGACTTCTTGTGCAAGCATAGTAGGGATTTCGTCTGGCTGCACGACAGGAGTGGGGTTGAGAAGAGCAGTTAGCGGTAGCATGACGAATGGGGGGAAAGTTGAAGGTGCAAGACAAACGTTTGGTGGTGCATCCACCCCTTTTCTCAGCACGGCACCCATTTTCAACCCGACTACTCCCACCAAACAAGAAAACGAAAATTTCCTGCAGAGTTCTGTCTGCAGACATGTCGCTCCTGAGCAGGGTTAGTTCGGCGGAATTTGCTGATATGATACTTACTTTGAAGAGTTTGAGGTATATTTCCAACCGAAAATTTTCAGGACTTGCTTGAATCATGGCTTGTGATGGATCTAAACCAATGGGAGAGAATAGAGATTGGTGCACCTGGAGAAAAAACGCAAACCCTTTACCCGTACTCAAACTCACCAGGCTTGGGATCTTCTCTATTCCATTCCCCATCAACTGCGGAGACAAACGTTTCGAGGGCTTGGTGCATTGGTTAACCAATGAGCTTCAATACCGTTGACTGTGTACGTTGTGTCCTGCAAACCTAGCAAAAAAAAGTGAGATTAAACCAAAAACCCTACCAACCGACCTGGACAGCTGCATTCTCTGACGCGCTCACGACCGATCCGAACCCAAAGTGACGGAGCAGAACAGAGAGTCGGGACAGTCCGATGTGAGTGTGACAGAGGTATATTCACGGGCGCACAAGAATTATACAGGTATACAAGATCTCTAACTAATGCCACCGGACGATAACGGGGACATCGCCACCGCAAGTGGCCCGGTACCTACCCCGCATACGGCCTCCTCCCGTCTGACCTTATCCCAGAAGTTGTTCCTGGGCCTGAGTGAGACCCATCGAGTGTAGCCTCCATTGTTCGATTTTTTGAGGAGAAAAGGTGCGGT